>VZQC01015004.1:4174746-4374536 GCA_009823505.1 Rhizomys pruinosus
TGGCTATTAAAGAAAGAGCATCGGGCTGGAGAGATAGCCTAGCGGTTAAAAGTACCGACGCTCTTGCAGAGGACCCGGGTTCGATCCCCAGCACCCACATGGCGGCTAAGAACCGTCTGTAACTCCAATTCCAGGAGAACTCCAGTTCCAGGGGAATCCGAGACCCTCTTCTAACCTCCGCGGCATTGCACGACATGGGTGCACAGACCTGCATGCAGACAATACATTCATACACATGCAAAAATAAATAATAATAAAAAAAAATTAAAAAAAAATAAATAAAAAAAATAAAGAAAGAGCATCATTCAGGAGAAGCCGAGCTCTCTGAACAGAGACAATGGAAAATGCCTGAGGCTATCTCTGGAATTGAGAGACCCTACTGATTCCAGGCTCCAAGGTGTAACATTTATCATTTCATTTGAATGTCTTTCTCTATAAACCCCAGGGGCTCCCAGCTCATACAGGGCCAGTTAGGGAAAGGTCTTTCTAGCACTCAGAGACTGCTGTACATGTGCCTAAGCAGTCCAGATACTGCTTGTATTGGCATGCTGAACACATAGCACTGGTTTGCAGCACACAGAATGCACGAGTAGGGATGGTGGAGACCTCTGCTCAGATTGCAGAGGAAGACGGGGGGCTGAGGAATGCACAGCAGGTTCGGGGTCCCTGTGGGAAGCTGAACAGGGTGGTATGTGAGGCCATGGGGGTCAAGCCCAAGCTGAGTGGAGACCCCAGGATGTTCAAGATCCCAGGAGTGTAGGATGTCTGCCATAGGAAGCTGAAGGCAGGACTGGAGAGATGGCTCAGTGGCTAAGAACACTAGCTGGTATAGAGAAGAGCCAGGTTTGAATCCCAGCATCCACATGGTGGCTAACAACCATCTGTAACCGCAGTTCCAGGAGATACAATGCCCTCTTCTAGTCTCCATGGGCATTGCACAACATGAGTGCACTTACATACGTGCAGCAGACAGAACACTCATAAATTTAAAATGAAAAATAAAGATTTTTTTACACACAAAAAAGAAAACTGCAGGCAACAAGGAACCAGCCGCAGACAGAGGCAGGTGGCCACAGGGGCAGGGCTGACCACGACCACTGGAGCTCACACTGACACCACGTGTCCCCCATGCCAGACACAAAGCCACACGAGTTACTGTTTGCCCTGCTGCTGCTTCATACTTTGGTCCAGTCCTTCCTTGTTATTCTTGTCTCTGGCAATGGTACTGTCGCTCTGTGCCACTCTATGCTGGGAACATGAGACTTGGTTTTGAGCTTATAGGGTCTCACAGCTAAGAATTCCCTAGAGTCACAGAAGACTTGAACTTTGATCTCTGAAGATTGGTACAATTGTTAGGATTGGGGGGCTTTTGAAGTTCAACCGTATGTATTTTGCATTGTAACGGAGGTGAACTTTTTGGAGGTGAGGGTGAAATGTGGTGGTTTAAAGGAATGGGTGTCAACCTGAGAAGGGGAGAACTGTCATGGTTATTTTCTTTGGTAGCCCTGGTTGGCCTGGGACTTGGTATACAGGGTATACAGACCAGGCCTCAACCTGAGAAAGATATGCCTGCTTCTGCCACCTCAGTGCTCGGTCTAAAGGTGTACGCCCCCACAGCCAGCCTGTGATGGACAATCTCGATTATCAGCTTTGACTTTAATAAAAAGAACCAGTGATTAGTAAAGCTCTACTCTCGTGTGTCTGTCAGGCCATTTCCAGAAAGAGTTGGATCATGACTGACCATTAGGGCTCTGACCTAGTGGATGGATTAATCCTTTGATGGGATGAATGGAGCTGAAAGGCTAGAGGTAGGGCCTGGCTGGAGAAAGCAGGTCAGCAGAGGTGTGTGCCCTTGGAGGCCACACCTTGCCCTGGCTTCTTCCTGTATCCTGGTCAGCCATGAAGTGACCAGTTCTACAGGGCACGATCCTGCTGCTGTCAAGTTCTGCCCAAAGCACGCACCCAAGCAATCACAGAACAAGCCCCCAGAATGATTAGCAAATAAGTCTTTCTCTTAAGTTGTGTGTTTTTGTCATGGGAGTGAGAAGTCAGGAGCACAGCGCTCACCTGCTGATGACCATGGCCAGGATGATGGGGAGCCACCCGAACTTGAGGATCTTCATGATGGGGGGGTTCTGCTTCGCGATGAGTATCCACACAGGGGTCAGAGCCATGAAGCCGACACAGATCAGAGGCATCAGATACCAGGCATCTATGGAAAAGCATACATATGTAGCTCATGTGGCCCAGGCTGACTGCAGTGTGGCCTGCATTTCTGGGCATCTGAGAAACAAATGTTTCCTCATCATTTAGTATGGACCATCCTACCACATCTGCCAATGAACTTCTACCCCTTTAAGCAACTGCCAAAGCTTCTCTATCCTTAGTTCCCACCCCATCCTCCCCACTTCTCTGTCAAGACCCTGCTCAGGCTCCCCCTACCCAGCGTTACAACTAGCAGCAAGAAGAGGGTCTCAGCAGGTGGCAGCCCTGCCTGCCTCCTTAGAGGTGCCAAGAGAGCCAGAAGGGTGAAGAGGGAGCTGCCAGAAAACCCAGCCTGGAGGTGGGGGTCAGAGGCAGCCCTGGCAGCCTGCGCCTGGCTGAGGCATCGCTGTGGATCAAGGCTGACCTGGCAGATGCTCATATCCCCCACATCACCTCCAGTGCTGAGGCTGATAAAGTCACACTTGCAAGATGAGGGTGCTGCGACCCAGGGCTGACAGCCCCAGGCACCGTTTGCCTCTGCTTTGGTTCAGCCTCATACTCTGAGTTTCGCCTTCCACAGGTGCACAGAACACAGACACTTTCTAGAATCATCTTTTTTTTTTTTTTTTTTTTATCTTTGTATGTGTATGAATGTACTGTCTGCATGCAGGTCTGTGCACCCGTGTCGTGCAATGCCGCGGAGGTCAGAAGAGGGTCTCGGATTCCCCTGGAACTGGAGTTCTCCTGGAATTGGAGTTACAGACGGTTCTTAGCCGCCATGTGGGTGCTGGGGATCGAACCCGGGTCCTCTGCAAGAGCGTCGGTGCTCTTAACCGCTAGGCTATCTCTCCAGTCCCTCTAGAATCATCTTTATACCCTTGTCCCTACCTGCCTCATGGGCCTTGTTCTAGTTTGCTTTCAATTGCTGTGACAAAACACTCTTATACCAACTTGGGGAGGGAAGGGTGCATTTGTCTTACATCTTCCAGGTCACAGTTCATCACTTAGGGAGCCCAAGGTAGGAACTCAGGGCAGGAACCTGGAGGCAGGAGCTAGAGCACAGGCCATCAGGGGACGCTGCTTACTGTCATGCTCCCCTGGCTCATGCCCAGCCTGCTTTCTTATACAATACACAACAACCTGCCCAGGGGTGGCACCACCCACAGTGGGCTGGACCCTACTACATCACTCAACAATCAAGAAACTACTCCACAGATGTGGCCACAGGCCAGTCCAATGGAGGAAATTCTCCAATTGAGGCTCCCTCAACCCAGGTGTGTCGAGTTGACACTAAAGTTGTCCCGCACAGGCCTCCATGCTGGGGTGCTCCACATGTGGCCTAGGCCTGCACGCTCATCCTCTGGGTGGCGTCATGCACACCCTCTCCTCTTCCTCCATAGTCCCAATTGTGGTCTTTTGGTCTGCCACAGGTGCCCAAGGCTGGCCATAGACCAAGTGCCTTCTGTTGGACATGGAGATGGGAGACAGGCCCCTCAAGCAGCTCACTAACACTCAGGGACATGACAGCCTGTGGAAGTGTCGAGAAGACACCTGGGGGCATGGTCCCTGTTCTCTATTCAGGCACCATCCAGCTCTCATATTAAGCATCTTCCTGACTTGTCTCATGGGGCTAGGCCCAGAGACCTCACTAAGCACACCAGAGATGGTCAGAGAATATCTACTAACTAAGGGCTGGTGGCACTCTTATTTGCTTTGCAAATCAAATGCAAATAATGCTTATGATAATCTTGTTTTAAACTCGGTCTGGCTTAACAGTAAAACTAGGTCATCCTATCTGACTCCCAGGCTCTTCCCTGAGGCTCTCCTAGGTGATGCAGTATCACTTGGCACAGATAGCACTTAACAGGGCGGATCGGGAGTTGGCCTGGAGCAGGACAGAGGTGGCCAGGCACAGGAGAGGCCACACTGGGCAGCTATATCTGCTGTCATTGCTTAGTTCTCAACCTCCAGGTCCTTATTCCGGCAGGACACTGTGCTTTGCTGGCCATCTCCTCTAACACCGGTCACCGCCTGCCCGCAAGCCCACTGCTCCCCAATGGCCTCATCCTGAAGGACATGCTCGTCACTACAGCAGCCTCAGGTCTTCCATCCTAAACGTGGGAATGGACAGCTGCCTCTCTGCAGACTGGAACTGCTCACCTCCCTCCAAACCCAGGGATCCCTCAAGCCCCTGTGTACAGGGAGGATTCAGACTCTGCCACACACAGTCCCCCTCCGGATACTGTGCTGGGTACCCACCCAGGCTTGGTGAGGACTTGAGCAGGCTTCTCCTTGGAGCCCTCCCTACCTCTGTGTTTGTAGAAGAAGCTGCTGGTCAGAGCCAGAATGGACAGGGTGATGAGGTCTCCCAGGCTGGCTGCAATGGGCGTGGCAATATTATCTGGGTTGACTCCAAACTTACGAGCACCAATCACTATGCAGACCATCAGTATTCCTGCAGAGAGAAGAGGGAAGTCCAGGGAGCAGCTGGAGCCGGTCAGAGAACTGCTCAGTAAATGGCTACATCCATGAAAGCCTGAGCCCTCGGCAGGCTGCCCACCTCTGACAGCCTGAGGAGGGCAGGAGCCAGGTTCCAGTGTGTGTGTGTGTGTGTGCGCGCGCTTGTGTGTGTGTGTGTGTGTGTGTATGTGTGTGTGTGTGTGTGTGTGTGTGGTGGGGTGGGGTGAAAGATTGGGGAGTGGAGGGGTGGAAGTGGTCTGGAAACTTCAAAGACATCTGAGCAAGCAGGTGGCCTCTCGGCTCCCCAACCACCTAGAACTACCAAGATGGGGCTCCTAGCCCTTGCTGCATGGGGGAAGGGGGTGCTCCAAGGGTGCTGAGCAGCAGGAGTCCCCCTGCCCTCCAGTGTCCAGTGGGTCCTGAGCAATGAGTGTGTGGGCCACTTCCTAGGACAAAGCACTAAGGGAAGAGCATCCCACACCAAAGGGGTCGCTCAACCTGACCATCACAGACGTCCTGGGGGTCCCTATCCCAGAAGCCCGACTGTGCTGCCCCTGGCCACTAGGATGGAGCATATGACCATGGAGTGTAGATGAAGGGCTTCGCGGCCAGGTCCCCAACCCTCTGTTCTGTCAGAGGGCATCTGCCCTGCCATCTTCTAAGCCCTGTCGCCAGCCGGACTTAAGTCAGCAGAGCAGACTCACAGGGTTCCTCAGGAAGACATTCTGCGCTGTGCTTATGAGTTTTAACATTACTTATAATCCTGTGCCTAAAAACAAGTACAGCAAGGTTCTGGATTTGATCCCCAGCACCACAAAAGGACAAAATAAAAACAATTACAACCGCCTCTCAGGGCTTTCCTGAAGCCACTGCTGCCTGACACTGGTGTCCCGTCTGTGCAAGAGGTTTGCTGTGAGTCTGAAGACAGCCTGAGCTACATAGCGAGTTCTGGGCCAGTCTAGGCTACAGAGTAATACCTTAAATAAAAAAAAGACAACAACAAAACCCACTCTCAGTGGTGCGTAACACGTTCGAGGCTCTAGGCTCCTTCCAGAGAGGGCAGCTAATCACACAGACCCCTAAGGCGTGTCCCGGAAGCTGCTTTGGAGAGCTGGTCAGGCTCTGCAGCAGAAGCATCATTTTGCACTGGTTGTCTGTCTACTGCAGGCCTTGTTCACTGTCTACCACAGGGTCCATGTCTTCTACTATTCCCTGCTGAGCCTGCTCTGGCACCCAGTGCCTGGCATGTGGCAGGGGCAGCAGCAGAGCAGAGAGCTGGGATCTCAGCAGGAGCTGACATGGAAAAATGACCAGACATCCACGATGTGTCAGATGTCCTATGTCAGATGTCCACAGGAGCTTGCGGGACTGGGGCTACAGGCGTGGGAAGGGGGGGAGGGGACGAGAGTGCTGAGTTCTCAGATCCTCTGGCTGAATTAGTGTTAGGAGAGAGGCCTTTTGTAGGTGACCAGTGTGCAAAGGGAGCCTAGGGAGCAGGGTCAGTGTGCTCTGCTGAGGGAGACCCCAGCTGAGGGAGACCCCAGCTGAGGGAGACCCCAGCTGAGGAGACCCCAGGAGCTTTCTTGCTCAAGCCTGGACACAATGAGAAGTCAGCCAACTGCAAGCAGCGGGGTCCCCAGGACGCACTGCAGAAATGTGGCACAGAGCATCTGCTGGGTCTTTGAGATAGGTGGAGGAGATGAGACCCACGGGTAGCAGGAGCCTGCTGCTTGCTCTGAGTGTGTGTGTACACAGACTCTCCCACAGGCCTGCATGTTCTGCATGCTCTGCACACCGCACTCTACACAGACAGATCAGCGGATGAACAGAGCTGCCTTCAGATGTCTGACCTCAGCACTGAGTCATCTACAAAGCCTGTCAGGACTGAGGGAGGAGCAGAAAGCACACACCCCTGACTTAGAGGGCGCAAGATCGGCTCTGAGGACCCGGAAGCATTTCCCGCCCACCTCCAGACCTCTGAAGTTCCACACGAAAGCCAGGGGTCCCTGGCTAGCATCTGCAGGAACTTGGAAAAGGGAGCTGGGAAGTGGGCGGAGCCTGAGGAGGGTCACACGAGGCCTGGCTCACCTAGAGCAAAGGCAGCAAGGAAGGCGGTGACGACGCTGCTTGCGCACAGCACTGCTACCTTGGTCCAGTCGAGCTCCTCCTGAGACGCTGCGCCCAGCAGCACGGAGGCCAGCGCAGCCAGGAGGCCCACCGCGGTGGCCTGCACCTGCCAAGGCAGAAATCAGACACAGGAGGCCCCCTGACCGCCGCCACCTCCCTGCCCTTTGCTGTGCCTCTCCGTCACCACGTGTCCTTCACCCAGAGCCCTCCAGCAGCTCCTCGGCACCTCCCTCTGAGCCAACTCCTGAGGAGCTGCTGTGTCGGCCTGGGTCCCACGCTGATCATGGCAACTGCGGAATGAGTGCCTCGCAGGGCCCCTGGACCCCGAACGCAGGGCCCCTGGACCCCGAACGCAGGGCCCCATGGACCCCGAACGCAGGGCCCCATGGACCCCGAACGCAGGGCTCCTTGGACCCCGAATGCAGAGCTCACAGCCCCACGCTCGCAGGTCCAAGTGAGTACTCTGCAACCCAGAATTTACAGATAGCCAGGACCTTCACCTGGCTGACTGCCAAAGTTTTCCAACACCACAGTGGACCAGCCTGGGGCCTTTAGAGGGGTGCACTGGCTCTGGCTGCAGCCTTTAGAGGGGTGCACTGCCTCTGGCTGCAGCCGTTCCTCTTGCTGAGCCTCATCTCCTCCTGGCTACAATTCACTGTGACACTGCCTGGAGGAGAGCTGAGCCCCCAAGGGCCTGGCGGAAGGAGGCAGGGTATGCAGGGCTCGAGGGCTGAAGGAGCGAAGAGGCCCTGTCGAAGTCTGGGAAGGGACAGTAAAGATGCTGGGGCAGAGCCAAAGGGCAGTTTCCAGGCAGAAAGGCTCCACCCAGCCTCAGTAAGGAGAGGACGCAGGAAACGGGGACTCAGGATATGTCGTGACCTGAGGAAACATGGTGAAAGGCCAGATAGGGGAGAGAGGCCCACTGGGCAATGTCAGGGCTGACTACACTGAGGACATGGAGGTCCCTGGCTTTCTTGGAAGGTAGGCAGCGAGGAAGCTGGAGGGACCGTGGTCTCAGTACAGGCCTCATCCAGGTGGTGTGGTGGTTCCCTGAAGTGGGCTGGACTACTCCAGGATGGATACATGGATACCCATTCACCAAGAATACAAGGACAAGGCTCAGGTGGCCTCCTTCCCATGCACACAGAGGCAGCCTCCTTCCCATGCACACAGAGGCAGCCTCCTTCCCATGCACACAGAGGCAGCCTCCTTCCCATGCACACAGAGGCAGCCTCCTTCCCATGCACACAGAGGCAGCCTCCTTCCCATGCACACAGAGGCAGCCTCCTTCCCATGCACACAGAGGCAGCCTCCTTCCCATGCACACAGAGGCAGCCTCCTTCCCATGCACACAGAGGCAGCCTCCTTCCCATGCACACAGAGGCAGCCTCCTTCCCATGCACACAGAGGCAGCCTCCTTCCCATGCACACAGAGGCAGCCTCCTTCCCATGCACACAGAGGCAGCCTCCTTCCCATGCACACAGAGGCAGCCTCCTTCCCATGCACACAGAGGCAGCCTCCTTCCCATGCACACAGAGGCAGCCTCCTTCCCATGCACACAGAGGCAGCCTCCTTCCCATGCACACAGAGGCAGCCTCCTTCCCATGCACACAGAGGCAGCCTCCTTCCCATGCACACAGAGGCAGCCTCCTTCCCATGCACACAGAGGCAGCCTCCTTCCCATGCACACAGAGGCAGCCTCCTTCCCATGCACACAGAGGCAGCCTCCTTCCCATGCACACAGAGGCAGCCTCCTTCCCATGCACACAGAGGCAGCCTCCTTCCCATGCACACAGAGGCAGCCTCCTTCCCATGCACACAGAGGCAGCCTCCTTCCCATGCACACAGAGGCAGCCTCCTTCCCATGCACACAGAGGCAGCCTCCTTCCCATGCACACAGAGGGAGCCTCCTTCCCATCCACAGAGAGAGCCTCCTTCCCATCTACACAGAAGCCATGTTGTAGACCCACAAAGGAGAGGGAAGGAGAGGGGTGGGTCTGACACGGAGCCTCACCTGGACAACAGCGAGGTTGCTACTGATGACTTTGTGCTTCTCCTGGGGGTCGTCGATTTGCCCAGTGTTGGCCTGACATAAAGAGAAGAGGACAGAGGGTGTCTGGCTGGGCTGGAACAGGCCGTCTCTCTTTCGGGAAAGAAATCAGGACATTGCTTTTCTAGATGGTGTCCTGGCCTCTTCTGTGGGGAATGACAGGCTCTGCAGTGACAATCAGAGCTGCTGACATCACACAGTGAAGGTGGACACAGCAGGCCCCTCAGCTACAGGACTCTCCTCTCAGGCCCTTCAGTACAATATACTTCCCCTGGCGACCGTCCTTTTCTTCAGAGAAGGGTGACACCCAACCCCTGGGGCTGCGGGGAGGGGAGGGAAGAACCGACCAAGGCAGGAACCATGTGGCTACAGAGCAGAGGGGAGACACCCACAGTGAGAGACTTGATTCCTTCTGGAGAACGGAGGTGACACTGGGTGACTAAGACCCTCATTGTCCCCTCTGCAGGACCCTCCCAGGGCCCACACTGCCCACTGAGGTTTCCATGTGAAGGAGCAGGGCTAGGGTCCAGGTGGCAGCGCACAGATTCCAGGGTACAGGGACACAGAGAGAGCCCCGCACACTGCGGGTGAGGCAGAGGCGAAGCCCCGGGGCACCGTGCTGGCTCCTCGCCAGCAGATCAGTCCAGCCCCAGAGAAACGGTGCCAGGCAGGGAGGACCAGAATCCCGAGACCCCCAAACCTAGCAGCACCAGTCCCGGCAGAGAAGCCGACCCCACACAAGCTACCGAGGCGGGGTCGATGAGGGAACACACTGTCCTCAGACTTCAGGTGATATGAGGTGTCCCGCTGTCACTTACAGCTGTAGAGAGTCTTGAAGCCAGCGTCATCTCCAGGTTCCCCTTTAGGCCCACCAGGGGTGGCACCAGTGTCAGCAGGTCTTTAACCTCCCTGAACACAGTCCAGTGCTGCAAGAGAAAGAGAAAGAGAAAGATTAGGCCCGACATTCAGGGGTGCAGCCCTGCAGATATCTCTAGAGAACCTCCAACCAGCGACCTCGCACCCCCATGAGATGACCTGAGGGACCAAACAGTGTCTTAAGTGGCTTTAAACAAAACAGAAACATGGACATTTTAAACACCATTCTCAAATAAACACTAGTGAGTGGCCTCAGGCATTGCCTCCGGTCCTCAAAGGCCAGGAAAGAGGGTGGGCTGGAGGCCAACGTCCAGCACGTGACTTGGTGCAACACACAGCTTTGTAGAAAGCAGAATGACTCTTCAATTTCAGAGTTATTTCTCCTAAGCTGGGAGGCCTGCTAACACCCCGTGACACTGGCTGGGGCTGTGGTGCCGGTCACAGTCTCTTAGACCCGGGCTGCGCCAGGCCCTGCCTCCCTCAGCCCCCAGTGACAAGTCACCATGCAGCACCATGCCGGGCCCTGGGCTTTCCAAAACAGAAAAGTCCACTTGATAGAGTGTCTCCTTCAAACCTAAAAAAAATAAAAACTGAAAAGACAGAATGGCAATGATGTTTCAAGAAAACTGGAAGAGGGACGTTATGGCTGGAGGGGGATTGTCCTTACCTGTTCCTATACGATTAGATAGTTCACAAATCACGTTTGAGAACAACATTCTGCTTACTGGCCTTGGGCCTATGGTGACCCTCACAAAGAAGACCCCTAGGTTGTGGAGTTCTGGGTCTAAAGACTAATACGGACCTTTCCGCAGGAGTCTTGGGCTCGTTCTTGTCCCAGCTTTCCCCCAGATAAGAGCGGCCGAGGGTACACAAACACAGGACACCTCCAGGGGGCGTGGGAGAGTTGCCTGCAGGCAGCAGTACCATCTCCAGGCCTGAAGGTGAAGGCACTGTCAGAGGCCCTATTAAGGAGTTATTCCTATTTCCCTTGATTATATAAGAGCAAAGTGTAGTGTTAACTTGCATTTATCAGTACTGAGTCTGAACATTTTATCGTGTTTATAATTTGATCCTTCATGAAAATGAAGTTTTCACTTTTGATTAAATGTATTCATTTGCTTGGCTCTTTTATAATAATGACAGTAGCCTTTTAGATTTAAAGCCAAACCAAACTAAACAAACACTCCTTCCTGCTCTCAGAAGGACAGTGTCAGAGCAGAGGCCACCTGCAGAGGCCTCCTTATCAGCATGGCTGCCTCCTTGTCGGGGGGCCCCAGGCCTTGAGAGCAGCGCCTATCAGGCCTGCGCACCCCTCAGGCACAAGACACCTACACCAGTGCACACGCACTCCCATCCCCCCCCAGGGTTGGCTGGCACATGCTGATCCTTCCCTGCACACCCTATTCCCCACCCATCTCCTCTGCCCCTCCCATAGCCTGGTACACAACCCCTCACAAGGCCAAGTATCCACCAACCCCACAGCAGAACAAACTCCTCTCTCTTCTTTATGCTTTTGTCTTGGCAGTGGCAGGAACTCCTGACTGAGTTCCCATCCTCCCCCTCACAGATCAGTGCTGGGCTGGCTCTTCCTAAAGGACTTAGTGACCTGCCGGGCTCCTCAAGTCCCATCTGCTGGCCCCCTCCCCTGTGTGGGACTGAGCTAATGGATAAAGCACCCACTTGGACAGCCTGCCTCTAGACCTGCCCTCTGCCCTCAGACAGCCAACCTAAAGATTCCGTCTTGGCATCCATGGTGGCTTCACTTCCTCCTCCAGAACCTCCTGTCCTTCATTTCTGTACCCTCTCCTTCGAGGTTGGAGTTACCGTCCAACAGCTAGCCCACCTTCCCCACATAGCCATGGCTCGCAGGGCAGGAGGGTGGACCGGCCCACAGTCCCACCTCCTTGCTGCAGTGCTGCTTTAGGTTAGGATTGAGACAATTCTAGCCAGGAGGCTGAAGGTTCTGGGGATGGCCCTAGGACCTTGCATGTGCTAGGCAAGTGCTCGGCCGCAGGGCCACACCCCCAGCCCTGTTGTGAGAGTTAATGGAGACTGGGTATGTCAGACAGCACAGCACAAAGAGAGGAGCTGGCTTGTCATCACAGTGCCTGATGTCTGTCTCCCCAAGTTCATCCATGGAACCCTAATCCCAGTGCCTTAACACATATTTAAAAGGGGACTAAGTTAAAATGATCATGGTGAGTGAGCCCCAATCCTACATGACCAGTGTCTCATAAGATCAGGTCACAGATATGCACAGAGGGATGACCATGTAGGCACAGGGAGAAGGTGGCATTTATTTATTTATTTATTTATTTATTTATTTATTTATTTATTTATTTATATCCTTTTTTGAGATAGGGTCTCCCTGTAGCCCCAGCTGGCCTGGAACTCTATGTAGATCAGGCTGGCCTTGAACTCAGAGAGATCCACCTGCCTCTGCCTCCCGAGTGCTGGCATTAAAGGCGTGCGCCACCATGCCTGAGAAGGTGGCATTTACTGGCTTAATACACCAACCCTGCTAACACTGTAACCTCAGACTTGCAGCTTGCAGACTCGTGAAAACGTGAACTTCTGTGGTACACATTGCTTGGCCTGGACTGTGGTACAGCAGCCCAGGCAGACAACATGGATGGCAAAGGGGCAATGCTGGTGCCCCCCCCCCAGGGCATTGTCAGCTCCAGAGTGGCACTTCTTCCAGGCTTCTTTTGAGTGGAAACAACTGTTCTAGATCCCATAACCACTTTAAGCTGGAGGTGAACCCACTGACTGATGTCCTGGGCCCATACCATGGCCCAACATCTCATGTCCCACCCATCTTAACTGCTGCATGTGGGTCACCAGAACCTCAGCCCACAATCTGCACACTCCTGCCTCTCCTGCAGGAGTGGACCTGGGCCTGGTCCTTTCCTGTTCTCTTCCTGCTGTGCCTGCCAGGACTTAACCCCCTTGTCCCTAACAATTCATTCTAACTTTTTTTAAATTTTTATTTCTTTCTGTATGTGTATGTACTGTCTGCATGCAGGTCTGTGCACCTGTGTCATGCAATGCCGTGGAGGTCAGAAGAGGGTGTCGGATTCCCCCGGAACTGGAGTTCTCCTGGAATTGGAGTTTCAGACAGTTCTTGGCCGCCATGTGGGTGCTGGGGATCAAACCTGGGTCCTCTGTAAGAGCAGTTGGCGCTCTTAACCACTAGGCCATCTCTCCAGCCCTCATTCTAACTTTTAAATTCTATCACTGACCTGTCCAGTGACACTTTAAAGACTTTTGTCCCATGGGACTGGAGAGATGACTCTGTGGTTAAGAGTACTGGCTACCCTTGTAGAGGACCTGAGTTCAGTTCCCAGCACTCACATGGCAACTAACAACCATCTGTAAAGCCAGTTCCAGGTGATCCGATGCCCTCTTCTGGCCTCTGTGGGAATTTCAGGCACATGGTGTACTTCATAGAGGTAAAATAAATTTTTTTAGGGGGCTGGAGAGATGGCCTAGCAGTTAAGAGCGCCTCTTCCAGAGGACCCAGGTTTGATTCCCAGGGCCCACATGGCGGCTAAGAACCATCTTTAAGCCAGGCATGGTGGTGCATGGATCTCTGTGAGTTCAAGGCCAGCCTGGTCTACAGAGTGAGTTCCAGGCCAGCTGTGGCTATAGGGAGACCCTGTCTCAAAAAAAATTTTTTTTAGGGATGGAAAGTTTGCTCAAAAGCCCCAGCACCCATATGGTAGCTAACAGTTGTCCATAACTCCAATTCCAGGGGATCCAACACCCACTTCTGGCCTCTGCAGGCATTGCACAACATGGGTGCATGTACATGCTATGTAAAATACATGCTGGCAAAATACTCAGATGCATAAAATTAAAAATAATCAAAATAGGGCTGAGCATGGTGGTACACGCCTTTAATCCCAGCACTCAGGGGAGGCGGATCTCTATGAGTTCAAGGTCAGCCTGGTCTACATTGTGAGTTCCAGGCCAGCTGGAGCTATAAGGAGACGCTGTCTCAAAAGACCAAAAATAAATAGTAAGTAAATAATTGAATAAATAAATAAAAGAAACAAAAATATTTGAAAAATAAGAATATTAAAAAAGACATCTGTCCCTGTCATGGGGAGGGGTCCCTGCCATGGGGAAGGGTCTCTGTCATGGGGAGGGGTCCCTGCCATGGGGAGGGTCTCACATCTATCAGCAATGGCAGCTGTGGCACTGGACAAGAAGCTCCCTGCTCTCTCCCTTACACACTGTGGATGCCAGGATTCAGTTCTGTGACACAAGTATGATTGTGTCACCCAGCCACTTCTAATCTGCATTGCCAACTCCACTCCAGGGTATACACCCAACGCAAGTCATGAAACTCGTTCAAGAATCTCTGGCAGCATCACTCCTTGTATACATCCAAGCACAAGCACGGGCCATCACTGAACACCCCAGCTGGGTAGGTGGTTAGACAGGTGTCTTTGGCTTAATTTCACTATATCATACATAGTAGCTGAAGGTTCTGCACACGGCTATGCTGAACTCCAGGAAAGCAAATGCAATATTTACTTTAAACACAATGCCAAAAGCAATAGTTCCTTTGCATTCAGTATAACCCAGGCCCCTGAGCAGAGTGGACAGAGCCCCTTACAGCTGGGCAGCACCCCTGTTCTCGACAGCGGCCACCCACTGTCCACACCATTCAAACAGGCATACTTCGCTACATCCACAGGCTACACACAGCCCTCTGCCTGGCACTTGCTTCTTCCTATGGCATTCTAGAAATTGCCATGCTATTTCTCAAGGACCACTCAAATGGTCCAGACATGTTCCCTCTCCAGAGTGCTAGGCCTGCAGGAAGAGGCTGCCTTCCTCCTTCACAGAGCCCTGTTTGCCACCTCCACCACTGCCCAGCCTTGGACTGACTGACAAGCAAGCATCCTGGGAGACTGGAGCAACTGAGGGGAAGGAGCACTGTAGGCAGGTTGGAGACAGACAGATGGCAGCCTGGCAAAACTGAGAGATGGAAAATTTGGGCATTTCTCCAGGATCAGCAGGGCAGCCCCAGAGAGGAGAAGAGGCCCTCAGGGGAAGTTACATACTCCCTAGGGACCAGATGACCCAGTATCCTGAAGGCCAAGTGTGCATCCTGAGGTAAACAGGCAGAGTCCCTGGGAGACTGGGTGTTCCAAGGGTTACTGACCCCCTCCAACTTCAGGAACCCAGCCAGGTGCCCTGGGGTTTACTGATCCCTTCTCCCAATTTTGGGAATCTGGAGGCAGATGTTCAGGGACATGCTGCCCAGCTGTCATGGAAGAGATGCTGGACACACATAGGAACAGGAAACACTACCTGGAGCACCCTTGTAGATGGAAAATTAAATGTAACTTTACCAGTTAAAAAGCAGTGTCGGGGGCTGGAGTGGAGCTTGGTGGTGTGGCACATGCCTGACATGTACCAAGCCCTGAGCTCCATCCCAGCATCACAGCCACACACAGAAAAATAAATTAAAAAACAAATAAAAGCAACATTCTAACATGGTCCTGTATTTCCATGTTTATATGCACACCAAAAATAGTTTAGTGGTCACCAATGCCACAGAGATGATGGTGTCCTCTGTCACCTATGCTTTGTCTAGTCTTCCTACAGCTGACACGAGTTCCATAGAACATACTGGAAGAGACCAACAGTGAAAACTGCTTGCTGATGGATGCATCTCCTGATCCAAGCAGGCTCAGGGTACCTGAGAACACAGCAGGACACACTCTCTGCAAACACCCTGTCAGATGGAAATTGCCGTGCTCAGAGAATCCATACCTTGCCCCTCCCCAAGGAATCGCATGGGGACCTAAAGGAATGGGATGGTCACTTAGCTCTGCCTGGGGCAGGGGGGAACCACAACAGGCATGCACACCAGCACCTGGTCCTTATGCCTCTGACAGTCAATGTTCTTACCATCCCTGCTTTACAAAAGGGGAAACTGAGGCAGAAAGGAACTAAAGACCCCAGTACTGAATGGCAGAGATGCCCAATGAACCCACACTCAGCAGCAGGAAGGAGGTAGCACTCCCTCATTGTGCCTTTGAGGCTTATCAAATTTTATCGCCGTAACTCTAAGATGCAGAGAGGCCAGCAGACCCTGCAGAGAGGCCAGCAGACCCTCCTGCCAGCCCCACTGACACGTGGCCCAGTACAGAGCTGCTGCGCACACGGCGCCCCTGCTTCCCACCCTCCTCCCTGTCACCTCTCCCTTTGAGCCCAGTACGCACTTGAACGATGTTCATCACCAAGCCAGCTGTCATCATGCCCAGGCCCGACAGTAGTATGGGGATGGCGACCTGACATGTCATGGTGAGTACAGATTCAGGGAGGACCCCATGCGGGGACCGGATGAGCTTGCAGCTGAATCCCCGTAGTTTCTTCCCCTGAAAGCGGAACTCAAGGCTGAGCTGGGTGACCACCATGGTCAGGCCCCAGTTACGTCTGTCTCTCTCCTCCTGCCCACAGACTCTCTTCTGTAGACGTCCACACCGGGACAGAAAGTTTCCAGGAAGCACTGCAGAGAGCCCCTGACAGTCCTTCGGTTGAAGGCCAGAGCGAACAGAGGCCAGACCCACTCAGAGCTCCTCTCCGGAGGCCACCAGTGCCTGCTGTCCACCCCACTGGGTAGGTTCTCCGCAGAGCGGCCACATCTCCTCTGAGACCTCTCTCTGCCAGCCTGCCAGGGAGGCTTGCTGTCCCTTAGTAGCGACCTTGACAGTGTCCTGGCCCATGCCAGCAAGGCTGGGCAGGGACACTGTGGAGCCCACGTGAGCCTGGCCCTGGTAAGTGTTCTCTACACGTGTCCTGGGCCACTCTGCCCTGACCAAGAAATCCCTGAAACCACAGCCTTGAGGATGCCCCCCACGCCCACCTATGGGGTTCTATAACACGAGGTCAAGGACACTGTGGGACCCCATGGCAGAAGCCACACCTGTGATCTGCTAGATGCCCATGTTCAGGGGCTCATGGCTACGGGACAAGGTTGTGTTCACGGAGGAAATGTGTCCCTGATCTCCCTCAATGGCCTGGAAGACTTACCTATGTATTTCCAAAGTAACCCCCTTTCTCCTGCTAGGAAGATCATGCCCAGCTCTGCTGACCCCTCTGGAGGGAAGGGGCCCAGCTGGGAGCCAGTGGACTCTGGGGTTTCTACTCTTGGGGTCAGGAACAGCACATCCAGGCTGAGGGCTAGCAGAGCACAAACTGAGGCCTCCACCAGTAACAACCCCAAACTGAGGGTCAGACTGACCCCCAGTGACCCCAGAGCAGCGGTGGCGTCCAGGCCTCACTTCTGTTCTCACTCTAAGCACCCCCTGTTGGGTGCTTGGCCTCATTCTCCACCCCCACGTCATCCATCCCATACTTTGGTCTAAATCCCTCACCCTAGAGGCCCTGCCCTCACCTCCCCAAGCAGAACCCCCCCACTAACTGCGCCACCCCGAATCCCTCTTACTGTGTCTTTACTCACACGCTTTTCATCATTCCCCCATTTTTTCTATATTATTTTTATTTTATGTGTATCATGTATTGCCTGTATGCATGTAACTGCACGCTCCCCCATTTTTTCTATATTATTTTTATTTTATGTGTATCATGTATTGCCTGTATGCATGTAACTGCACCTGTGTCATGTAATATCCTTGGAGGTCAGAAGAGGGCATCCAACCCCTAGTTATAGATGGTTGTTAGCTGCCATGTAGGTGCTGGGAACCAAACCCAGGTCTTCTGCAAGAGCAGCCAGTGCCTAACTGGTTGCTGCCATATGTCTAGCCCCTTGCTGATGGTTTTAAGCTCCTCAAAGGAGCCAGACCTACACACCTAAATTTTGGGGCATTTTCTGCTGAAAGCTGGTCCCTTGCCGCCCCATATACTGACTGCTCACAGATGCTACCATGCAGGGCCATTTGAGGGCCTGGATCTTACCGAATGGCAGCTCCCCCGCCTGTCTCAGGTAGCTCACGCTTGAAAGCCAGCCACACCGCATGCCACACCGGCACTGTGTGCAGGTGACGGGCCACAACTCCTGCCAATGAGTAAAAGGCCTCAGGCTGAGGCCTGCACAGGGCAGACACACACTGCTATGGGGACACTCAAACTGCAGGTCGGAGACCAGGTAAGTGGTGGGCAAGGAGCTTCCGGTTTGGGATGCTGAGCCACACAGCAGGTAACTGGGACCCCAGCACCTCATCCTTGTCCTTCAGCCCAGAAGCACCAGGGCTCCACCAGCCCAGCCTCTTCCAAGCTTCCAGACCGACCCTCTTAGCCCCTCGTGTAGAGGCGAGCACTTCAATCTCCCCATCGTTCACGGCGGTTTCTTCCACCACCCCCGGCAAGCTACCATCCCAGCCATGCCCCTGTGACCTCTCGCCACATCTCCCTCAATAACTATCACTCCCTCCCCACATGGGCTCTGCAATAGTGTGCAGGCCCTCACCTTCTAAAGACAACTCCACCCAGCTGTCTCATAGCACACAGGCATGTGCCCACGTATGCACTAGAAGGGACTTCTAATGGACCCAGTATAGCATGCCTGTGCTCTGTCACGTCTTCTGATGACCCACACATCTCTGGGCCAATCAACTGTTGACCTCCTAGCCAGCTGGTGCCTCCTGGCCTCTGGGATCCCCTTTTCCAGATCCTGCCAGCTCCTCACAGTTTCTTACCCAGAATCCCCCAATGCAGGCAGGTACCAGGGTGGCCCTGCTGACGCACAGACAGGTGCACCCCGTCTTGCCTCTCTGGGCCCGCTGTGGTTTTAGAACAGTGAAGTTACTTCTGACTCCATGAAGTCCCTGCACGGTCACTCAGTGGACAAACACCTCTACCACATTTACTACACTAGAGCACATGGCACTCAGTTTAGCAAATGAGGAATCGAAGGGTCCACGAGGGTCTGCCTGTGATCACAATGCACCCCAAACATCCAAGGCAAGAGTTTCTCTTTGCATAGGCCTCCTGTGCTGGAGAGGTGGCTTAGGAGGAGAGCATTCCCAGCATCCCTGGGTAGCCTCTACCATCCACAGTGTGGACAAGTGTGTTCACATGTGAGTGCGCAGCAGCAGGCTTGCGTGGCCCCTCCAGGCTGGCGCTACTCTGGCTGCTGAACACACAATGAAAGAAGTTGGGGGGTGGGTGCTGAGAGGCTGGGAAGTGGTGCTTCTGAGATGACAAAGGCCTATCCCATGGCACAGGGAGGTCAGCACTCTCTTCTGGCCACCTCCCACGAGGCCACTGTAATTTGATGTGGCCAAACACAGTAACAGCACAAAAATTGACACATGAGCTCCCTGAACCAATCTGATTATTACAATGAGATAGGGTAATGGCCATGACCCTACGTGTAAGTTACACATCACCACAAACTTGCTTCTCCAACTTTTAAGACACACACACACACACACACACACACACACACACACACACACTAATGTAAAATTTCAGAGGATATTAAAAACACAGTGGTAATGCAGTTCCATGGTTAGCAGGATTGCAACCTCTGGGCATGCTGACTATTATAAGCATTGGCTTTTAGAACCATCAAACACATCAGCGTAAAGAAATGAAAGAACGTACTCACGTGAGGAAAGATTACTTTGCTGGCAAAGCTGAGAACAACACATGTTAACACAGCTACTGGGTCACCATACAGAACATCACAATGTGATTTTAAAAATAGTTCCAGGGCACAATGGAAAATCTTAGATCCTGACTGGTTTCCAGGTCGCCCTGGGTAGCACTCAGATCTGGGTCAAACATCAGGTAGCTTTCTGGGTGACCTTGAACAAGCTCTGGCCTTCTCTGGGCCTCCAGCCCATCCCACGGTCCTAGAGCCCATTAGTAGCTCCCGATCGACCAACTGTTCTGCACACTGACACCCCTGAGGTGGAATGTGGCAGACTTAGCATGTGTGAGGTCTTGGCTTCCATCTCCAGCAGGGAGAGAGTGAGAGGGCTTTAACATACACATTACCACCTCAGCTTCCATTTCGGACTCTGTGGCAGAATGTGCATCCTCCCAGGAGAAGTTTAGAGACTCCAGACACTGGACTGCCCAGAGCCTGGGCCGGATGGGCCAGCTGGCCATGCCGAGTGCTCCTGAGGGCATGCCCACAGCCGAGTGTCGGACATCAGGCCGAGCCCTTCATTTTCCCATCTCCTTTATTTTCTGGTCTGAGTTACAGAATCCACCCACGGGAACAAGTGAAGGCTTACAGCAGCTGCTCAGAAGTCCTCTCCACTTGGGCCTCCTGAGCAGCGTCTCCTCCTCCAGGGAATGAGTCCCCTCTCCACTCAGATGTTCCCACCAGCACGTGGGGGGTGGCTATAGCTGCCTCTCATGCCCTCTGAGTCCCTGGGGCACCCATGGTTAGCTACCCACTATCCACAGGCTGCTCTCTGGCTATGTGTGCATAGCTAGAACTGCCAACCACCTCCAGGGTGGCCCAGAAGTGTCGATCTTGTGACCCTCCACACTAGCTGTCTATTATACCTTTAGAAACAGCACCCAACCCCGGCACAGCCATAGAGGTCTCCTTAAGGTAGGACAGAGCCAAAGCCAAAGTAAGGTTTACCTAACTGCCATGGGTGTCCCACGTCCTCGGGCCCTTGTAGATGCCCAGTGCTATGCTAGAGGGACCAACTCCCCTTGAAACCCTTTGCCCCAGGGAACCTTGTGAAACCAGGTGGGCTGATAGCAATGGGAAACATTCACATCACAGATGTAATGTGGAGTGGGGCTGGGTGAGAGGCAGCTGACTTCCGTTCCTCATCCCCGGAGCCCTGATGCAGAAGCAGCCCTCCCAGGGGCCATGCATGTGTAGAGGCCAAAGGCTGGCTGTGTCTTCCTCTACTGCACTCTACCTTAGTTTTTGAGAGTCTCTCAATGATCATAGAGCTTCCTAAGTTGGCTAGAGTGCTGTACAGTGAGCCCTGGGATCCCTGTGTCCATTTCCCTATTGCTGGGATTATGGGCACAGTGTCACCTTGCCAGGCTTTTTACATGGGGATCCAAACTCAGGTCCTCATGTAACGTGGAGTGGGGCTGGGTGGAAGGCAGCTGACTTCTGTCCCTCGTCCTCAGATTTTGCCACCTGAGCCATCTCCTGGCCCTTCTTACTTTGTTTACTGTTGCCGTAACAGAACCCTGGAAACTAGCTAATTTATAAAGGAAGGAGGTTAATTTCAGTCAATGGTTCTGGAACTTGAAGAGCAGAGCATACAGCCAGCTCCTGGGTGTTCCTTAGCTGTTCTGCATCACAGTGGAGAGGAAGAGTGGGTGGGGAGGTGCACAGAAGATCCTCGGGCAAGAGAGACAAAGCAGGGGCAAGCCAAGGAAGCCGAACTCGCTATGACAGTCCAGTCTGGGATGACTGACCTGCTTGGAGGGAATGCTAATGCCTTCCCTCATGGGCCAAAGTGCCTCTTGAAGGCGCCACTATTTCTCCGCACAGTCATTTTAAGGACTAGGCCTCAATGTGAGTTGTGAGGACACACCACATTCAAACCGCAGTGCATGGTTTATGTTTAAACTGGGATCACAATGTTCATAAGCAATACAAATCATACCATAACAGGCTTGGTCGCAGCCCTTGACAAAGGCCCACTGACCTGCCTCCCATGACAATGCTCTTACATAGCCCCTTCCACTGCAGTGGGGGCCGAACCCAACAAAGAGCAGCAGAGCCTCTGCGATCAGCTTCCTCTACAAACTGCACACAGTGAGGCAGGTGCCCTGGCTCGGATGTCAATGTGGGCAAGGACAAGGGGCCGTCCAGGAACAGCAGCAGGGAGAGGAGGCCTCAGTCAGTCAGGCACCCAGGAGCTGACCCAGGAGCGAGCAGGAAAATGCCTGCAGCCCCAGGGGATCCTGGAGCAGAAAACCCCACTGCGCATAGCGGGGTCTCAGCCCACAGCAACTGCCAGCCATTCCAGCACAGAGGAGGAGGGCTCGGACCCCATCCCTAGCTGAGGAGCTACGGACAGGTAGTGGTTGCTGGGGAGAAAGGTTTGGTCTTCAGTGTTGGCTCCAGTGAGTGGTCACGCTCAAACCGGCAGAGAGGGAGAGAGGGAGAGAGGGAGGGAGAGAGAGAGGGAGAGAGGGAGAGAGAGAGAGAGGGAGGGAGAGAGAGGAGAAGGGGGATGAGAGAGGGATGAGAGGAGAGAGAGAGAGGAGAGAGGAGGAGAGAGAGAGGGAGGGAGAGAGAGAGAGGAGAAAAAAAAAAAAAAAAAAAAAAAAAAGGGAGAGAGGGAGAGATGGAGAGAGGAAGAGAGGGAGAAGGGAGGGAGAGAGGACGAGGGAGGAGACGAAGAAGGAGAGGAGAGAGGGAGAGAGGGAGGAAGAGGGAGAGAGGACGGGAGAGAGGGAGAGAGAGAGGGAGGAGAGAGAGGAGAGAGAGGGAGAGAGGAGGGAGGAGAAGAGGAGGAGGACGAGAGAGAGAGAGGGGAGATGAGAGAGGGCAGGGAGAAGAGGGAGAGAGGGCAAGAGAGAGAGAGCGGAGGAAGAGAGCGAGAGAGAGAGGGAGGGAGAGAGGGAGAAACGAGGAGAAGGGAGGGGAGAGAGATGGAGGGAAGAGAAGGGAGAGAGGAAGAGAGAGGACAAGAAGGAAGAGACGGAAGGAGAGAGAGAGGGAGAGAGAGGGAGAGAGAGAGAGAGGGAGAGAGAGAGGGAGAGAGGGAGAGAGGGAGAGAGGGAGAAAGGGAGAGAGAGGGAGAGAGGGAGAGAGGGAGAAAGGGAGAGAGAGGGAGAGAGGGAGAGAGGGAGGGAGAGAGGGAGAGAGGGAGAGAGGGAGGGAGAGAGAGAGAAGTTGGGGGGCGCAGGGTGCTGCTGTGGTAAATCTGGAAGGAACTAGGCGGAGGATTGGAGGTCAGTATGATAAACATACATCATATGCTTGTATTAAGGTCCCAAAGAAGTAATAAAATTATTATATTAAAAAAGAAGCATTTGTTTGGGGGCTGGAGAGACGGCTCGTGGTTAAGAGCGCCAACTGCTCTTGCAGAGGACAAGGGTTCAATTCCCAGCACCCACATGATGGCTAAGAACTGTCTTTAAGCCGGGTGTGGTGGTGCTTGCCTTTAATCCTAGCACTCGGGAAGCAGAGGCAGGTGGATCTCTGTGAGTCCAAGGCCAGCATGGTCTACAGAGTGAGTTCCAGCTGGGGCTTCAGGGAGACCCTGTCTCCAAAAAAACAAAAAAAAAAAAAAATGGAAAGAAAAGAAGCATGTAATATTTTAAGTTGCTGGGTTTTAGGATAACTTGCAAGGCAACAATAGAAATTAATACACTCAAATGTAGTTTTGCATTTAGCAGCTTTGTGTGTGTGCTATGTGTGTATGTGTGTGTGCATGCATGTGGATGTATGTCTATGTGAGCTTGCACATGCATGTGTGTGCATGCATGTGGATGTATGCATGTCTATGTGTGTGCACATGCATGTGTGTACATGCATGTTAATGTATGTGTTTCTATGTGTGTGTGCACATGCATGTGTGTGCACAGGCACATGCGTGTGCAGGTATGTGGAGGCTAGAGGAGGATGTCGGGTGCCCCGTTCCTCTATCACTCGCCCTTGAGACAGGGTCTGGTGCTGAACCTGAAGCTTGCTATTCCAGCTAAGCTGGCTGCCACAGTGCCCCGGGCTCTGCTGTCTCCGCTGCCAATGCTGGGGTCACAGGGGCTCAGGCCACTTTCCCTGGCTTCTCCCTCAGCACTGGGGGGTCAAACTCATGTCTTCATTCTTGCCCACTGACTCATCTCAGCCCTTAGCAAACTATTAAAGATCAGAAAGTCTGGCAATAAGGTGCCTAAAAGTGTCCAGGAACAGACGTCACTACAGTTTTCTCTTCTGTAGGTGTGACAGAAGCCCCACTTGCCATCACCTCCTGCTGCTGGCCGGCAAGCGGGTCATGTCTGTGGTTTACTTGCTATGGCGTGTGGTGGTAGCATTGTGCCGTTACTGCAATGGGACAATTTGTGTCCTCACAAATTCATAGGTGTCAGTCTTAGCCCTCCATGTCTCAGAATGCGACTGGTTTTGGAGAGAGGGTCAGTAGGACAGATCTAATCCAACATGACAAATGTCCTTATAAGAGACAGAGAGGAGAGGGCCTGGGAGGAGAGACCTTAGAGGAAACTGAGCTTTAACACCTTGACTAGGGTTCCAGTCCCCGGAATGGAAACAAAGTAGTTATCCCTGACTCTCTCATTCGAGCCCACTCCTTTACTGCCCAGTCCTCCTCTGCTCTCCTCACCTGCTGACTCCACCGTGGCAGCCAGGCAGACCTGCACAGCTGGTAATACACAGGAGAGTCAAGAAAATCGGGTACGCACCGGGTGGGCCCAGGGTTCCACTCTCACTGCATTTGGCATGGGTTATTTTAATCTTTGTCACTAGTGACTGAAAGAACCTCGCCCAATACACAGAAAAGATGGTGTCCAGGGGGGTCCTGTCCCTTAGGGTGCCCACCCCTCTCGGTCTCCCCTCCCCCCGCCCTCCCCTTCATATAGCTCTCTCTTACCTGGAAATAGTTGAGAAGTAAGCCAGCCCAGGACAGCCCCAGGCCAGCAAGCGTGAAGGGCATTACCACCTGCAGCCCGATGGAGAGGGCGGTCTCCCTGCTGGCCTCGGCCTCCAGGGGTTTGGGTGACACACTTTGGCCATCAGAGGACTCCAGATGTCTGTCCTCCGAACCCTCTGGAAGCCTTCCTATATCGTGGGCAGGTGGTGACCCCAGCTCCTTCGGCCTGCCACAGCCTTCCAGCCTCCGCTGTCGGGCCTCTATCCCTTCCATCAGCACACAGCACACAGCTGAGCCTGGCAGCCCTGACCTGGAGACACAAGGAGACACAGGGTTGAAGGGCAGAACTCCTGACTCCCCGGGACCTCAGACCCCATTTATCCCCTTCACTTGGGCCAGCTTCCATAGCCTCCCACATCCAAACTCCCAGAAGTCTGTCATATGCATGTGTGTGAGCATGAAACAGGCCCCCAGAAGGAAGCACTAAGCCCCAACCCTGCCGGCCACAGCAGCTGGGGCCTGGGACTCCCAAGCTCCCTATCAACCAACTAATTAAAAACCGGGGTGGGGGGTGTCCTGCTGGAGAGCTGGCTCCACAGTTAGCAGCTCCCGCTACTCTTGCAAAGGACCAGAGTTCAGTCCTAGCACCCATACTGGGTGGCTAACAACTGCCTGTAATTCCAGCTCCAGAGGATCCACTGCCCTCTTCTGGCCTCCGAGGTCAGTCATGTACAACACACACACACACACACACACACACACACACACACACACAATGTCAAAATAAAATCTTTTTTTTTTTTTGGTCTTTTCGAGACAGGGTCTCCCTGTAGCCCCAGCTGTCCTGGAACTCACCTTGTAGACCAGGCTGGTCTTGAACTCACAAAGATCCGCCTGTCTCTGCCTCCCAAGTGCTAGGATTAAAGGCGTGCGCCACCACGCCCGGCATTTTTTGGTCTTTTTGAGACAGGGTCTCCCTGTAGCCCCAGCTATCCTGGAACTCACTATGTAGACCGGGCTGGCCTTGAACTCACAGAGATCTGCCTGCTTCTGCCTCCCAAGTGCTGGGATTAAAGACATGCGGCACCATGCCCAGCTAAAAAAAATCTTTTAGGAAAGGCTAGGGTGCAGCTCACAAGCTTGCCCCATGTCCTGGGTTCTATCCTCGACACCACTCCTAACAAAAATAAATAATAAACGATAGTCAAAATGGTCAGAACCCCCTCTGTCAGAGCTCTGGGAACTAATCCAAGGCTTGTAGCAACCTGGCAGCAGCAAGGACATTGTGACCTTCACAGTTTAGTGATGTTCTAATCCCCTATCCCAATGCCATTAGCCTCCAGGATGGACAGCTGGGATGGTCAATTCTGCTTGCCAATTTGATTAGATTAAGAAATGCCTAGGGCATTAAGAAGGGCATTTGTGGGGCATCTTCCCATGGGCTGGAGTCTAGGACTGAATACAAAGAAGAAAGGAGCTGAGTACTGAGATCCTGTCTCTGCTCTCTGAACTGCCCAGATATGAGCAAGCTCCCAGTGCATGCCAAAATGCCGTCCTCTCCAGGATGCACTGTGCTGAAATTCCCTTTCTCTCCGATCACTTTTGTCAGGTATTTAGTCACTCACATTTGCTAAGCTCTAGCTCTGCCCAAACTACGGTCGGGGCTAACAGCGTGGAGTGCTGGGAACGCAGCCAGAGCTCCTTGGCTGCCCAGAAGAACCCTCGCCCTCTCTCTCATGTGGTTTTCCTGGGAGACCTGATCTGAGGGGCCTTGGAGACCCATTACTGCTGACAGCCTTTGAAACAGTGGCAGGTACTTCCTGACTGCCTGCAGACTAGTGAAAGGCTCAAGGGAAAAGCTGGAGAACGAGATGTCTGTGGGGGGGTGTGAGACGATCCCACGGCTGCCTGGAAACACAGCAGGTCAGTGTGTGTAAGGCTGGTGCCCCTGCTGGATACAGGCTCAGGAAATACTTGAGCAGGTCCCATTCTCTCACTGGCAGAGTTTCCACAGGCAGGAGGAGAAGGCTGATGGACATTACTAAGGGACCAGGGACGAGCAAGGAGGACCCAGCAGGCCCGCAGAACCCCTCGGTGGGTCAGATGACTGGCTTATTCATGGCACAGGGTCATTAGCAGATGACTCAGCACACAGCACAGAATGGCCTTCAGTGATTTCAGGGTGACCAGGCAGGAGGCAACCACAGCAGAAATGGCTGGCTCACTCTGTTAAAAAACACAGTTTTCAAGAAGTAATGCAGAAACAAATTCATCTCAACAAATGTGAAATAAAAGTGTGCCCCCCACAGGGGACAGCAGTTAACAAAATCTCCCCAAAGTCGCTGCTCGTTCAAAGAACTTAAGGAACCCTGAGCCCTAATTGTGCAAAAGTCAAGGAAGATCCCCAAACAGATCAAATCCAAGGGCGCAGGGTGGGGCGTGCAGATTCTGAAGGGCCGGCCAGGGCAGTAAGGAGAGAGTGATAGGCAGCAGGGCAGGGCCTCAGGGCAGCGGGCAGGGCTGTAAATGAGAGCATTGGCGGCTCTGGGCGGGTAGGGCCATATGCCCTAAAGGCATCAAGATCAGTGACCCTAGCAGATCCTCATGAAGCGGAGATTTGCCCCAGAACACTGAGAAATGATGAATCATCCTTGTAGAATGCATTAGGCACTAAACGATAACTGCTAAGCTCCAGCGCTGTGATTCTAAAATAGTCTACCATGACCTTTCCCAGGCGATAGAGCTCAGGACAGAAGACTGACTGTGTGGAACAGAAACCTCCTCTGCCACCTACTCAGCAGGCATCTAAAAGTAGCCCAAAGGATAGGCCTTTCCCCGAGACCCTGTGGGGAATGTGTCCCATAACTCAGAGCAGGAAAACAAATCAAGACAGCTACAGAACACACACGGCATTACCTGATGGAAGACGCTGTATAGCATGTCAGAGTTATGGCTAAAATGAAGGACAAGTATGGACAGACTGCCATTGTGCAATGCAGGCAATGTCTACATCAACTAATAACTACAAAGGAGACTCAGGCAACCCAGGCTGGCCTCAAACTCAGTATGTAGCTTCTGTTCCTCCTCTGCAGTGCTGAGACTGCAGGCGTCTGTCCCCATGCCCCATTTATGGAGTGCTGAGACTGAACCCAGGGCTTCATGCAAACCAAGCAAGCACCGTGCCACATCCCCAGTCCCAAATGACACTAATTCCTTTTCTTTTTAAATTTATGCTACTGCATCACTTTTGGTGATGTCAGGGATCAAACCCTGTGCGTACCAGGCAACCACTATTATCACTATACCACATCCTAAACTATTTCACAGTTAAATCTAGGCTGGAGAGAGGTGGCCTAGTGGTTAAGAACATTTGTTGTTTTTTCGAGGACCTGGGTTTATTTTTATTATTTTTATTTTATTTTAATTTTTTTGAGGACCTGGGTTTAATTCACTCCATCCACATAGTGGCTAACAACCTTTGGCACAGGGAATTCCAGTGCCCTCTTCTGGCCTCTGAGGGTACTACACACATGTAGTGCACTCATATGCATGCAGACAAAACATTCATATACCTAAAATAAATAGCTCAGGGCCTGGTGTGGTGGCACATGCCTTTGATCCCAGCACTCAGGAGGCAGAGACAGGCGGATCTCTATGAGTCCAAGGCCAGCCTGGTCTACAGAGTGAGTTCCAGGCCAGCTGGGGTGACAGGGAGACCCTGTCTCAAAAATACCAAAATAAACAAACAAACGAACAAATAAGTAGTTCAATTTACAAAGAGCCATGAGTTCATTAGGCGATCCAGAAGAGAAAAGATGGGCTGGGGCTATAGTTCTATAGTAGACCACTTGCCTGGCTACACACACACACACACACACACACACACACACACACACAGAAATCATTTTGAAAAAAATGGAGAAAATTTAAAATAGAGAACATATATAAAAATCAATAAGGGGCTGGAGAGATGGCCTAGCGGTTAAGAGCGCCGACCGCTCTTACAGAGAACCGGGGTTCGATCCCCAGCACCCACATGGCGGCCGAGAGCCGTCTGAAACTCCAGTTCCAGGAGAACTCCAGCTCCAGGGGAATCTGAGACCCTCTTCTGACTCCGCGGCATTGCACGACACGGGTGCACAGACCTGCATGCAGACAGTACATTGATACACATACAGAAATAAAAATAAATTAAAAAAATCAATAAATACTGACATAGTGAAATATACAAAAATCAATCAAAACCCATAAAGGATGAAGCTGTCTGTTACTGACACATTTCACTCACATTAGTGAGGCTGATTTGACTGCTCAGTGTGGCCTGTCGACTGAGCCGCATCCAAGTTACTTCACCAGGAGACAGGTCCCTGTCCTGTATGTAAGCAGGAACAAGTGGACAAGCCCAAAAGTGATGAAAGTGGGAAGCAGACAAAACCCAGCCAGCCTACAGCCAAGTGAGACAAGCGACTAAAGAGGCTCCAAACCATTCTCTAAGAAGTAGACAACCAGAGAAGCAGGACCACACACCCGCTGCTGCCGCCAGAGCGCACAGCAAACACACAGACCCGGCTTGGTGGCATGCATGTGCAGCCCCAGTTACTAAGGAGGCTCAAGTTAGGAAGAATGGTCTAGCCTAGGAATCTAAGGTTAGCCTGGACAGCACAGAAAGCCCATTTCAAATAAAACAAAAACAAACACCCCCCAACCTCTGGTTGACCCGCTATCTGCACTGAGATTCAGGTAAGCCATAAATGAGCTTCCAAATATACTTAGAAAGCAGGTCAGGAGGAGGCAGAGCTTTCTGCCAGGAGGAGGCGGGGCTTCCCACCAGGCTGAGTCTCAGCCTCCCTCACTGGGGCTGCAAGGTCAGCTCCCAGTTCCCAGTGTAGAGTCAACCTGTGGATAACCAGACAGCAATGTGGCTGCTAGAGGCTGCAATTTCATTCTGGCTTAAATAGTCGCAAGTCCTAAAATCCCAGGAAAATGCAGTAGTAGGGGAATAAGTTAAGAAAATAACACCAGGAAGGATTTTAAGTCATAAAGATAAGGAACTCTGTTGTCCTAGGCTGTCTGTAGGGCACAGGGAGTTCCAGAATGGCCCGAAACTGTCAGACTCTCGAGTTCCTTATGGAGACAGCATGGCATCTGCACAGAGCCTCCTATATGCCTTCTAGTTATAACAGTGCCCAACACAGGCCCACGCCAAGTCCATAGCTGTGCATTACTCAGATCATACGGCAAGCACAAGGTCTGTGAATACTCAATGCAGGCAGGCAAAACTGTTTTCTTTGAATATTTACCCTTCCTTCTTTCCTTCCTTCCTTCCTTCCTTCCTTCCTTCCTTCCTTCCTTCCTTCCTTCCTTCCTTCCTTCCTTCCTTCCTTCCTTTCTTTCTTTTTTTGAGACAAGCCCGAGTTGGCCTGGAACTCACTGTGTGGACCAGGTAGGCCTCAATTTCAGAGAGACCTGTCTGCCCTGCCTCTAGAGTGCTGGGATTAAAGGCCTCCACAACTACACCCGGCTGAATTTTTTCAATCCAAGACTGGCTAAATCTACAGATGAGAAGCCCCAGATACAGAAAGCCAACTGCATCTGCATTTCCACCTGGACATTTGAGTCTTTCTAGCCAGTTTTGTTATAAGTGAACCCATTACTAGTGCAAGTACTATAACTAATGCAAGGTACTAGTTACTTTGTGTCGATCAAAGTTACTATAACTTTGTGTAAATCAAAAACATTACAGGAGCTGGATGGACCAGATTTATGGTTGTAATTAAATATTTAGAAGAGTATGGTAAACATTCAATTAATGAATGTCTTCAATTAAAGACATTTTAAATATCTGGAAGAAAACATCATTTGTAGTAAAAAAAAAAAAAGTAAATGTTCGAGGAATTTGGGAAATATTGTAATATTTCCTGTATTTTGTAATATTATATATATTTATATTTATATATATATTNTATATATATATATATACACAAACCAGGCAACATAAGACAAAAATGGAGGTGGATCCTATATGGAATGGGCTGTGGACCCACAGAAACTTGCTGTTCTTTAGTCCAAGAGAGGAGCAAGGCTGGATGGAGGTGGCACTGACTCTAGGGTGAGCCAGGGTCAGCTTGCCCCTCAGTACATCAGGTGGTGTTTGCTGTCACAAGGAATTCATGCTATGGACCAGTCTTGCAGCCCAATGCCAAGTGTCTAGACTGAGGAATACCACCAGTACTAGGTGGCAGCGACTAAAGAACCTCCTACAGATGAGCAGGACAAGGCTGCCCGAGCCAGAGCCCCACAGATTCCATGAAGCTGACAACAGTGACGCCTGTCCCCATCAGACCACGGAACTAAATACTGCCATTGAAAAGATCCCATCACTCAGGGAGACTGGCCTTGAATGTTGACCTGCAGGGCATCTGCTCAGCATCTTAATGCTAACAACATCCCTCTGTGGGGCCTGATTCTCATACATCATACAAACTAATGCTCACCAAAGCCTGGAACAGGGACATCCTGACAATGAACTAGGTGGGCCAAGGTTTTAGAATGGATGTGTCCCCTCTCAGCTGCCTGTCATCGGGCAATAAAGGAAATAGTAAGTACCTCTGGACTTCGCCCCCTTGAGTTCTTAGAGTCTCCACCCCAATAGCAATGTACTAGAGCCCCACCTCTGGATTAGAAACCCAGTTCTCATTCTAGATGTGTGACCTTGAGTTTTCTGTGTCTCTAGCACCTTGGCTGCCCAATGGGGAAATATTATATGACAATTACATGGAGTACAGAAGGCCCCTTCGTTCAGTTACACTTTCTGAGGTTTCAGTTACCTACAACAATTTGTGGTTCAAAAAATATTGAGAAAAAAATCCAGAAATAAACAACTCATGAGTGTTAAATTGTGTTTCGTTCTGAGCAGTGTGAGGAAGTCTGTAACCACTGGCTCTGTCCTACTAGAACATGCAGCAGCTCTCTGTCCAGAATATTCCTGCTGTATACACTACCTTCCTGTTAGTCAGCAATTGTTAGGTTATCACAGCACTGTTGGCCAAGCAACCTTTATTCTACTCAATAATGGCTTAAAGCACAATTGTGAGCAGACAGCTATATTAGTGTACTCTAAGTGCTCAGTCTTACTAGTTGCTCATCAATGCATGTAGTTCATAAATTAAAGCTTACCAGAGGTCCATAAACACAGGAAAAACACAGAACACATGGGGTCTGGTACTATCCCTGAACTCAGGCACCCTTTTAGGAGCATGCCCCCCTCAGATAAGGGAAGACTGCTGTAACCAACCTACTGTAATGGATTTTCCCTACAGAGCACTGCTGTCCCCGCCCCTTCAAGGCTCTATGGCTTTACACCAGGGGTTCTACTACTGCAGCAGCGACAGGAGGTCAGTTCAGACAAGCATGGCAGGACCCACCTCCAAGAATCTGGGGGCAGGCTGGAGAGTCTGCATCTCTAAGTGGTATCCGGGGAAGCAGTTTGAGACCCTGGGGTTAAGATTTCTAGACAAGGTCTCGGGAATGGAGGTGTGCACACAGCTTGGCAACCTGGCGGTTTTCACTAAGGGCGCAGAACAGTTGGCTGAGCCTGCGGTGGGGTCTGCGGGGATGCTCCGGGGTTGATGGGGAGCCCACGCTGACACCCAGAGTCCGGGCTCCGGGCTCCGGAAGTTCAACACGAGCCGCCAGGGACGCGAGGGAGCGGAGCTGACCCCTGAAGGCAGGGAGCCGCCTCGAGAGAGGACAGCCCCGCCCAGCCCAGCGCCCCACGTCCCTTCTCGAGCCCCCGCGGCGCCCAGCTTTCTCTCTCCCGCCTCGGCTCCCAGTCCGGCTCTGACGCGCGCTTACCGGTCCTCTCCCGGCGGGCTCAGAAGCCGAGGTGGCGGAGCGCGAGCCGGGCGAGCGCAGCAGAGGCCCTGAAGCGGAGGAAGCGGGAAGGGCGGCCGCCCAGGCCTGCCCCGCCCGGCCCAGGCACCGGGGCCAAGGGACGGGGGCGGGGCACAGAGTAGGCCGAATGATGGGGCGTGGCCGAGGGGCGTGGCCTAAGGACGGGGCGGGGCAAGCGGATGGGCTGGGCATGAGCGGGGCCAAAGGATGGGGCGGGGCCGGCCGGATCCAGGGAGGGGCCATGTGAAGGGATGGACGAGCCATGGGGCGGGGCCACTTAGTTTTAAAACTGTCCTTGGGTTCAAGCATCACGGAAAAACCTTTAAACACAGGTATGTTTCATGGCTTTGATGGTTTTTTCACACCTCACAAAAGTGACAGTCCTCTCCAGTTTTCCCTGGTTGACTAGGAAATGGCTTCTGACAGCAGTAGGAGGGATGAGAGCTGCTGGGCTGAGTGAGCCACCTTCACCTGCGTGCGTGGGGGCAGCACAGTGAGCACTGTGAGCACGGCTTCAGAAAGCTATGCTGCGCCCACGTTCTGTCCCTCACCCCAGACAGTTGGAAGGATTTGGGCCCTGGTACGGGAAACTGGAGCCCTGATTAGATCCCGAGCAGCCAGCTTCTACCAAAACCTATCGTGCAGAACCACAGCTTTCAGGAGAGAAAGGAGTCATGGTAGACAAAAACCACACAGAGCTGGGGACGTAGCTTAGCTGGCATGGTCAGCTTCTGCGGTCAGCTGGGAAGAGGGACTCCCAACTGAAAAACTGCCCCCATCAGACTGGCCTGTGGCCATGTCTGTGAGGTGTTTTCTTGATTGCTATTTGATGAGGGAGGGCTCAGCCCACTGAGGACAGTGACACCCTGGGCATGTGGACCTGGGCTATTCAAGAAAGGTAGCTGAGGAGCAAGCCAGTTAGCAGCGGTAGGATGAAATATAAACCCTTTCTTAACAGTTAGTTTTGTTCAGTGTTTTATCACAGCAACAGAAAGCAAACCAGAACAGTAACAAGTGCACAAGGCTCTGGGTTCACTTCTCAACAATGAAAAACAGAAGAAATAAAAGATAAAAGAGCTGGCCATGGTGTACACCCTTAATCCCAGCACTGGGGAGGCGGAGGCAGGTGGATCTCTGTGAGTTTAAGGCCAACCTGGTCTACAGAGCGAGTTCCAGGCCAGCTGGGCCTGCAGGGAGACGCTGTCTCAAAAACACAAAAATAGATAAATGATAAATTTCCATACGATGTTGGGTATTGTGAACTGAATTGTTCATTTCATCTAAATTTATTTGTTGAATTCATAACTCCCAAAGTAATTGCATTTGTTGACAGGGCTTATGTAAAGGAGCAATAACGGATAGGTTAGAAGGGTGCAACCATAATGCATGGGCCTGGAGTCCTAGCAGGAAGAGGTTCACCAGAAACCAACCTTCCTTTTGGATTCCATGCTAGTCTTTCTTTCTTTCTTTCTTTCTTTCTTTCTTTCTTTCTTTCTTTCTTTCTTTCTTTCTTTCTTTCTTTCTTTCTTTCTTCTTTCTTTCTTTGTTTCTTTCTTTCTTCTTTCTTTCTCTCTTTTTCTTTCTTTCTTCTTTCTTTCTTTCTTTTTTCTTTCTTTCTTTCTTCTTTCTTTCTTTGTTTCTTTCTTTCTTTTTTCTTTCTCTCTTTTTCTTTCTTTCTTCTTTCTTTCTTTCTTTTTTCTTTCTTTCTTTCTTCTTTCTTTCTTTGTTTCTTTCTTTCTTTTTTCTTTCTCTCTTTTTCTTTCTTTCTTCTTTCTTTCTTTCTTTTTTCTTTCTTTCTTTCTTCTTTCTTTCTTTGTTTCTTTCTTTCTTTCTTCTTTCTTTCTCTCTTTCTCTTTCTTCTTTCTTTCTTTCTTTCTTTCTTTCTTTCTTTCTTTCTTTCTCTCTCTCTCTCTCTCTCTCTCTCTTTCTTTCTTTCTTTCTTTCTTTCTTCTTTCTTTTTCTGGTCTTTTCGAGACAGAGTCTCCCTGTAGCCCCAGCTGTCCTGGAACTCACTTTGTAGACCAGGCTGGCCTTGAACTCACAAAGATCTGCCTGCCTCTGCCTCCCAAGTGCTAGGATTAAAGGCGTGTGCCACCACGCCCCGCAAAATCAACTTACATAGGGAAAAAGGTTTACTTTGGCTCACAGTTTTGGAGGTTTCATAAAGGTTTGCCTCAGAGGTCAACCAAGTCTTATGGGATTATTCGTGGGGGCATCTCTTGAGAAGTCCTGCAGAGGTGGGTCACCATTCTTCCTGTTCAGGGAGGTCTTGGAGAGCCANAGACACCTGAGGATCAGATCCTCAACTGACCTCAACAAAACAAAACCTTGGTTAATCTGGGCTATCTGTATGGCCTTAAGCATCCAGAAGGAAAGTACAACCAGAAATAAATAATTAGACCAGAGAACCTGTAATGCAGACACAAAACTTGAGATCTTAGTAAAAAGACAAAAAGAAGAAAAAGAAGAGAGAGCACCATTGTTTGGCTTGTGTACAATTCTCACAGGAAGGCACATATGCTCTGTAGATGCCACCTTTTTAGGCACTCCTCAAAGACATGAGATACAGATTTTTTTTTTTTTTACTTTTTAGCCTTCCAATGTGGACTGAGGACTGCTGAGATACCAGCTTGTGAACTAAGCAGCTAATGGAAATTCAGCCTCCTCAGAAGATGGACTGACATTGTTGGATTACCTCAGTAGTATCATGGAGGCCAATGCAGGGGGATCATGACAGGAGGTGTGCTTGCTGGATTTCATTTTGGGGCACAATATTTAAAGCAGAAGCACGTCAGTAAGGGTTTCCTTCTGCATAAGGTTTTTGGTAATGTCTTAATAATAATCTACCATCAAATGTTTTAGGACTATCTTTAATGTTTAGATAGTATATTAACAGCACGCAATAATTACAACATAGGTTCTCAAGCAGAGGCAGTCTATTGCAAGGTCCTCTGTTGCCAGTTTTCATAGGCTGTTTAAAGTTAGAAAACTGAGTAGAAACACTGAACATTGTAGAAATGCACTTTGCTCAGTAATACTTGAGTTATTGTAATATTAGACTACCCATTTGATTGTTACAGAAAATCCTTAACTGTAATTGATGGTTGTTGCCATAATAGTATACTGCCTGTATTTCAACCTCTAGTAATGGGCTTTGTGTGCTAGATTTCAATATCCTTGAACCTGGGCAAGTGCACAGTCTTTTTAAAAAGAAACATGGTTTACTTGCACAAAACTGATCAGATTTGAGAAATCATTAATGCCCTCGAAGTGGTTTTTGTGGGTGTGAAATAAATGGCGAGAATTTGAACTGTTCCCTTATTATAGTATTTAAATTAAATCTACTTAATCTATCAAATCATGTTCATGCCCTGATTTTATGTACTTGTATCTATCAATAAACATTGTGGGGAAAAAAAGGGTTGCCAGGGTTTAGTCCTCAGCCTGAGGTGGTGCTGGTGCTGTTGCAAGGTGCTGGAAGCTCTGTGAGGCAGGATAAGTTGGTGGAAGCTAAGTCACTGGTAGCAAGCCCTTGGAGAGAATGTGGCCCCTCAGTCCTCCTCGCTTTCTCTTTGCTTCCTGGCTGCTGTGAAGTGAGCTGCTCTGCTCCACCATCTGCTCCCACCCATGACATTCTGCCTCACCACAAGCCCAAAGGGGTGTGGCCAAGTTACCAGGGGCTGAAACCTCTGAAACCGTGAGCCAAAGTCCATCTTCCTTCCTTTGACTTATCTCATGGATTTTTGTCACAGGGCTGGAAAGCTGACTAGCACAGACCTCAGGATGTTCCCGTGCTCCCTAGAAGCAACCCTGAGACAAGATTTCAGGACAAGCAGTTTACCTGAAGACCAGCCCAGAAGAAGGAGAGGCAGGAAGTGAAACACAGCCATGAGCTTCACCACCAAACAGGGTACCACCCTGGGCTCCAGGAGCCCAGTCCCTTGGGGCTTCTGGGGAACTCATGTCTTGCCTGAAGGAGCAGAGAGCAGGGTAGTTAAAGGCCAGCACCCACCAGTCCTCAGGGAGGCTGGTATTCCTCAGGAATACTCTCTAAAGACAGGGGCAGCCAGAGGCAAGCAGGACCTTCCACAGCACTTTAGGACATAGCTGATGGTGCAGATAAATGAGCAGGGGCTGGGATGGAGAGGGAGAGCAGTGTTCAGGCACAGACTCTGTACTGTGCCTCAGCTTGGCACTGACCCTCATGCAACTGACACCCTTTCATGGGTGAGAGAGCTGAGAGGCTGGTAGTGTCCATTTCTCCAAGGCCACACTACCTTAGCAGAGGAGGGATTCAAAGTCTGGCCTGGGGACTGGAGAGATAGCTTGGTAGTTTAGAGCACTGGCTGCTCTTGTAGAGGACCTGGGTTTTGTTCCCAGCATCCACATGATGGGTAACAACCACCATTAACTCTAGTTCCAGGGGATCTAATGCCTTCTTCTGATCTCAGGTGTTGCACAACTTGAGTTCACTTACATACATGCAGGCAAAACCCTCATACACATAAAATATAAATAAATACAAGTTCAAATTAAAATATCAGTGCTGAGAACCGTCTGAATCTCCAATTCCAGGAGAACTCCAGTTCCAGGGGAATCCAACACCCTCTTCTGACCTCCACGGCATTGCACAACACGGGTGCACAAACCTGCATGCAGACAGTACATTCCTACACATACAGAAATAAATAAAATTAAAAAAAATCAGTGTTATATACAAAAGAGGCAGAAAATTACCAAGAATGAAACTTGCTCTCTGGTGAGTCTGAAGATGATTCAAGTCTACCTGGGGCAGCTCCTCAGCACACCCACCTAGAACCCCCTGAGCTGGCTTGGGGAACCCCCTTGGCCTGTCCATTTAGGGCAGGAGCTGGCAAGGGGAAGGAATCAAAGCCAGCCACCTCTCCAGACAGCCTGGAGAGCCAGAACATAGGGCCTCCTCCCAGGACAGGGCTCTCTCCCCAAGACCTGTGGAGGGCTTGAGTTATCTCCGATTTGAAGGGCAGCAGCATATAAAACAAAAAATGCCAGAACAGGTCTATAAAACTTGTAGCATGGTCTTTTTTGAGACAGGGTCACCCTGCAGCCCCAGCTGTCCCGAAACTGGCTATGTAGACCAGGCTGGCCTTGAACTCACAGAGATCTACCTGTATCTGCCCCCCAAGTGCTGGAATTAAAGGTGTGTGCCACCACGCCCAGCTCAGCTACATTTCTTATACATACCTGGCCCATCTGCCCAAGGATGACACCACCCACAGTGCTCTGGGCCCTCCTACATCAATTAACAATTAGGAAAATAATGTCTCATAGACATGGCCACGGGCCAGTCAGACGGAAGAAGTTCTTCGACTGGGGTTCCTTCTTCCCAGGTAATGAATTTGTGTTATTAGCAACTGATGATTTACACTGATGATTACAGATTTATTAACCTTTTGGGTTTTTTCTTTTTGTGCTAAGTATAGAGCCCAGGGCCTCATGCATGCTAGGTGACTGCTTTCCCACTGAACTATAATTCCATCCTAATAAAACCTTTAAGTGGTTGTGGGATGTGTAGTAAAAGGGCACAGATTTTAAGCTACAAAATGTTATCTCTCCATCCCAGAAAGTGAACTCAGGACTCTCTGAAAAATCTCATCTGATCAGAACACTAAAAGCCTGCTTGAAAGTTTGAAGGAGTCTACATCTGCAAGATGATAACGTTCTATGGATGCACCACAGTAGCTGCTGGGAACAATGGAATATTAATTAATGACACAAAACTGCACCCTTTAAAATGGTTATATACAGCCAGGTGTGGTGGTCCCAGAGCTCGGGAGGCAGAGACAGGTGGATCTCTGTGAGATAGATGCGAGCCTGATCTATATAGAGAGTTCCAGGCCAGCTGAGGCTATACAGGGAGACCCTGTCTCAAAAAAAAAAAAAAAAGATTATATAGCAATAGTTAGTAAGTTTATAGTAAGTGTATTTTATCATAAGTTTTCCAGGATTTTTTTTTTCTTTTCAGTTCTGGGGATAGAGCCCAGGGCCTCCCAAATGCTACAAAGTGCTCTGCCACTGAGCTGTGTCCCCAGGACACAAAATGCTCCTTGGAAACCAACCTCATTCCCAATTTGATCTTACTGCTACTTGTCCCTAGCTGCCCCCCCCACCTTGCTTGCGTGTGTACATGAGTGTTGTTTATTTTTTGAGAAACGGTTTCAGCCAGGTGTGGTGGTGCATACCTACACTCCTAACATTGGGAGGCAGAGGATGAGGAATACAAGGTCATCCAGAGTTGCACAGTGACTTCAAAGCCAGACTACATGAGACCCTCCCCGACACACATACAAAGAAAGAAGCAAGGTTTAACCATGTTACCCAGGCTGGACTCTAGGAATCCTCCTGCCTCAGCCTCCTGAGGAGTTGGGATAAGGATATACCATGGTGCCCAGTTGTCATGTGTATTTTATTATTTATGTGTATGAGTATTTTGCCTACATGTTTGTAAGTGCACTTGTGTTGTGCAATGCCTGCAGAGTTCAGAAGAGGGTGTCGGATTCCCCTAGAACGGGAGTTACAGACAGTTGTTAGCCAGGTCTTCTTCAAGATCAACCACAGATCTGTTTTTTGGGGGGGGGCAGTGGAGAGGCATGAGAAAGTATTTATTTATTTATTATTTATTTATTTTTAATATAATGCTTTTATTGATGTTTTGTGTATTTCAGACATCATTTTCAGTTCGATTTAGACATATTCCCCTTTTCCTTCCCCCTACCCCACCCCAGATCACGCACTCTGCCATACATGTCCTGCATCTTTCTTTCAGTCTTTTTAAAGTTTTTTCTCTGCAGAGGTTTATGCTTTGGGGCAGAATTTAACTGTATCAATCCATTCTTTGACTCAGTCCTTCTATTGTTGTCCCTTCCCATTTGTATTGCTCCAAAATTTGCCTATATAGTCATACAGGTACCAGAAGTATGTCCTTTGGGAATAAATTGTATGTTAACTCTGAAATATGTTTAGGAATTCATATTTTTCCCTTTACTTTTATATTACTCTAAAATATGAGTATATACCTTCCACCCATATACATTAATTACCATGTCTGAAAATAAGTGGTAAGTTAATTCTAGGGTCCATTAAGAGATTCATAATATAACATCACAGTTACTTTCAGAGAGAAAGAAATATAACAACAAAATTTCTCAGCTTGCCTTTCAATTGGGGCATTTGGTACTAGCATCCACGAATGAAGGAAACCATTCCCCATTTGTTTTGAGGGGGGGGGGACTGGTAATTCACTTGGCATAATGGCTTTGAGTTCCATCTATTGGAACTCTATAGTCCTTCTATAGTTCATGATGTCATCTTTCTTTACCACTGCATAGAGCTCCATTGTGTAGATGTACCACATTTTTGTTATCTACTCATTGGTTGAGGGGCATTTGGGTTGGTTCCAGCTCTTCACGCTTGTGAATAGAGCTGCAATAAACATGGATGTGCATGCATCTTTGCAGTAGGATGAGTCTTGTGGGTATATACCCAGGAGTGGTATGGCTGGGTCAGGGGGAAGGCTCATTTTGAGTCTTTTAAGGGTTCTCCACACTGCTTTCCATAGTGGTTGTACAAGTTTATATTCCTACCAGTAGTGGATGAGTGTTCTCCTTTCCCCACAACCTCTCCAGCATTTGGTGTCTTTTGTTTTCTTTTTTTTAATTTTATTTATTTTGTATGTGTATGAATGTACTGTCTGCATGTAGGTTTGTGCACCTGTGTCATTCAATGATGCAGAGGTCAGAAGAGGGTGTTAGATTCTCCTGGAACTGGAGTCAAAGACTGTTCTCAGCTGCCATGTGGGAGCTGGGAATTGAATATGGGTCCTCTGCAAGAGCAGTTGATGCTCTTAACCGCTAGGCCATCTCTCCAGCCCCATCTTTTGTTTTCTTGATCTTAGCCCATTTTATAGGAGTGAGATGATATCTTAGAGTGGTTTTAATTTGCATTTCCTTAATTATTAATGATGTTGAACACTTTTTAAGGTGTTTCTCAGTCATCTTTACTTCCTCACTGGGGAAGTCTTTGTTCAGCTCTTTACTCCATCTTTTGAGTGAGTCATTTGTTTTCTTCTTTGTTTTTTGAGTAGTTTATATATTCTGGATGTTAATGCTCTGTCAGATGTAACAGTGGTGAAGGTTTCCTCCCACTCTGTGAGTTTTCTCTTTGCTTCCTTGATTGTTTCTTTTGCTGTACAGAAGCTTTTGAGTTTGACGAGGTCCCACTTGTCGGCTGTTGACCTTATTTCCTGTGCGGCTCCTGTTTGATTTAGAAAGTCTTTTCCTACTCCTATGTCTTGTAGATTTCTACCAACATTTTCTTCTATCACCTTTAAAGTTTTGGGTTTCCTGTTGAGGTCTTTGATCCACTTGGAGTTGATTTTTGTACAGGGTGAGAGGTAAGGGTTCATTTTCGTTCTACATATGGTGATCCAGTTTTGCCAGCACCATTTGATGAAGATTCTGTCTTTCCTCTAATGAGCTTTTTTTTTTTTTTGGCCCCTTTATCGAATATGAGGTGGCTGAAATTGTATGAGCTCAAGTTTGGATCTTCAATTTTGTTCCATTGGTCAACGGGTGTGTTTTCGTGCTAGTAACAGGCTGTCTTTATGACTATAGCCCTGTAATATAGTTTGAAGTCTGGTAGAGCAATCTTCCCTGTATTGCATTTTTCACTCAGGGTTGCTTTAGCTATTCGGGGCCTTTTATATTTCCATTTGAATTTAAGAATTTATTTCCAAGTCTATAAAGAAACTCTTGGGGATTTTAATTGGGAGTGCATTGAATCTGCATATTAATTTGGGTAGAATGGACATTTTTACTATATTACTTTTTCTAATCCATGAGCATGGGAAGTTTTTCCATCTTTTGATGTCATCTTCAATCTCCTTCTTCAGGGGTTTAAAATTTTTTGTGGTGGAGATCTTTGGTGTCTTTGGTTAGGTTTGTTCCCAGGTATTTTTTTTTTTTTTTGAGGATATTGTGAGTGGGATGGTCTCCTTTATATTCCTTCTCCAGTTGTTTGTTGTTGGTGTAAAGAAAGGCTACTGATCAACCACAGAGCAGTCTCTCCAGACCCATGTTTTATTTAATTTATGTGTGTGTGCCATGTATACATAGGTACCCATAGAAACCAGGAGAGGCATGACATTCCCTACAGCTGGAGTTACAGGCAGTTATGAGCCAACTGACATTAGGTGCTGGGACTCAAACTCAGATCCTTGGCAAGAACAGCAGATGCTCTTATCACTGAGCCATCGCTCTAGTCCCTCATATTTATAAACTCTCCTAGAACTTTCTTTTTTGAAATAAAGATTTCTTTTTATTTTATATGTATGAGTCTTTTGCCTGCATGTATGTACATGAATTACGTGAATACAAATGCCAACAGAGGCCAGAAGAGGGTGTCAGACCTTCTGGAACTTGAGTTACAGGTGGTTGTTCATCACCATATGGGTGTTAGGAACCAAATTCATGTCCCCTGCAGGGCCCTTAACCATGGAACCATCTCTCCATCCCTTCCCCCAAACCTTTCCATGGTGGAACATAAATGCATTTAAAACTCACAGAGTTCCCAGACCACTGTGGAATAAAAACAAAAACAACTCACAGAGCAATAAGACAAAGCTTATCTGTCATGTGATAGTCTGTTGTTACGTCCCCATGGCAGAGATGTATTCTATGATATTAGAAACGCGGGCTCCCTGTGTTCCCCATCTAAGGTGTCACCCATGTCTCCAAGGTTGGAAGATGCTCCCAGCTATGTCCCTTGGGTCTGGTTCCAGCCAGTGGGGAAGGAGACCAGGGTAGCAGCCAGAGGTCACAGAGAGGGCATGTGCCAGAAGGTGCACTGACCCATCCACAAACAACTTGGTCCCATGACGGTCACCTGTCTGCATAGGAGAAAGTTCAGCCTTTCTCCTGAATAGCCACATGCCCAAGAAAAGCATGGAGATTCTGTGACTCAAGAAGGGACAAAGAAGGAATTTGGGGGTAAAGCTTGGTCTAAATTCCATATACTTTATAAGTACTAGAGGAAACCAAGCTGTTTTCTTTCTTTGTGTGTGTGTGTGTGTGTGTGTGTGCAGTCTTATGTGTGGAGGCTCAAAGCTGATGCCAGGCATTTTCCTGGATCCCTCTCTGTTTATTGAAGCATAGTCTCTTGCTGAAGACCTCACGAACTCCCAGGATCTCCTATCTCTCTGCTTCCTAAGCAAGCTCTGGGATTATAGGTGGTCAGCGTCTGGACACCGGCCTACACCTGATGCTACAGCCCAAATCAGGCCACGCTTCCCTGTAGCTCTTTCTCTGGGACAGAGGTAAGCAGCAGTGTGTGATGTGATCTGACGGCGATCTGCTTATGGTCCTGGTCCTCCATGCTCCTTCTCACATAACCTGTATTGAACTAAATTATGTGATGTGACACTTCCTACTGCCCTCTGAAAAGTCAGCTCTTTGTTGGGGATTGGTTCAGGACTCCTCAGGGGGCCTGCTGGGCAGGGGCTCTGAAAATGCTCTCTGAAGAGGCTCCCCTGCCCCCCATCCTTCTTATGCCCCCCCTCCCAATTCTCATTCTGAATAAAACTCCACCCAAGGCCTTTGAAGGGAAGCAGCTCTTTCCCTTTCAGTCCCTGTTGTGTTTAGAAATCTCCGTATAGTTTATTGTTTTCATCTATCTCTCTCTCTCCCACCTCCAGGTCCCATCATGCTTTGAGGCCCTTTTATTTCAATAAATTCTTTGTGGCAGCCTTTTTTCTGGACCGATTGCTGTAATTTATTTATTTTATATATGAGTCACATTGCCTGGTGGTTTGACTTTTTCGACTATTTTTTTTTGAGACAGAGTTTCACAGTTTCACACTATAACCCTGGCTGGCCAGTACTCACTGTGAGGCCTGGTAACCCTACCTCAGCCTCCCAGATGCTTGGATTAAAGGCATAGGCCACCACATCCAGCTTTCCAGAGAATTCCTGAAGGCAATGAAGGTAGGCATGGGAGGTCTCAACCCTAACCCTAGGTCCCCAGAGTAGCTGCAGCAAGCATAGCTGAAGATGAGCTCCACTGGTCTGTCTGAGGATGGGGAAAGTGCTGTGTGCTCTGCTCTAGTTGGCCTGGGCCGGTGCTGAGGCTGGCCAGCTTTTCTGCCATGAAGGAATGTATGCAGAGGACGGCACTGGAAGAGGGAGGGCAACCAAGGACAGGCTGCATTCACCAGGAATCACTATAATGGCTCGGTCTGGCAGGTGTTTGAGGGAAAACCACTAGAACCTACAAAATGGCCAGTGGTGGTAGAGGCCAGCGAGTTGTGGGGAGGTCGATGTGAAGGTTGCAGAGGCCACAAGGCTTGCCATGGAGGCAAAAGGCATACTCCTCCCTTTCTGTAGGCATTAACAAGTGAGACTGGACATGCCCAGAGCCCTCTGAAGAGGGAGCTGGACCCCGATGGGGGAGTTCAGCGGGAAACAGTGCAGGAACTGGCCCTGGGTCTCTGACAGGGTGAGTCAGCCACTCTGCACAGCGTGGACTACAAAGGCCTCATGGTTTGGGAAGTAAGGAAACATGACGATAGCACTTGCAGAACTCTGGCCAAGTGAGCAGTTCTGCGTCTTCCCTGAACGAGCATGTAAGATAGAAATGTGTGGAACCCCACATAGCACACCGGACTAGACAGGACTGGTTACCATCAGTGCCATGGTCACTTGCAGGGGAGGTTGGCTCAGCCTGCTGTCCTATCGTTAGGGACTGGGATTCACTGATAACTCTGCTGTCAGTGTCACAGTGCGCATTGCACATGTGACCTACCTGGTCAAGGTCACTCACCACATGTGGCCTCTGTGTGCCATCAACAGGTGCCCCAAATACACTTGATGTATGAGGCTGATATGGGCACAGCACCATATTCTGTTTTACAATTTTTTTTTTTTAATGAAAAAGGACAGAAGCTAGAGAGATGGTGTAGTGGTTTCAATGAGGATGTCCCCATGGGCTCCAGGTATTTGTACATTTTGTCCCCAGTTTGTGGTGCTGTTTTGGGGGTCTTAGAAGGTGTGGCCATGCTGGAGGAAGCCTGTCACTGGGGTGGGCTTAGAGAGTTCAAAGAGCCTCACAGTCTCCAGTCGCTCTCTGCTTCCTGTGCCAGCTTGAAGATGTGAACCTTGGCTTTCTGCTCTGGCACTTCCTGCACCATGCCTCCTCCCACGATGGACTCTACTTCCCCTGGAACCATCGACTGTAGGCTCAAATAAACTCTTCCTTTTATAGGTTCCCTTGGTCGTGGTGGTTTTATCACAGCAACAGAAAAGTGACTAATACAGACGGCTTGTAGCTAAGAGCACTTGTTCTTGCAGAGTGCCCAGCTCGGTTCCCCAGCATCCACATGGTGGCTCGCAACTTCCTGTAACTCCAGCTCTAGGGGAGCGTACACCCTTTTCTGGACTCTGGGCACCTGCCTGTCTATGTACATACTGCCACTCAGATGCATGCACACATACACATAAATAAAATAATTTTTTAGGAGTACGCTAATGCTGACCACTTTGCCAGAAACAATCCAACTTGGAGCAATGAGGGGTGTGCGTGCCCTGCACATTCTGCTTTCACATGCTGACACGGTGCAGTGGACTTACACAGCTCCACCACAAATACAGGAGTGACTTGTTCCTATCACATCGCTCCTGACATCACTGGGTGATGGGAATTCTCAGATCCGCTGCTGTCCAATCAGAGCAGCCTCAGGTATGTAGTTTTTCCACTGACCAAAATGTCATTATGCGTGTACGCTGTGCTTAGCAGGGCAGGAATATGGGTGAAGGCTGGGCTGTCACGTGGGCTTTGTTGCGATCTCTTCCACAAATGCATTGGCTGACCCAGGGCAGTCCCTGCCTGTCCAGGGCGGCCGAGGAAGGACAGAGAGGCCTTCAGGGATTATTAGACCCAGGGAACCAGAGTCAGATAGTGATGGTAGTGGCTGGGATGCCAAGAAGACAGCATATGGGGGAAACTGAGGCAACAAACAGCAAGTCTTCTGGATCCAGGTGTGTGGGACCGCCAAGATGAGGGTACAGAAGGGAGGGGCCCAGGCCCCCACAGGTGAGCACACAGGAAAGGCAGAAGCTCTGCAGCCCACTCTAGGCTGGTAGAAGACGGGGGTGAGGGGGCTGTCCAGGTCTTCAGGGCCAACCGGGCTGTGGCTCCAGGCTGCTGTCATGCTGCTGGAGAGGACCTGGGTCCTTGCTGAGGAGACTGAGCTGCCTTACAACCCAGGACTCACCCCCCAGCCCCAGGCCCGTGTCCCTTTCCCGCAGCCTCTTGCACACTGTCTTTGCTTCACCTCTGGAGGTGGGAGCTGGTCGTGTGCATTTCCTCCCGTGACTCCCCCGGGAGTCTCGCTCTCCCACAGATCAAGTAGCACTGCTGTGCCTGGGTCTCGGGGTGACCACGGCTTCCAGGACCATCTGGGGACACTCACAGAGTGGAGACAGGAGGTGTGGGCTGCCCTGCTCACATCTTTATTAGCCCCGGACACCGCTCCTCACTGCTCACAGCCTCTCTGGTTGTTCTGAGGGTGTTCTGGGGCTGAGGGGTGCAGGCTTCAGCAGGTCAGGGGAGAAAAGCTGGAAACAGGAGGGTCCTGAGCCTCCGGGGAGGGACTCCTGGGTGGAAGGCCAACAGGGGTGCAGGAGAGGCACCCTGGAGACCTCATTTCAGTATTCAAAAGTCACTGTCTTGACCCGAAGGTACTCATTCAGGGCGGCCTCTCCTGCAAGACAGCACATGCAGCTGGGACACGATTTCTGTGGGTGGCCTAGCTTTCTCCTCTGGAAGACGATAAACCAAGGCCAGGGGTGAGGGGAGTCACATTCCCAACCCAGGCTGTCCCTGTAGTAAGCGGTATGCTCGGGCTCTGACACAGGCAGCAGAATGCAGAACCAACCTGGGGTGTGCATTCTAGGACTGCTCCTGGCTCCCACGACTTGTAGTGGTAAGTGTGTGTGTGGGGTGCCCCATTGGCAAATGGAAGCCAAGGGGCTGCCCTCCTGTTACTGGGACCTGCTGCTCGCATCCTCTCTATTGAAGCCCCACCGTCTCAGCAATTATCTCAGCCCCAGAGAGTCCCCGCCCAGTAAGAATTGAATTGATTGGCTAGCAGCTTTCTTGTTCAGTGAGACACCCTAACACCTTGGATAGAGCCTTGTACCCAGTGACCTTTGTCAGGTGTTTGTTGATTGAATAAATGAAAGCAACCCCACAGGCAGGGTTTGGTTACCCAGGTCTTTGCCAAATCCAGACTGTTTGAATCCTCCAAAGGGCGCTGCTACATCAGTCTTGTTGTACGTGTTGACGAACACAGTGCCTGCCTGGAGCTTGTCGCTGACATAGAGAGCCTTATTGATGTCCCTGGTGAAGACGCCTGAGGCCAAGCCGAATTCTGTGGCGTTGGCTCGAGACAACACACCATCTATGTCCCTGTGGGGAAGAGTCAAGAACTCCCTGAGGAAGGCTCAGAGGGACCTGGGCCTGCACTCGGGACAAGGAATGACCAGATCTGCCTCCCCAAACGTGTCCAGCTCCCATGTTCTCCACCTTGAGGTTTTTGGTTGTTTTTTTTTTTTTTTGTCTTTGGGGGTCAGGGTCTCCCTGTAGCCCCAGCTGGCCTGGAACTCACAGAGATCCACCTGCCTCTGCCTCCCGAGTGCTGGGATTAAAGGTATGCTCCACCACGCCTGCCTGGCCTACCTATGTGATCTTAAAGGAGAAAACTGTACTGAGGGCGAGTCAGGCTGGAGGAGATGGGGGCAGGTGGAGAGTGGAGACCGTAAGGGAAAAGAGTGCAGGTGGCCTGGGCAGCAGTGCTTGCGTTACAGACTACACCCCAGGGGGCACCTAGAAAGCCAGCTTTGGGTGGTGACAGGCAGGCTGGGCATTCAATAGTTATTAGACCTAAGAGCCAGGGTCACGTTTACCTGGCAGAGGGCAGTGGAGTCTCATTCTAACGTTGTCAGCATAAGCTGACAATTTAGTAAAACCGTGTCAGTAGAAAAAGGTGAAGACGTCATTTTGCATAAAAAATTAGTTTGGCACCATAGTCCCCTCCCACTGAGTGTATTCAAAGAGCCGAGTTCCCTCCTGCTGCGAGTGGAGTCTCTTCCTTCCTTGAACCCAGCTGGCACTTCTGGGATGTGAGAGTTCTGAGGCCATCTCTCTGGAGCCATGAAGACTGCCACTGTCCTCTGAGGGGACCCAGGCTCCAGGTTGGAGACCTAAGCTGTCGTGGAAACAGCCTAGAGGAGGCCGAGGCCAGGTGAACATGGCTGAGTCCCAGTGGGCAGTGAGCAGGCAGGCTCACCCATCCAGCCTCCCCGAGGTCAGTTTAGTACACAGCATCGGGACAGTACCCAGCAAGCTATAAGTGACACGCAGAGAGATGTGGGGAGACACGGGGGGGGAGGGGGCACAGGAGGAAACTGTGTCGTGCTCTTCTGTAGCCTCTGTAGGCAGTTCAGCTTTGTTCATAGTCTCCTCCTCCCTGACTTAGTTTCCCTCCTGGTAGCACATAAACCACCTTCTATGGTCCCTGCCAAGACCCTAGGCACACAGAGAAACAGCCCTAGAAATACTGCAGATTCCATACCCGTCAGCAAACCGAGACACGATCATGATGGGCCCGAAGGACTCTTCCCTGGCGATGTACATGTGGTCCTCCACACCCGTGAAGACAGTGGGCTGGAAGAAGAAGCCTGTGGGGGCAACGGTGGCAGGCACATCAGAGGTCTGAGTCCCTGATGCTCCCTCCCTACCCTGGCCAGGGCCCGTAGTTACACAGCCCTCTACTTCTCTACTCCCAACAGGTACGTGACAAGCACAGGCTCCTTTATTCTCTGCCTTCCAGGTAGATATGCCAAAAAGGAGGCTCCCCTGATCTGCTTTGCTCCTGACTGCGTTCCAGAAAATTCCCTACCCTTCAGTTCAGAGGGCAGAGGTGCCACCCCATTTTCCTGACTTCTGGGGGGCTGCACTGGCCAGTGGGTCATCTCCCTGCTCCGTGAACAGTGCTTTAGTTATGCTATCTCCCATCGACCCCACTACAAGGGCTTGCCACACCGTCCTGACCTTAAGGAACTCCCACTCTGGGGACACAGGGAGTTTGTGCTTTACTGTAACGAGATAAATGACAAGTTGTTCTCTGGATGGGACACCAGGAAGCTGTCTGTCAAGCTGAGGATCAGCAGATGGGGATAACCGATGAGAAGCACCCCGAGAAGAGCAGAGAGTCTGGAGTGGGGGTCAGGAAAGGCTGTGTGGCAGTTAGTGACCATGAACTAGCCTCTGCAGGAGAGGAGGCACTGCCGAGCATCTGATCAAGCAAGGCTCAGTGGCTCAGGGACACTGGGCAGGAATGCAGATGTGGCAGGGATGCAGATGTGGCAAGGATGCAGATGTGGCAGGGATGCAGATGTGGCAGGAATGCAGATGTGGCAGGAATGCAGAAGAGCCAAGGCATTGACAAGGTGCCAGACAACAGAACCAGAAAGGAATTCAGCCGGGCATGGTGGCACATGCCTTTAATCCCAGCAGAGGCAGGTGGATCTCTATGAGTTCGAGGTCAGCCTGGTCTACATAGTGAGCTCTAGGTCAGCTGGGACTAAAGAGAAATCCTGTCTCAAAAAGACCAAATAAAAAAGGAATTCAAATCAGGAGGTCAGAAATAGAGAAGGGCCCGAGGGCATCTTCTCTCCCCTCCTTCCATCAGTCGAGACAGTCTCCTCTGTGCTGTGCTCAGTACGGGGTACAAGGGAGCCCACAGCAAAAGGCAGGCATGGCGCGGAGTGTTCGCTGCTGCAGGGATGCAGCTCCAGGCTCTGTCCCTGTGCAACTTGGTTTCCTGGCTGGAGTGGCTAGATCTGAAAGAAGATTCTAGAGACGTAGAAGGGGTCTGACACTGAGGTGACTGTTGAACCCGAGTGCCTGGGACCAGGCATGCAGAAGTGTCCAGCTGGCCACTGGATGTGTCAGGAGCTCTGATGGGCAGCCAGGGGTCTGTGTCTGTGAGAATCTGAACCATCACAGGGATAGGATTCTCCAGGAAGAGGCTCTACCACGAGGTGTCCTGAAGGAACACCCCCAACTGAGGACAGCTCATCACAGAACTGAGGGAAGCTGTGGAGGACCTTCCACCTGTTGTCTAGCTGTACCTGAGGCTCTAGGACATAAGTAAAGATCCAGGAAGTAAATGAACCTGAAGAGATAAACCCAGGCCCCGCTGCCTTCACCCAGCATCCACAGTGGCACCAGTGGAGCCGCCTGCAAGGTGATGGATGCTTCAGGGATGCGGCATCTGAGTCAGTACCTAGGCCGGGTGGGCTTTTTGCCTTGGAATCATCCATATCCCTGTAAATAACCCTAATAAACTCTCTGGTTCACTAAGCAAGACTTGGATGGAATCATTTCTTTGATCCGTTGTCGGTGCCCTAAGGGAGGCAAAGAGATGTCTGTCCATGTCTCCCCCACCAAAGCAACTGTTAGAACGAGAAACCATAGTGGGAGATCGTGAGGTCAATGGTCAGGAAGAACAGAAGCCAAGAGGAGCATCCAGCAAGACACAGGCTATACCAGCACCAGGGAATGTTCTGGGCTCTTCACCTTCTCAGGCCCAGAAGTATGTCTAGGGCATGACCAAAGAGCCAATGCCCACCATGCCAATGGTTCAGAATGGAGCCAGAGACCTGCAGCCTGGTTACACAGGTTCTCAGCCTTTAGCTATGTCCAGTCAGTTTTGGACTGGACACCAGAGGCCCAGTACTTGCTACCTCAGTTTACCAAATGAACTGGAGAGGTCTGACTGACCTGGTCGCGGGACTTGGTTCCCACCACAGACCAGCGTGGCCCCTTCCTTTACACCACGCTGGCAATATTCCACCAGCTTCCTCAGGTGGGCCTTGTGGTTCTGTGGGCCATGGTTGGTGTCCCGGTCCAGAGGGTTGCCGATCTTCATCTTCCCCACCTCCTCCACCTGTGCAAAGTCTTCAGGTCAGGTCCTACTTAGTCCCAACTGGTGGCCATCACTGGGTCACCTCCCACTTTGGAGGTTTGGACTGACCACAGGTCCCTGAAGAATGTCTGCAGCTGTCCAGCTGGACTCCAAACTGCCCTCCTAGACTGGAACTCAGACATGCCCACAAACAAAGAAACAAAGGCTCCGAAGTACCTGAGGAGCCCAGACGTAGTGCGAGACTAGGCTGGACTGAAGGGTGCAGGATGGGGGAAGGAGAGAGGCAGGCAACATGGCCAGGGGGCAGATGCGGCCCAGCACAGTGTGGCTCCCACGGCACTGTACCTGCTTTCCCTGATCTGATGGAACTGTATTACCAGGGACTCCAGGATGTGGGATGGCAGCAATACAATGGCCTCGGATGACAGAGTGGGACAGACATTGGGTGGAGAGGAGGGGCCCAGGGCTCAAGTCCAGCTGTCCCTTCTTCCTTTTCCTTGCTTTCAAGCAATGTCTCAAAAGCCCCTCCTCCAGGAAGCCTTTGATGCTTCCTTATCCAGCTTAAAATCCAGTGTAGCATTTGTGGTTATGGAGGATGGCTTGGATATCCTTGGGGACACAGGACACACATGGCAGAGGTCATCTAATGACAGCCAGTACTTGGGATAGAGGGAAGACAGAAGATGAGACAGTGGGCCCATGGGCACCCAGGTCCCCTAATGCCTCTAACTGTCCTGACACCGAAACCCCCACCATGATTCCCTGTTCCCTGCTCCTGCCTTGGGGGATCCAAACTGCTTGCCAGTCTCTCCTAGACACAAGAACAACCCTGCCGAAACCCTGGGTGCTTCTCTCACTTCTTATGTTCCCCAAATTCATGCTTGATTTCAACCCCAAGCTCTTCTGTTAATGTTTTAAAGGACAGAGACTTCATCCAGCTCTGGTGCTTAGAGGTGAGGCCTGGGGAAGTGACTGGATTAGGGCTCTGCCCTCATGACTGGATCCTAGTGACTTTGTAAGGAAGGAGAGGGAGGGAGACCCCAACACTGATAGAGATCACACACAATTGGGCCGCACTGTAATGTGGCCCCCTGTGAACAGTCCCCATGTGAACAGCCTGAACACACGCTAGAGAATGAAGGAGCTCAGAGCAACAGCCATCCCAGCCACACTGCCAGCTGCTCTGGTCGAGGGATAACTCCAATGTGAAAGCAAGCCTGGGTGCAGCCAGCCTCCAGACCACTGCCCACAGGGCAGTGAGCTAAGTGCTCAGCCGCTGCGTGTTGAGAACTGTTCGGGATTTTTGAGACAGGGTCTCCCTTTAGTTCCAGCTGGCCTGGAGCTCACTCTGTAGACCAGGCTGGCCTTGAACTCACAGAGATCCACCTGCCTCTGCCTCCCAAGTGCTGGGATTAAAGGTGTGCGCCCCCATGCCCGAGAACTACTAGTTACACAGCAGGAGGCCATGTCCATCCCTCCGTCACTGCCTTTTATACTTGAGCCTATTCCAGACTGCTCCAGCCAGTTGGTGTGCCCCAAGGCCCATGTGCTCAAAGCTTGGTTGCTAGGCTGGAAGGCTGTAGAGCCTTTAGAGGAAACGGGGCCTACTTGGAGGGAGGGAGTGCGCTCACTGAGTTGTGCCCTTGGGAGGTATTGGGACCCCAGCCCCTTCCTCTCTTCTGCTTTAAAGCTGTGAACTGGGGGTTTCTCTGCTGGGTGTCCCTTACCACGATGCTGTGCCTCACAATAGGTCCAACCATGGGGCCACGTGACCACAAACCAAAACTCTGAAGCTAGAAGCTAAAATAAACCTTCCCTTTGCGGTTTCTCTCGGGGTTCTGGCTCCCAGGAGACTCTCGTGAGCAGCCTGTCACTCCTTCTTCTCTGGGCATCGTAGCCACTGCGTATGAAAGGACAGGCAGAGGTTGCCATCTTCCTGGCATCCCTGCACATTTCTGCCAGGTTCCTGCCTGCTGCCCAGGCCCCATGGGGCAGGGTCGTGTTGGCTCCAGAGATGCCTCCAGCCTGGTGCTCCATTGCCTGGCACTGCTGCTTGGGTGGAGGGCAGGCGGGGCTTGGGCTGGGCCAACCTGCGTCCCGCTCTGTACTTCTCAGAGTTGATGGTGTTCTTTCCTTCTCTGTTTTTTTTTTTATTTATTATTTTCTTTCTTTCTTTATTTTTTATGTGTATGAATGTACTGTCTGCATGTAGGTTGGTGCACCCATGTCACACAATGCTGTGGAGGTCAGAAGAGAGTGTTGGATTCCCCTGGAACTTGAGTTAAAGACGGTTCTCTGCCACCACGTGAGTGCTGGGGATTAAACTCAGGTCCTCTGCAAGAGCAGTTGGCGCTCTTAACCGCTGAGCCATCTCTCCAACCCCCCTTTTCTGGTTTTACGTTATAAGAATGTCAGGTTAGAGCTGCCAACCTGATGCCACAGCTCTACATTCTGAGTTCAGAAGGAAGCCAACCCAGAGAAACTGAGAAGTCAGGAATTAAAATAGTCCTTGCTGGGGCTGGGATTGGGGCTGGGACTCACTGGTAGAGCAAGGCCCTGGGTGCCACCCCCAAACTACCAAAAAAAAAAAAAGACAACCTTATGGGTGGTCACAAGACCCATCTTTCCCAGAAGCCAGCCTCGTCAGTAATTCTAGTGGAAGCTGCTGCTGGACACCTGCCCACTGGGTCCCCAGGCTATGACGGGCAGGTGCCAACAGCTTTGGGGGTGAGGGGGAGCTGCCCTCCTCACTCCATGGCGGCCTGCAGCAGCATCTGCCCAACACTGGGGGCAAAGCTTCTTGACTCTGGGCACCTGCGCAGGTACTTCCTCCAGGACTCCAGCTCCTGTTCTCTGTCCCATCCTGTCCTGGTCCTCCCTGGCTTCACCTGACGCCTGTCCTTCGTGAACACAGGCTCCTAGAGAGTACACCTCGCTCAGCTCCTCCCTCTGGGCGGTGCTGAGGATGGGACCCAAGGGCCTGCCGTGCGGCGCCACCCAGACAGCCTCTGCCCACACAGCCTTTCTGTTATGGCCATTTTAGCTGAAGACTAAGAAAGTACCTGTGGGATCCTGAGCAGGTGAGTGGTGCCCGATGAAGGAGCCCTGCTGCCCCTCCCTCAATTGTGCTTCTCTCCTGGCCCCCCACCCCAGACCCTGGGGTAGAACCTACCACTTTCTGCACAAATTGGTCATGGATGGAGTCTTCCAGGAAAAGCCGTCCCGCTGCAATGCAGTTCTCTCCTTTGTTGAAGAAAACGGAGCTCATGCCCTTCAAAGAACAGATAGAAATGCCAAGTCGGAGACCACTCTCACCCCCCACCACCACAAGTGCTCCTTCCTGCCCCGCTGCCCGCTAGGGCTGTCACTCCTTCTCAGGAAAGTGAGTGTGCCTGTGTCCTGCCCCTCTTCTGCGGGTTAGGCTTGGCTAGCAGTGGTCACGTGTCCTATGAAAACCTCAGCCTGGAGAGGCAAGACTGCAGGACTGAGGGCACAGCACAAGGCTGTGTGAAGAGAGGGCCACGCAGAGCTCGCTTCCATCACTATCCACACAAGACAGCAGAGAACAAGACAGGGTGAACTTGGGCCTGCCTGGACCCCCATCCTCTGAGTGGGCTCCCTGGGTGGCCCAGGAGGTTGTCAAGCCTTCTTGGGACCTGGTGCCAGGCTGCATGTCGACAAGGAGCAGGTGGCAGGGCTGGGGGGTGGGGGGCAGCTCTGGCTCCAAGGAAGCCCCTGTAGGAGTGCAGAACAAGGGCCCTCAGAAGCTGAGAAGCCTGCTGTAGTGGGGTGCAGAGTCAGGCCCGGCTCTCCTGGAAGCTGGGACGGCTCAACCCAACGGCCTGCTCAGGCCTCTAGCCCTGTGCAGGGCCCAGCAACATCGCCTTGCACTGGAGTCAAGACACTGGGACTAAGGGGCTCATGGAGATGTGAACAATGTCCTGGTCTCCCTCAGCTCCCCATACTCTTTTTTTTTTTTAATTTTATTTATTTTTGTATGTGTATGAATGTACTGTCTGCATGTGGGTTTGTGCACTCGTGTCATGCAATGCCTCGAAGGTCAGAAGAGGGTCTCAGGTTCCCCTGGAACTGGAGTTCTCCTGGAATTGGAGTTACAGACGGTTCTTAGCCGCCATGTGGGTGCTGGGGATCGAACCCGGGTCCTCTGCAAGAGCAGTCGGTGCTCTTAACCGCTAGGCTATCTCTCCAGCCCAGCTCCCCATACTCTTACAGCCACCTCAGCAGATGGACCTGCGCTGGCCCTGTGGCTGCTCAGTATGTGGAGAGCCAGTGCATGTGTGCCCAGAGCCAGGGACTGAGTGGTGGCTGTCAGCAGGGTCACATTAGGAGCACTAGTTCACTCTGCTTTCCATGCATGTCAGCATAGGCAGCCTGCCGTGTCCCCAAGCTTGCCGCTGGTCAACAGACAGGCAGCACTGGGAATATACTCTGGAGGGTGCCTGTGATCCTTGCCCCAAGCCGCTTCCCGCTCGGTGACATGGGTAGCCGTCCAGTCTAGACTCGCCTCGGCAGCTCACAGACCCTCCTGCTCCCATCTTTCTGCTTCTGCCCCATCCTCCCTTTCCCCATCCGTTCCCATTCTGCCCTGCCCAGCCCAGCCTTACCATCTGCACCGCCTTGCTGAGGTCACAGTCAGCGAAGATGATAAGGGGCGACTTCCCGCCTAACTCCAGGGAGACCTTCTTCACGTTACTCAGGGCACAGCTGGAAGGACACAGGGTAGAGCAGATGTCAGGGGGCCTGGAGCAGGGGCCTTCCAGACGGGGGATACGGGGGATAGGGCAAACCTACAGGGTGCTGACTCCAAAGAGCAGGATGGGATCCAGAGCCTTGTCCCCACCCCGCCCCCTACTATTGGGCTGATTCCTAGTCGCCCAACACCTGCCCTGGCCCTGCCCCCCTCTTCGCCTTTACCAGCCCTCCTCTATTCTATCTTGCTTCAGGCCCCTGCTGCTCTGCTCCTTTCTGAGGGTCCCCCTCTGATTGTCACATGTAAAGCGTCCCCTTCCCTATGCTCCTGTGAGCTGTTGTGCTCCTCTGTGTATTTCCGTCTGACGCTGGCTGTGAGTGCCCCGCAGCAGGATGCGCTTGTCTGGTTCTTACAACACCAGTGCCTGACACATAGCTGGTGCTCTAGAATTGCTGACTGAGTAAACCTGAAACAGAATCACCCCCTAGCTAGGGCAGTTGTGGCCAGCGAGTGGTATCAGTCAGAGAACAACAGTGTCTCAGGGTTTTAGTAACTGAGGGGAGAAAGCTGGGAGGCGTGGATGCATGTGCATGGGCCAGAATCATACTTCAGTGACGCCCTCAAATGGGACCTGATGTGGCTTTGGAGGAGAGGTCTCCTGCTCAGGACCACCCAGGGAGAAGGGCTCCCAGTGTTGCCCACAGGTGACTCAGAGAGGATTCTGGGAAGATGGCAGCTGCAGAGACAGAGTGATGGGGCTGGAGGGCTCTTCCCAACTTGTCACCCAACCCTCGTCCAGGGTGTCCTGAGAGGACATTTCTTCCATGCCCACTTTAGACTCAATGTGTTGAGATACAAGCACACCGCTACTCTACTAGTCATGAGGATGACTGGCTCACTGTGGCTCCTCACAGCTGCTGCTCCTCTCGTCACCCATCTGAACGTCTGCCCATCCGTCCGTCACCCTGCTCCCCACTGCAATGCCAGGGCTTGCTCTGTGTGTGCCATCTGGCTGCAGAGCACTCGGCTTGTCTCTGAGTCTTGCCTGGTGGGCACATGGCCTATAGCACTGGCCTCTCCCAACCCTGGGGACACAATGCACTCCTGAATGAAAAGTAGGATGAGAGGAGGTCACTGTGCCCTGCAGGGATACGGTGGCCACTGAAGAAGGGGGACTCCCAGCTGCAGTTGAGGGCCGCAGCTCATCTCTCTGGTTCAGGATGCCTAAGGGCGGGGGTCAGGAGGTCCAAATGGTCCCTAAGAAAAAGCGCCATTCTGCTTTGAGACTCCCATGAATGTCACACAGAAGCTGGGCTCCCCAGAAGACCACACAGTGACCCCTAAGCAGAGAATTACATGTCCTTAGAGGAAAGCATCAGGGAGTCTGCAGGCCAGACCCAGCAGCCAAGCTCTAGGCTCTCCTGTTTGTAAGGATCATTCAAAGTGCAGACGCTATAGTCCAGCCCTAGAAACTTGGCCTCGCTGGGGGAGGGCTCCAGCCACAGCCAGGGCTCCTGCTGTACGGTTTGCGGGAGATTCAGACCACCATTTCTCAGCCTGGTAGACCTTGGAGAGCTGTAGGATAGAGGCCAGCCTGGTCTACATAGTGAGTTTCAGGCTAGCTGGGGCTGTAGGACCTCTGGTCACTTCCGTTTCTCACATTTCAGCCTGAGATCTTTTCCTGGCTGTGGCCCTGAATCCACAGCCCCAAGCCTCAGTTTCCCAACAGCTCCATGAGGGTTATTTCCAGGCTAAAGAGTGGTTCCTCTGACTCTCAAGTGCTGGGATTAAAGGCCTGTGCCATCGCATCTGGCTTAATGAAATAAACCTTTAAGAAAATTACACTCACAGCACATCTCAATTCAGATCTACCCACTTTCAGTACTGAAGAACGGGGCTGTGCTGCCAGGACCCTGCTGGGCTGTGTGGGCCCCACAGACCTCCCAAGGGCTTGTGGGACACATAGGCCCAGAGTCAGCCTCTGCATTGACCATGGGTGCTGGGTTGGCTGTGTACACTGAAGCTGAGAAGCAGGGTACACCATCCACACCCAGAGGGTGGCCTCTTCCCCATACGCTACTTACCTTTTCATGATGTGTTTTCCCACCTCTGTGGAGCCTGTGAACCCAATTTTCCTCACATCAGGGTGGTCTGAGAGTCTCTGGCCAACCAGGGAGCCTGCAGTGGATGGTGAGAAGGTCAAGGTGGCCCTTGGGGTGGGGCAAGGCACAGCAGCAGTCCCTCAGATGTCCAGCAGAGGGCCAGGGCACTCGCTACCTGTTAAACTAGTAGCATACCTACTGTGTGCTAGCTGTCTGGGGCTTGCCTTGCTATGGGCTGACATATGTCCCCCCAAATTTCAATGTTGACATTGTCTACTACAGTGTAGACAACTTGGCTGACACAGAACCCCATGCACCGCATCATAGCTGCATTAGAAACCATCCTTCGGATGTGGTTTTCCAACTATCAGGATCAACATCCGGTCTGCTCCATGGAGGAGCATCACAGACTCCAAAGTCCCTGCCCTGTAGGATGCAGCTGGCCTCAGAGCCTTGACACCTGTTGCTTACAAAATGCTGAGTCCCAGCTCTGCCCAATGCCCAGGCCTCCTGCCTCTGTGTCCCACAGCTTAGCCAATGGCCAAGTCTTCAGTGTTCATCAGGTTCCAGCCTCAGAGACCACTGTCCCACAGCCTCCTCTTCTTTCCAAACTGAACAGAACCTTCCCCTACCTGGTTCTTTCCTGATTTGGCTTCTGATTCTTGTTTTTCTTTTTTTTCTGGTATTTTTTAAACAGGGTCTCCCTGTAGCCTCAGCTGGCCTGGAACTCACTATGTAGACCAAGCTGGCCTTGAACTCACAGAGAGATCTGCCTGCGTCAGCCTCCCGAGTGCTGGGGCTGGGGAGGCTTCTCACTCTTGCATTCCTGGTTTATTCTTTTCCCTGACTGATCCTTCCCATCTCTTCTGCTTACTCAACCTTAAAACACCAGTGCTAGCTCCACGCTGGACTCTCCTCTCCTTGGCTTATGTGGCCTCAGTGGACCTCAGCCAGACCTCCACAAGCCATCCTCAGGCACATCATCTTCTAAGTCTGCATCTCCAGCCAAGCCCACTGGAATTCAGCACCATCTGTCACCCTCAGCCTGCTCAGCACTAAGCTTGGATGGCTTGGGGCCTCTCAAGTTCAGTACCCTAGAAATGGAGCTCTTAATCTCTCTCCCTACCCTGCTTCCCTCCACGGCTCTCCATTTTGGTAAGCAGCCAGGCCTTACAGCCGGATTATTCAAGTGGAGACCCTCCCTTCCCCACACAAGCAAATCTCCATCCCTGGGCACCCCCAGCTGCTCTGCCCACTTCAACTGCTCTGCTTTTCAGGCTTGTGAAGTCCCCATACCCAGGTAGGCATGAGAAGGTTCTGGGACAGCAGGACTTTACATCATGTTAAAGTTCTGTCAATGACTTTGATGCCAATTCCATTCGGACATTTCAGTTAAATAATCATTTAGGTTAGAAAATCTCTACAAGGCAGCATGTGACCACGGACTCATACCTGTAATATGCCAAAGTCCTTAAAATCTATAATAAGAAACAAATGGCCCATTAAAAAAACAGGCACAGGATCTGTACAAAGGCCTCAACAAAGAGCAGGTACAGACAGCAACCAGGAAAAATATTCAGTAGCATTTGTCTTGCTGTGCAGCCTAGGGTGGCCTTGAACTGGAAACACTCTTCATGGCTCAGCCTCTCTAATGCTGAGACTGAAGTGTGTGCCAGCGTGGCCACTTCCGTAATGCGCACCACTGGGAAAGTGCCACTCCTCTCTGGAGCTCTGCCACAGCTGTCCTGGCACACTAATACACGGCTCTGCTTTTTGGTCATAACAGGAAACATAAACCCGCAAGAACAGAAACATTAAAAAATACACTAGGGAAATTCTAAAACTGCATTGCACTTATTGGGTCAAAGAGAAGATGAAATTACAATCATATTTAAGAATAATAAAAACTGGGGCTGGAGAGATGGCCTAGCGGTTAAGAGTGCCGACCGCTCTTGCAGAGGACCCGGGTTCGATCCTCAGCACCCACATGGCGGCCGAGAACCGTCTGAAGCTCCAATTCCAGGAGAACTCCAGTTCCAGGGGAATCCGAGACCCTCTTCTGACCTCCGCGGCATTGCACGACACGGGTGCACAAACCTGCATGCAGACAGTACATCGATACACATACAGAAAAAAAAAAAAAAAAGAATAATAAAAACTACACAATAGGCCTAATGAGATGGCTCAGAAGGCAAAGGAACTTGCTGCCAAGGCTGATGACCTGAGTTTGATCCCCAGGACCCAGGATGTGGTGAAAGGAGGGGACCAACCCCCACGAGCTGTCCTCTAACTCCATGCGTGGTGTCTCCACAGCATGTGGTCACTGGTGCGCCTCACTTCCTCAGCGGTGAGGTGCAAAGTCTAAACTCCTGGCAAATACGGGTTGAAGTGCTAAGGATCCCTTCTTCATACTCTGGGACCCTGTCTGCCCTCCCTGCCACTCATAGGACTCAGTGCCTGAAGCCATGGCTCTGGAAAGGTTGTCCATAGAGCACAGAACTCCTCACACGCGAGGCAGCAGGGATAGCGCCATCCTAAGGGCACTACTAAATGGATGGAGATTAGGGGTAAGCAGTTTAGGGGGAGCAGGAGTTCCTAAGGAGGTTAGATAGTGCGTCAGAGAGGATGAGGAAAGAGCCCTTTGGGGTAAGAACAAACTTCAAAGGCAGGCATCAAAAATGACCCCTTCACAGGCTGGAGAGATAGCTCAGCAGTTAGTTCTTGAAAGGACCACTGTTCAGTTGCTAGCACATATCCGGTAGCTCACAACCATCTGTAACTGCAGCTGCAGGGACACAAGGCCTCTGACCTCTGAGACCTTCACTCAGATGCACATACACTTCCCAGCATACAGAGAATTAATAGTTTATGTCCTGTGGTACTGTCAAAAAATGATGGGACCACCAGCCTGTAATCCGAGGAGGTACTCCAAATGCAGCAGATATTTGACAGAGCGGGAGAACAAGTCAGGGGAGCCCTGTGGAAACGGCCACCAAGCCAGGTTGACTTGGATCTGTCTGGTCCCAGCCATACTCTCAGAGAAATGACATCAAAACCACAAGCTTCGGGAGAGTTCATTGACAGTCTAATGAGCCAGGTATGGTAGCACATGGATTTAATCCCAGCACCGGAGGCAGAGGCAGAGGCAGGAGGATCTCAGCGAGTTCAAGGCCAGCTTGGTCTACTTAGTCAGTTCTATGCCAGTTGGGACTAAAGGGAGAGCCTGTCTCAAAAAAGACAAAAAAAAAAAAGTCTAATGAAATCATAAACAAGTAAGCAAGCAAGAATAAGCTTTGAGGGGCTGGAGAGATGGCCTAGCAGTTAAGAGCACCAACTGCTCTTGCAGAGGACCTGGGTTCGATCCCCAGCACCCACATGGTGGCTGAGAACCGTCTTTAGCTCCAGTTCCAGGGGAATCCGACACCCTCCTCTGACCTCCGCAGCATTGCACAACATGGGTGCACAGACCTATACGCAGACAGTACATTCATACACATACAAGAATAAATTTTAAAAAAGAATAAGCTTTGAAAAGGGAGAGAGAAAACTATTCAAAGTTGCTACAAAATATTGCCTAAAGTATTCACATTTAAACAAAGAAACCCAGGTAACCCATCGCAAAGGAAACACTCAGCAGGAAGGCAGAAAGGCTACCAGGAGAAGAAGCCAGCGGGAATCCCGGAGGGTCCAGGTATAGCTAACAGAGGCTTGGATGCAGGTCAGGTGTGATCCCGTGATCCTCCCACACAGGACAGCGGAGGTCAGAAGCTTGGAAATCAAGGCCATTCTCACCAACATGTCTAAGGCCTAGGTACATGAGACCATGTCTTCAAACACACACACACACACACACACACACACACACACACACACACACACACAGTAAAGAGGGGACTTCATGGAAGTTCAAAGAACTAAAAGAAACCTTGCTTTAGGAAGCCATGACAGTAGCTCAATGACGGGATAATGTCAGCAAAGACGTGGGCTTATAAAAGGAACCAGACAAAAATTTGAATTTAAAGTGTAATGATCAAAACAGAAAACAAAGGCTCTAACTGAAGACACAAGCGACGGAAGAATCCGTGAACTTGGAGACAGACTAACAGAGGTGATGTAATAAAAATCAGAGAGCAGAAGGATGGGAACAATTGAATGTGTCTCTGAGAAAAGCAGGGACCACCGACTGTGGTGATACGGACATGATGGGAACAGTAAAGGGAGGGGAAAGAAGGCAGCAAAGACGGCAGCGTAAATACGGCTGCTCAGCAGAAACCAAAGAGGCCAGAAGGCACAGGGTGATGGTGAAGGCATGTGGGGTTGACATGTTGAAGGCACATGGTGACACTGAAGGCACGTGGGGTTGACATGTTGAAGGCACATGGTGACACTGAAGGCACGTGGGGTTGACATGTTGAAGGCACATGGGTGACACTGAAGGCACCTGGGGTTGACATGTTGAGGGCACATGGTGACAGTGAAGGCACGTGGGGCTGACATGTTGAAGGCACATGGGGTGACATACTGATTACACATGCTGGAAGTATTGAAAATGTGAAAAAAAAGCCAAAAGTTTTAGTCTACAGTTTTATACCCAGGAATATGTGGCTCTTCAAATACTGGAGCAGAGAACACTGCTGCAGGATCAATAGCAGAGAATTGTGGTTCACGGGAAATGCTCAAGGAAGCTCTGGAGGAAAGCAAGTGTCTGGGTAGTCAGAATCCACAGGAAGAAAGAGCAGTAAAGGTGACAGTGGAACTAACAACTCTGTAAACACTGCTTCCTGTTTCTTTCCTCTTCCAAGTGATTTGGAAAGAGCTGTATAAAACAACAGCTACACAATTTTGTTGTTGCACCTGTAATATGTGGAAATGTATTTTAGACACCCTGGTGAAGACTCGGTCCCCAGTTGGTGGTGCTGCCTGGGAAGGTTATCGACCCTTTTGGAGGTGCAGCCTTGCTGGAGGAAGCATGTCCTGGGGAAGGGGTCTCGGGGGTTCACGGTCTCGCCCTTTTCCCAGTTTTTTGCTGTCTCTGCTGTGTTTGTGACAGGAGCTGTGACCTCTCAGCTTCCTGCTGCCATGCCTCTCCAATCATGATGGACTCACCCTGTAGCTATAAGTTGAAATAAACTCCTTCCTCCACACGTTGCTTTTGATCTTGGTGTTTTATCCCAGCAACAGAGAAGTAATCAATACAGATATAACAGCACAAGGAGGGGCAAACTGAAGTGGAGGGAGGGAATGATGGACAGCAAGTCCTACCCCCCGGGAGCAGGAGAGGACAGCCAGAGGCCCCAGGTGAGGGGACACAGGCACATGCCTGCTCCCCCTTCTCCTTGCAACTACATCAGCATAAACTGATATAAAGCAATATTTAAGGGGAGGCATTGCTTGATTATGACGGCAATGGTATTCAGTGCACACATAAATGAGGTAACAGCACAAAGGGAGAAGCACAGAGCTGGGCTGTGTCCTAGAGTAGCTGCTAGGGAAAGAACTCGCAAGAAACCGTAAAACAAACATTATTAAAAGAACTAAAATGTGAGACAGGTACAACGGTGCATGCTGTAGTCCCAGCATGAGGAGGCTGCGGCAGGAGGATCAAGTGAGTCCAGGGGTTTGAGGCCAGGCTGGGTAACAAAGCAAGAGTCCACGTCAAAAAAGAAAAAGAATGAAAATGTTATACCATTCAATCAATACACAAGAAAGCAGTAAGGGGCTGGAAAGATGGCTCAGTGGTTAAGAGCACTGGCTTCTCTTGCAGAGGACCCAGGTTTGGTTTCCAGCAGCTATGTGGTGGCTAACCACCATCCATAAGTCCACTTCTAGGAATCCGACACCCTCTTCTGACCTCCTCAGACATTTACGCACATGCAGGCAGTACACTCATACATATAAAATAAAAATGATAAGATATTTTTAAAAAGAGAAAAAGGCTGAGGGGTAGGGTGGGCAGGAGACAGAAGATAAAAGGTAAAATAGCAAATCTTATATGGATAATAATATGAAATGTAAATGAATTAAGCTATCCATCAATAAGCATAGAACATGAGACTAGAAGGAACAGCACCTGCTGTCCAGTCCATGGAGACATGTTTAAGATTCAAAGGTGTGAACAAGCTGAAAGTAAAAGTGGAGATGAGAACTTAGGTCTCTACCAATACCAACCGAAACAGACCTTGGGAAAAAGCTACTGACTAAGGGGGGGGGGAACAAAGGGAGAAATAAGAGATTGTTGTATACGACTCTGTCAGTGGATTTAAAATCTGCACAAGACAATTTTGCCTATTAACTAGACTAAACATATTAACGTAGTATCACCATCTCCAAGTGCTCTAAGCCTAGAATGTTCTATAATTCTTATCTATGTCCAAAGGCATATAATTCCTAAACTACACAGCTTCTCCAGAGTACACACATATACAAGATGGCCAGCATTCAGGAAGGTACCCGGGGCGTCTCAGGAAGGTGCCTGGAGCGTCCTCCCGCACAGGTTGGTCACAGCACTAGTTGGCCCCACGTTGCTCCAGCCATGTGCTACCCCAGCTCCTGAACCCTACCACTGTCCCCACCCTTGTCCTTACCAGATCCTGGGAGGATGTTGACCACACCCTTGGGAATTCCAGCCTTCAATGTCAGCTCTGCAAACTTCAAGGCTGTGAGTGGAGTCACCTGAGAAGGAGACGGAAGGAGGCTGAGTGCAGAGGTGTTTGGAGGCAGGGCACGGCCAGACCTTCCTGGTGCCCACGATGTGCTCCCCTGCCAGCAGCAAGCAAGTCTCAAGCAGGGAGAGAGGCAGCAGTACCGGGGCACCAGGAAGACCACAGGATGCTGTGTTCTGGACAGGAGCTGCCCACCCAGCTAACATCCCCACAGCTCCAGAGGACACAAGGTTGTGCTATCCTCAGTGTGCTCACCTTTCCTCAGCCAGGTGGAACTCCTCCCCACCCTGTGCTCAGGGCAGCAGTGTGTGACAGGAGTGGCTAGCAGACCCAAGTACAGAAAGCGTGGCTTTCCCATCAGGTGACCCCCTCCCCCCCCACATAAGACCAGCTTCTGCTCAAAGAACTGCCACCACTGGGCTGTGGACAGGCCTCCTGGTGAGGTGGCGCTGCCTGAGCAGGTGCTATGAATGGGAACTTCACTTCCTCATCCCCAGCAGTCATTCATTCCTCTATCCAGCTTCTGTAAACTGCAGACTCAGCTGTTTTTGCTGGTCAAGGTTAAGTTGTCCAGAGCTCCCCACAGGGCCGTGGGCGAGTGGCTGTGGGGCAAGGGGCTGGCTCTGGGGTCTTGGACCTTGTCAGTGGCTTCTAGTGTATCTCAAGACTGAGAGTACCTATAACTACCCCCAAAGACCTGGGCCTGTCAGCAGAGGCCCCTTCACCCCAACCCATTTAGCAGGACTTAGATCCTCGGAGGATTTCAACAGGCTGACCTAAGCTGATGCATGCAAATTACTAACGTGTTAAAATGTGGGAGGAGTGTGGGGCGCTGGCATATACAGTCTGGAATCATTGGGTCTTGTTCTGTTAATGTCCTTGAGGCGAAGGTGCTCCTAGGAAACTGGAGATGTGTGCCCTCCAGGGATGAGATGGTGAGCTTTGCCTCCAGTTCCTCCTGACACCCCAGGAGGCAGGCAGCAGAGGGATGGCTATCAATGTATAGATGAAACTGAGGCTGGGGATGCTCTCATCGCCAAGGGACACCAAAGAAAATTTTACTCTACAGATCCAGAGTATCAGCAGAAACTCCTGCCTTTGCCCACCAAGCTGTGGCACTTGCCAGCACAGGCCCCTGGTCTCCATTACTGATGTGCTGGAGCAGCCATCTCTCACCCCCCCCCCCCCCCGGGTGTCTCTATCCATGCTAAGCTGCGAGGGCCAGTTCCTAGCATCAATCAGAATCCTCACTCACCTGGGCAGGCTTGATCACCACTGTGTTCCCAGCAGCTAGGCAGGCTGCTGTCTTCCAGGATAGCATCATCAGGGGGTAGTTCCAGGGAATGACGATGCCACAGACCCTGTGAACAAAACAGAGCACCCGTCCCTCCTCAGTCAGGGTGCCCGGAGAGGAGCCAATCCTTTTGAGTAAGTGGGCCCTTTGATGTATTTTGTTTTCATAGCCTGAACAAACCCTTACCAATCAGGGAAAAGGCTGAGGGCCCCCAGGACTGGGATTCTGCACAGCCAGCCCTGGTCCAGGTCAAAGTGAGTCGGGAGTGGGATGTGGGGAAGGATGGCGCGTCCCATCAAGGTGCCCCAACACCTGCTCCCAGGCTTCTTCTGCAGGAGGCCTCTCAGCTTTGGGTCCCTCAGGGATCGGAGCTGCCCTGCAGCGTCTGAAGCCTACTCTGTCTTTCCACCCCTCCCTTTTCTGTCTCCTCCCTCCCTCCTGCCTTCTCTTGCAGTCACCACCCGGCTGCCAGGAGCCATACCTCCCTCCGCTCTACTGAGCACAGGGCTCCAAGGGAAGGTGTGGGACCATGGCAGCTGAAGTGCTTTTGATGGAGTCCCTGGCTCCTGTGGGCCTCGGGCTGAGTGCAGGCCCCCGAGGAAGACCCCCATACACGTGAGGGATTCGAGACGGCTGACAAGTGGCTCAGCAAACTGCACGGAGAAGACATTTCCTGCATGTGGGCAGTCGCATCCACTAGCCCAGGGGCCTGGATGGATCAGTCAGCAGAAGAACAGGGAGCCTGCAGCTGGGCACCAGCTGGGTCTAATACAGCAGGTGAGTTTTTGCCAATGCCATCATCTGTGACTTCAGACTCCAGATTCTTCAGCCTTTCAACATGGACTCACACCAGAGACTCTCCAGGGAGCTTCCAGGCCGTCAGCCTTGCGATGGGGTGGTGCTTTGTGTCACTCTAGTTCTGAAGCTTCCAGCCCCTGGGGCTGAGAGGCTGTTAGTCTCCCCCACCCCTCCAGGGCCGGGGCCTTGTGGCTACTAGCTCTGAGGGTGGAGCCCACACTTCCGTGTTACTTACTGCCAGGTTCCATTGGTTTTGCTCCTCTAGAGGAACACACTGGCTCAGCTTTATGGACACAAGGCCCTAGCTTCAATGTGGATAAGTTCTGTTGTGTGAGGCCCGTGTCTGCCACCACGACTCTGACTGACACAGTTACTGTATGATTAACTAAGACTTATGAAATCAGCACCTGCCATGCAGCAGATACTTTGGAAGTGAATGGACTCAATGCCCATAAACATGTGAAGGGGATGTTACAAGCTACAAACAGGCTGGTGTGTTGTGTCCCAGCTTATTTCCCAGAACATACCAGTACAGCTGATACTGGCTGCAGGCAGAAACTCACCCAACAGGCTCCTTCCTGGTCAAGGTCAGGTTCCGATTGGGTCTGGCCTGGTTGATGGGGATAGTGGAACCCTAAAAGAAGCACATGGTGTTACTGAAGGTCCCCGCCCTCCTCTCTGGTCAGCTGGTCCCTGTAGGGGACCCAGGAGAAACATGGACCTGTCTGGGTACTGACTCCCTCATGGTGAGGCCAAATTGCTGGCTTACACTTGACAGGGACATGGCAGGGTAGCAGGCTGGACAACTAGGAGGGCAGAGTGCCAGATCCATTACAGTCAGAGCTCTTAGGCTCTTAGGTTGGGCCCTCTAGTTCTGATAACTGGGCAGAGAAAGGACAAAAGGGGCCCGGAGGCCAGGCTGCCCCTCCAGCCAACAAAGCTGAGTTGGCCTAGGCCCAGGAAAATGGCAGCACAATGTGTGGTGGCGATAGGTGGCCCCTTCCCTCGGGGCTGCCGTGTCTGTGCCCCTCAGGCCTTGATGGTAGAAGAGAAACTTTGATCTCTAAACTTGTGGGTCTCCCCGGGAATCTTCCAAGTTTGAGCACTTGCTCCTGGGCCTGAGAATGGTAAGCTCTTCTCATGATGGACCTTGGGGTGGAGATGATGCCTGTGGGCCTAGCGGGACCAAAGAAGCCTCCAGGAAAGCAGACCACATCTCAGTTAGAAGTGTTGGAGACCCACATCCCACAGATGACACTGTCAGTAGGAGATGGAGGCCTTGGGCAAGGACCAGGGAGAGTAGACCTGGCCTGCAGCCACCATGGCCCTGGGCCCTGCAACCCCAGAGAACTGTACTCTGGCAACATCTGGACAGACCTAGAAACAAGGTTCCCAGCTCAAGATAAGGCCCAGCCATCACCGGCACTTGTTGCCAGTTGGATCTAGAGTTTCCCCAAAGGCCTGTTTGCTAATGGCTTGGTCCCCAGAGGGGCTGCTATTGGGAGATGGTGAGACTTTTAAGTGGTAGGTCACTCAGGGTGTCCCTGGAGGGAATACTGGAACCCCAATCTCCTCCACCGTCTCCCAATAGCAGCCTCACTCTGTAGACTAGGCTGGCCTTGAACTCACAAACATCCACCTGCCTCTGTCTCCCAAGTGCTAGGATCAAAGGCGTGCGCCACCACACCCGGCTCCCTGTCACACACTCTTGTCCCATGATGTGTGCACATCGACCCGAGAGCAGTGGGGCCAACAATTATGCTCTGGGATCTTCCAAACTGTCAGCCAAAATATACCTTGTCTTTTCCTAAGTTGATGTTCTTGGTGTTTCCTAGAGAAGCTGACCGACACACTTGAGAGCCCGTGGCACCAGCTGGCCAAGCTGCTGGGCTCCCACACACAGAACCTTCAGCTGACTGGTGTTTAAGGCACTGCCATAGGAGTAGTTTTGCCCATGCCAGCTACTGCACCACCCCTAGAGCTGCCCCACCCCTGCCTGACTTCATGCTCGTGGGATGCTCACGAGGCTCACACCCCACCTGGATCTTGTCACACCAGCCAGCAAAGTATCGGAAGGTCTGGATGGACATGCCCACATGGGTCTTCAGGGCCAGCGTGTAGACAGCACCTGCGTCCAGGGCCTCGATGGTGGCTAGCTCTTCCTGGTGCTGCTCCATGAGATCCGCCAATCTGGACAAGGAAGAGAGAGAGAGGGGCAGCAGACTGGCTTGGGCCTGGCACTGCCCCACCTAGGCTCTCTCAAGGCCTCGCTTTCTTCATCTGTAAGATGTGTCAGACAGTTAGACGTCCCTTTCTGGATGGTGTGAGAGTGACACCCTCTCCTTTCTCTTTTCCTTTCTTCTTTCCTGGAAAACCTACAGACTGATAACTTTATGCTGCCCCCATGAAGTTAGTCTGCAGAGGTTCTCACCCACCCAAGTGGGTGAGAGCCACCCTTCCTGTCTTGAATTGCCTCAGATGAAAGAATACTCCCACAATGTGACTCATAGCTCACTCAGTACAGGGGTCACACCCCTGAGGCTGAGCTCTGGAGGTGGAGAGGCCCCCAGCTCTGAAATGTGCAGGATGAGACAGAGACACACTGGAAGGTGCGTTTTGGCTCACCGTGGGTCTGTGCTCGCTAGCATCAGGCTGTTCTGTCACACCTCTGATGGCCATTCCACTGGGCAGCCTGGGAGTTGCGACAGAATCCCCTCACTGACAGGAGGGTGTCAGCTGTTAAAGGGGCAGATGGATGGGCTGGGAGACCACACAGGAATAGCCTCACTCTGCAGAAGCACCTGGCTCCAAGTCGAGGGTAAGAAGCTGGTCGGTCCATTCGCACTCTGCTCCTTTCTGCACACAGGCTCTGAGCAGCTGTCACCATCGTATCTGCTCCTGACAACTGTCAGCATCCTCCAGGACACTTACAGTCACCCTCAAGACACCACAGCCCCCTCCACACACACACACACTTTGGGCATAATCTATGTGTGGCTGGTTGGCTTGAGGGCCCACTCCAGTTCGTTCTGGGGATCCAACTCCCCTCTCTTCATGCCGGTCTTTTCCCAGTGCTCTGGAGAACCAGACCTCCTACCTTGGGACCTTTGGCAGGCACGCTTCATCAAGCCAGTCGTGCTCTGAAGCGTTTTCTGGGAAGCCTGTCCTTGCTCCCAGTCTGCCTTGCAGAGCTGCAGCGTAGACAGCCACGGCACACACAGAGCAGGGACCCCTGAAGCCCTTTGTTCCCCAAATCAGGGTCTCTTAGAACTGCACAAGGTGCCACGCCATGTTCATGATGGGTTAGCGGGGGTTATTAGATTACGACAGATGCCACCAGGTGGCAGCAGAGCGCCTCTGGGAGAATGTTTCTTACTGTACAAGCTTGCATTTTGCGAGGCCCACCCCACCCGCCAGGGGCCACTGGCGGTTCACAGTTGTACCCAGTGCCAGATCTGGGAACTTTGTGCCACTAGCTGATGCCCTCCTAAAACAGGCTCTCCAAGGCTTCTGGAAGCCTCTGCAGGACAAACAGCTGACCTCCTCAGCCCCTGTATGGCCCAGCTCCCCAGTCCCGTTCTGCCCCACATGCTGGCCAGGGGCCGCCCTCTGGCTCCCTGGAATTTCTGGCTTTAAAGAAGCAGATTAAGGGGCTGGAGAGATGGCCTAGCGGTTAAGAGCGCCGACCGCTCTTGCAGAGGACCCGGGTTCGATCCACAGCACCCACATGGCGGCTGAGAACCGTCTGTAGCTCCAATTCCAGGAGAACTCCAGTTCCAGGGGATTCCGAGACCCTCTTCTGACCTCCGCGGCATTGCACGACACGGGTGCACAGACCTACACGCAAAACAGTACATTCATACCATAAATAAAAAAAAAAAAAAAAAAAAAAAGAAGCAGATTAAAAAAGGATTTTCAGGGGCTGGAGAGATGGCCTAGCGTAAGAGTGCCGACTGTTCTTGCAGAGGACCACCGGTTCGATCCCCTGCACCCACGTGGCGGCTGTACATTCATACACATAAAAAATAAATAAAATTAAAATAAAATAAAAGGGCTTTCAGATTGCAAGGCCGTGGCAGGTGCTCCCACCCATCAGCAGACAGGCAGGGGTAGGCCGGCTGTGCAGAGCAGGGCCTTCGGAGGACCCTGAGAATAAAAGACAGGTGAACTCAGCTGGCCTCCTCTGAGTCCCAGAACCTCTCACTTCTGGAAACATCATGCCCCAATTTGAGAGTGTGAACTTCCAAGAACAACAAAATGACAAAGCAACAACAACAACAAAGAGCAATACCAGGTTAAAGATTCTGCAAGTCTTATTTGTAAGGTGGATCAGAACTTCTTGTCTGTAGAGAGTTGGAAGGTTGCAGGCCAGAGCCATAGAGCCTCAGGCTGTCTTAGCTTCCTTCCTTAGCCATTCCTGGCTCCCCCGTGTCTCCAACTTAACATTGCTGTGACTACCTTTTGAAACGTACGGATTTAGCACACAGCTAGCTCCCATCAACTCTACGCTGGGAAACCATTGGACAGCACCAGAGACAGCAGAGATTTCCCTGATTTGCTGTAACCCCTTAACCTGATCTTTCTACTGCTATCCTTTTCATTTTAATTTATTTATTTATTTTTTTGGTCCTTTTTTTTTTTTTTTTTTGGAGACAGGGTCTCCCTTTAGTCCCAGCTGGCCTGGAGCTTGCTATGTAGACCAGGTTGGCCTTGAACTCACAGAGATCCGCCTGCCTCTGCCTCCCAAGTGCTGAGATTAAAGGTGTGTGCCACCATGCCCAGCCTTCTACAGCTACATTTTTTAATATCTTGAGTTTTTAATTTTCTTTTGTTCTGTAGCTATAAAACTTCATGTAGGGCTCACTGCATAAAGGGCTCACTGTGGTAGTAGAAGGGCCTGAGCTCTGATCCTTGGAGCCCACGTGATGCTGTGACCCCAGATCCCAGGGTCGGACCCCACACGATACTGTGACCCCAGATCCCAGGGTCGGACCCCACGTGATGCTGTGACCCCAGCATCCCAGGGTCGGACCCCACACGATGCTGTGATCCCAGCATCCCAGGGTCAGATCGCACAATGCTGTGATCCCAGCATCCTGCGGTGAGACGGGAGATGGAGGCCAGATAATTTTCAAAGCTGGGAAGTTGTCCCCTGATCTGCACACATGTGCCATGACATGTGCATACCCTCATACATACAGACATGTGCACACATCTGCACACACATAAACTTAGAAAATTATGAAACTGCTTTCACATTGGAACATTATTTGGAGCAACCTGAATCTGTGTCCTGTGATCGCTCATGTTTGGATGAAGAATAAATATCTTTTGTTCCTTTTGAAATAAGAGCTGTGTTTTGCATCAACAAGGGTGACTGTCCCCCACACCATGGGCCACAGTTCTGGGGACACAGGGCCTCATCTAGACTCCCTGACACCTGGACCCTGTAGTCACAAGCTCAAGCAGCCACAAGTCCTTGCCTCAGGCTCCTGGCCTGGAACTACAGGGAGAGTCTCCTTCCTCCCTGGCTTAGGAACATTAGAGAGAAGATGTGGGCCAGGGGGATGGCTCAGCAGATAAAACTGCTTGTCCTACATGCCTCACAACCTGAGGTTGATCCCTGGAACTCAGGGTAGAAGGAGAGAACTGACTCCAGAAAGTTGTCCTCTGACTTCCACATGCACACTGTGGCATGTGTATAACTGTACTCCAACAACAACAGTAATAATAATAATATAAATTTGTTTAAATCACAGAAGAGGACAGGACACCAGGAGGTCTCAGCTGTCAGCAGCCAGGCCAGGCTGAACCATGACAAGCAGAACAGGGCCGGCATCCCTCTGAAGCAAAGCTGACCTCTGCAGCTTCTCCCCGGCCCAGCACCTCTCCTAAGGTCACTGCTTTCTGCAGATACCTCTCTCTCCTCTCCCAGGCTGTTGTCTTCTGAGCCTCAGCTTGCAGCACCCAGCCTTGTTAGTCTAGCATCATCAGTTGTATGACTTCTCCAGGTCCACTTCCTGCTGGAGGGACCTCAAGTAAAGAGGCCCCCTCTGTAAGGGGGCCCGCCCTGCTCCTGCCTCCAGCCAAAGGTGGTGAGGTCCGCAGGCGGTATCCAGCTCTCACCTGTACAGGAGCCGGCCCCGGTCCCTCGCGTTTATCTTCCCCCACAGTCCATTCTCAAAGGCTTCCTTTGCTGTAGCCACTGCTTTGTCGATGTCACTGACTTGGGCCAGGGACACCTGGCAGATGACCTGTGGTGGGGACAGAGCCATGACAGCCTTCCCTAGCTTTGCAGACACCGTTTCCCCAGACCTTGGGTGAGGGACAGGCTCTGGGTGTAGGAGAGGCCAGGGAAGATTCACAAAGGAATCTTCGGGTCTCCCTGAGCTTGCTCCCAGCCATCCTCTGTACAATCCCTACACATCTCCACGGAGCCCAAAGGGCCTGAGATTCTAGCTGCCCCTGTGGGGCTGACTGCCTAGCGCTGTTCACCCTGGGAGCTGAGACTCACTAGTTCCGAGTCCAGCCACCTCTGCTTCAATCTTCCTACCCACCCACAGTCCCAGTGGCTGGCGGCTGCCCTGTACACACTGCAGATCAGAGTTCCAGGGGCACCGTCCTGCTTGTCCATTCGGGATTCACTTTTGTCACTCTCCCCTCGCATCACCCAATCTGAGTCTGCTCTATTTCCTGTGTACCATGAGAGCAGGTCTCGTCTCTGAGACTGTCAGACATGTGCTCTGTTGTGCACATGAACACTGGGTCACGATTCGAGGACCCCACAGTCAAGAACATTTAGCAAGGCAGGGTTCCCTTTGTGGAAGACTTTGCTGATGGTGAGTGTACACGTTAGAGATGGTGGCTCCCAGGCTGGGGTGACCACTGTAACATGGAGAGGAGGCAATGGGTCTTAACACTCTATCTCTCAAGCAGATTCCAGTCCCTTCAGAGTTCTTCTGCCTCCCAACCTTCGTCTCATCTCCCTTCTCTACTCTATTCCTGTGGCCCAGGCTGGGGCCCTTGCACATCTTTCTCAGATATATGTCCAAGCACAGGCCCCTAGCCAGTGCCCTTAGAAGCTGGGCATGGACGAGGGCCGCAGGGAAGAGGCTGTGGCCTGCACTCACGCTTCCGTCTGTGGGGTTGATGGTATCGTAGGTCTTGCCACCTTCGGCATCCACGAATGTGCCCCCAATGAAGAGCTGGTGGGGCATTCGGACAGTCAGCTTGTTCACGTCCCGCTCCACCTGGGAAAGAAAGCTCAGTTGCAGTGTGTCCTTCACATGTCGGTACCTGTACAATCACCTACCCAGAGACACACAGGATGGTGCAGAGTCACATAATGGCCAGAGCTGCAGAGGCTGTCAGGACAGCAAGACCACAGAGCAGGAGAGTTGAGGCTCACAGATTCAGGCAGAGCCGAGGGCTGGAGTCCCAGCTCTGCCAGATCCCTGAGTGTGGGGATGAGCTGGGCTGGGGGTTCTCAGCAATAAGATGTCGTAGCTGCCGAGGTCCTTTCTAGTCTCAGACATTCAACTTCCCCACACAGAACCCAAGGGTCCTGGGGGTACCATTCCTTCTGGAGATCTGATCACTGATCATTTGTCTACTCCCAAGGGCAGCCTGGGGTCCACCCCAGCCACCTGTCCTTCCCCAGCTTTTGTTCCAAACCACCAGCCAAGCCAACTGTCCAGAAACCCACTTCTCTGGGGGCTGCTGCCCAGCTACCCCAAGGGGGATTGTTCAAAAACTGCCTTTTCAGTTGCCACACTTGGGTTTGCATAAGCTGAACGCACAGCACAGCGCCACCTGCTTTCTGCACTGGGAACTGAATCCTCGCCTCTCTAGCCTGCTCTCATGTTTTAGGACATAGAATTTGCACTCGCTCTGTGCACTGGAAGGCAGTATGCTCTGTGGAGACTGCTGTTCAGGGCTGGCAAAATGGAAGAGTGGGCTCCAGGCTCCTGGAATCCCGCTGCTTGGGTGCCCCATGGTGTCACTTGGGGTCCATAGGCATAAGGTCTGCAGTCTATGGGGCCATACCGTGGGAGCCCAGGACTCACATAGTCAATGACGCACTCGCTCTCTTCGTCCTCCCCTCGAAGCTTCCTCACTAGGAGCTGGATGAAGTCCCCAAAAGTGGTGGCCATGTAAACATCTTCGTTTTCTAACTCCAGCCCCTCACACAGCTCCTTCACCTCCTCCACTAACCTGGAGGGGGAGAGAACGATGGAGGGCAGGCCAGAGGCTCAGCAGACCCATGAGGGTCCTGCAGCAGAGGAGGTGGTCAAACACAGTCCTAGCCTGATTCTGTGTCCGTAGCCTGGGCTCTCTGCCCCAGTCCTGGGCTAATGGGCACACACTCGGTGGTAGACAGGTGCTGTACTGCATGAGGCCAGGGGTTCCCTCCCCAGAATCACAGGGGAACAAACAAACAAAAAGGGGAAAGAGAGGAAGGAGAAAGGGAGAGAAAGAGAGAGAGAGAGAGAGAGAGAGAGAGAGAGAGAGAGAATGAAGGAAGGAGAGAGGAGGGAGAAGGAAAATAAAGATGAAGGCAGGGAAGAGGAAGGGAGTGATAGAGGGAACACCCGAGCAGCCGTCACTCTCTGACAGGATGGTGAGGTTGCAAATGGTACCATCGCTTTGGAAAGTGGTTCCCCAAACCTAACATATGCTTCCCATTTCCAGTCACAAAGGCCAGGACACTCATTCCTCTATTGCACACAGAACACTCTCCAAGACAAGTTAACAAGATTGAAGTCTGATGAGGCATTCCATATAATCACAACGAAAGTAGACGCTAACACGGGAGCAAACGGGGAGAACAGCATATGTGTGGGAGTGAAGCAGCTCACTCTTAAATAATCAGTAGGTCAAAGAAAGCACAGGGGAGATTAGAATAATTCCTTCATCCAAAAGAAAAGAAAACTTGGAATTCCAGCATTTATGAGGTCCAGCAAAAGACATGCTGAGAAAGAGATGTATACATGTAAATACCTGTGCTTAGAAAGAATAAAGACAGACCTTCGTGGCACAGCCTACCATCCCAGCACTCGGAGGGTGGACACAGGAGGATCACAAGCTCCAGACCAGCCTTGGCTGCATGGCAAGTTCAAGGCCAGGCTGGGGTGTCTCCAAAAAGAGGGAGGGGAACATTATACCAATTTTACAGAAAGATCATATGGGAGCACTCTATGTCAAGACACTGTGTGACCTAGATAAAATAGACAATTATAGATCGAATACAGTTTAATAGAATAGATTAGAGAACTAGAAAATCTGAATATTTCTACAACTAGTAGGAAAACTGTATTGTTTATTTTAAAAATCCTTCCAGGGGCTGGAGAGATGACTCAGTGGTTAAGAGTGCTGACTGCTTTGCAGAGGACCCAGGTTCAATTCCCAGCACCCACATGGCAGCTAAGAACCGTCTTTAACTCCAGTTCCAGGGGAGTCCGATGCCCTCTTCTGACCTCCACGGCACTGTACAACATGGGTGCACCAACCTACACGCAGACCGTACACTCATACACATTAAAAAAAAAAATCCTTCCAACAGGGGCTGGAAACTGGGCATGGTGTAGCACGCCTTTAATCCCAGTGCATGGGTGGCAGAGGCAGGAGGATCTCTGTGAGTTCAAGGCTAGCCTGATCTACATAGCAAGTTCCAGGCCACCTGGGGATACAGGGAGACCTTGTCTCAAAAAGACCAAAAATAAATAAATAAAATGAGGGCTGGAGAAATGGCTCAGAAGTAAAGGGCACTGGCTGCTCTTGCAGAGGACCAGGTTTTAGTTTTCAGCACCCACGTGATGGCTAACAATTATCTGTAACTCCAATTCCAGGGGATCTGACACCCACTTCTGGCCTCCATGGGCAATGCACATTCAGGCGGACTTAAATACATGCAAACAAAATACCCATACACATAAAAAAATCATCCCTTTAAAGAATGGCTCTTGAGTGATTCTTTTTTTTTTTTTTTTTTTGTCTTTTTGAGATGGGGTCTTCCTGTAGCTCTGGCTGTCCTGGAACTCACTCTGTAGACCAGGCTGGCCTTGAACTCACAGAGATCAGCCCGCCTCTGCCTCCCAAGTGTTAGGGTTAAAGGCATGCATCACCACGCCCAGTATTGAGTGACTCTTAACAAACATTTAAAGGGGAATTAACTTTTCTAAGCACTTGAAGAAAAGGATATACTTCCCAGCTTCTGTTTGGTCAGTGTTACCCTCATAATATAAGCCAGGCACCGCAAGGTTCAACTCAACAGTTTATCAATTTGTCTCACCTGCAGCCTGGCTCTTACCTTACTAGGCGAGCAGCTCTCCATTAAGGCAGGGAAGTCTTCTGGGATCCTCCCCCTCCCACTTGCTAGTGCTGCCCCTGGTGGGAGGCCGGCTCCCCTGTGACGCTCCTGCACGCCCTTCCTTCTTACACACGAACCATCCACCCGAGTTCCTCAGTCTCCTGTGACCTTCTTGAAGGACAGGAAACTTCTTCCATGTTCAGCTCCTCTCTCACTTCCCATAAACAAGCTCACATTTCCTGGTTGAGGGGGGGGTCCCTTGATCCTTCTGTCTGGAGGTAAGGGCTGAGTGCAGTCCACTCAACCCTGGGCACATGATTCAAGCTTGGCCATTAGAGCAGCTTCCTGCTGGCCTGTGATGGGTTCTTACTAGAGCTTGAGTGCACAGAGCCACTAAAACTTCTGCCGACACTGCCAGGAAAGCAAATGCCCTTCTCCGAAGGATACAGACAAGACAGAGTCAGAAAGTAGCAACTGTGCAGCCATACTGTTACCACGAAGACAATCCTGCCTGGACACAGAGGCTGTCCTAGGGCAACACAGGGACAGCGTTGGTGTAATGTGAGCCCCCAGAGGGAAAGCTGACTATTGACTTTTTTCTTTCTTAAGCCAACTTGGATTAAGTTACTCTTCTTGGTCTTACGTAGCCCAGGCTGGCCTTGAACTTGCTATGTAGCCAAGGCTGGCTTTGAATTCCTAATCTTCCAGTTCCTGCCTGCCGTGTGCTAGAATTAAAGGCGTGCTCCCTTCCCCCCCCCCCCCCCAGCTCAAGTTACTTTTCTTTGCAGGCAAAGATGCACTAATACATCCTGTTTCCTTTCACTCAAATCAGAACTTGCTGCTGTTGAGGGTCAAGCAGGGCAGCTGGGCAAAGTTGAAGGACTATGTGTCTGCGGCACCCAGTGGTCCTTGCCGGTACTCACACTCTCTGGGCCCTGAGCCACCCTACACTCAGCCAGCCCAGGTCCCTAGACGGCAGCCACTGCAGCAGCAGCTACTGAGTCAGAGGTGTCTGCAGCAGCCAGTGGCCCTTTGGGGTGCAGTAAGGCAATGAAAGTCCAGCTTGGAGGGGTGGAATTCTGGCCCAGCCTCTGCAACAGCTCAGGTCTGACCACGCGCACTTTCTGGTCCCTCTCACAACCATAACTCCAACCAGCAGTGGACTCAGTGACCATCTCCTGTGGCGACCCTGCAATGGGTACCTGGAAGAGAGTCCCGTGCCCCTGGCCTCACCTCACAACGTCTACCGACGCAGCCCCCGACTTGAAAAAATCAGTGGAGTCTTCCACCCCCAGGACATTGGGCAGGATTCGCATCCAAGCACTCTGAAAAACAAAGACCATGAGAGCGTGTGGGTGCTGGGGCCTCACTACAGCCTCCGAGGTGCTCACTAATGCATGGGGCTGGGCTGGGCCTCTGTGACCTGAGGCGCCACCCTTACCCAAAGGCCTGCCATTTCTGAAGCGGCCACAGCCCAGGAGCTCCTGACACTAGGCTGCTATCCTCACGCTGTGTCTCCCAGTGCATTACAGGCCATGGGAAAATGGCTGTGCTCTGGGAAGGCAGGGCCTGCCTCCACCACGGCCTCCTCATGTCTAGCTGGCCTTGGTGCTGCTGTCAGGGCCCTGGTATCCTCAGCACGGCACTGATGTGAGTGCCGTCGCAGCATTGGTTGTGGGGTGCTTGTCAAGGTAAAGGCCAGGCACAGCAAGGACTTCGGAGACCATGGTCTGACCCACTCTAAGAACTTGTTTTTAATTTCTTTTATGTGTATGCATGTACTGTCTGCATGCAGGTCTGTGCACCTGTGTCATGCAATGCCGCGGAGGTCAGAAGAGGGTGTTGGATTCCCCTGGAACTGGAGTCAAAGACAGTTCTCAGCTACCATGTGGGTGCTAGGGATCGAACCCGGGTCCTCTGCAAAGGCAGTCGGCACTCTTAACTGCTAGGCCATCTCTCCAGCCCCTCTAAGAACTTTTATAGCTAGCTCTCCTCTGCCTTGGGCCTCTGAAAGGCAGAGGGACCAGCTGCCAGCCTGGTAGGCAAGTGAGAGGATGCCAGGGTCAGTGCAGTGGCCAGCACCCCTCTCACCCAGAAGGCCAAGCAGTAATCACGGCGGGATGGCTGCTCCCACCGGATGCCATTCGAGAGACTGAGCTCTCCAATCACGACACCTACTTAGGGGGGTACTTGGGGAGGGCTGTCATCCTGTAACACAAGCCTCCACTGAGATCGTTAAATAAGCATCTTTGACTCAGTGCCTGTTTGTCCAGCCCAGTAACCCCAGGCAGGCTCAGATGCAGGACAAGAGGTGCGGTAGCTCTGGGAATGTTTTGGCAAATTTTCTGTTTGCTTTGCTTCTTTTTTTTTTTTTGTTTGTTTGTTTGTTTGTTTTCAGAGGTGGAGGAAGAGCCCAAGTTAGCAGCTACTGAGTAAGTCCTCTTCCTCCCTCCCTCCCTTCCTCCCTCCCTCCCTTCCTCCCTTCCTTCCTTCCTTCCTCCCTTCCTCCCTTCCTTCCTTCCTTCCTTCCTTCCTTCCTTCCTTCCTTCCTTCCTTCCTTCCTTCCTTCCTTCCTTCCTTCCTTCCTTCCTTCCTTCCCTTCTTCTCCCTCCCTCCCTCCCTTCCCTTGTCTCCTACTGTCCTTCCTCCTTCCTCCTACTTGTCTTTTTGGAGGGGGCAGCAGGGTGGTCCCCTGGACTAAGATCCTCCCAGACCTTTTCTCCTTAGCTCCTGGTCCCCTCCTTCTGAAGTGGACGACGTTGACCCTAGGGCCTCTTACCGTGGGCTTTGTGCAGAGCCCTCCCCAGAGCTGTGTCACTGATTCACACTGCTCTGTGTGATGTCTGTCATACACCACCCTCACTGCCTGGCGATCAGAGGGGCTCTGCTAGTGTTCCTAAGTATCCTGTCATTGTATGTTGACTTCCATTTTTACTTCGCACGGGGTGAAGGTCTTACTCTTTTGGTAGGGGCCATGCACAGAATCTTCACATGGTGTGAAGGTCTTATTTGGTGGGAACCACACATGGAATTTTACATTTGGAGCTTCTCCTAGCCCACCCACATGTTACAATCCTCTCCAGGTTCCTGGTGGCAGGAGGCCACAGCTCATGATGTACCACAGTGCACAGCCGCTGAGCTCATGCACGCGGTGTGGTTTCAACTTGCAAGGTTTGCCTCCAGGGATGGAATTATCTGGATGACGCAATCATAGGTAGAGAAGCAGCCGTCGGTGACTAGCCGGATGGAGGGGTGGTTGAAACCCTTCAGCATCATCTATTCAATAAGGCTTACTACCACACGGGGCTCTAGGAACAGGCAGATGGTGTAGGAGCAGGAAGGGCCAAGAACAAATCCTAGGACATGACTATTGACCCAGCTGCAGGGTAGGTGACCAAACTCAGAAAAGGCACATGCCAAGACCATGTGGGGGCCCAGCTGGTGGGGAGTGGAGGATGGCAATGACCACGAAGCCTGTGCTGGTCACTGCCGGGGACTCCAAGACCACGTGGGGGCCCAGCTGGTGGGGAGTGGAGGATGGCAATGACCACGAAGCCTGTGCTGGTCACTGCCGGGGATGCTACCTCACGCATACCTTCCCTGGGCCAGTTCCAGAACACACATTCTTATCACAGGCAAAGGGCAGAGTCCTTGACTCTTTAAACTATTCTAGAGCCAACAGTTTAATTTGTTTGCTGTTAGTAGTAAGCCTCTAGAAAACTCAGACTCAGCTGACCAACAGTCCAGGGCCCCAGGAGCAAAGGAAGAAGGGAAGAGGGACAGTGGAAAACTCGAAGACAAGGTGAGACCAATGCTGCCTCCAAGGCCAGCACAGTCTCAACCTCAGGGAATGTGACACACAACACACGCGCAGGTCGGCCTCTTACCCGCACGGCCTCCGCTGTGGCCAGCTCTGCCTCCGTCAGCTCCAGGGCACTGCTGGCAGCTCCCTTGAAGAACTGGGAGGCTGGCATCATCTTGCCGTCCTCCAGCTGGATGTTCTTCACCAGCAGCTGCAAGAGGAGGGTTAGCTCCAGTGCTCGGGCCAGGCAGGGTGCGAGCAGTCTCACAGGGAGCCAGACAGGGCACTCACAGCCAAGAGGGAACACTCACATCCAGGAGGGAGCACTCACAGCCGGGAGGGAGCATTTAGCCAGGGGGGAGCAGGGAGTTCCAGATGAGTGACTGGTGCCTGCCCAGCAGAGAAGCACTATCCCATGGATACAGAAGACACCACATACCTGTGTCTCTTCTTGATCTTAAATTTCTACCACCTAAACCAGCAGCTTGCTTGCTCTGTGTGTGTGTGTGTGTGTGTGTGTGTGTGTGTGTGTGCATGCTTATGCTTTTGGGATGGAACCTAGGGCCTCACTCACATCAAGCAGGTTCTCACCATTAATAGTCATAGGGACTAGTGCTTTCTTTTGTTGAGTAATGACTTTATTTTTTTTTGGTTCTTTGACACCAGGGTCTCCACGTAGTCCCAGTTGTCCTGGAAATCAGTATGTAGACCAGGATGGCCTTGAACTCACAGAGATCCACTTGCCTCTGCCTCCTGAGTGCTGGGATTAAAGGCATGCTCCGCCACACATGGCTAAGAAGATGCCCTCTTATGGGGGAGGTGGGAAGTACTTCCAGCACTACCTCGAAAGTCAATTGAGTAGACAATGGATCACCAGTCATGTGACCATTCCCAGAAGTCCAGAGAACAACTGGAGGACAGATGCCTCTTTATGACATAGATGAAAAGAAGGGAGGATTCAAGGAGAGCCCAGCAAGCCTACAGTCTGTACCCGAGAACAGCACCCCAGGCAGAGCCTGGCTCCAGCTCCGGGGGGCTTGTGGAAGCCGTGCGGTGCCTCCTGAGCCACTGTCACCAACAGAGACATGCCAGCCTGACACCAATCCACCTGAAATTCTTTCTTCACCTTGTGAGTTTTTCCCCATCCAGGCTCCAAATAACTCATGTTACTAGACTAGACAAATCTGAGGTAGACGTAATTAGAATATTTTGTTACAGTTCATATCTGGTGGCCAGGGATAGATGCAGGATCTATAGAGCCAACTCCATTGCCTTTGAAGATGTCCTAGAGCTTTCTGTGAACTGAATGCCAGGCAGTTCCACCAGGCAAGCATGAGACACGCTTCCCCAAGGCTTCCTGCTTTGCTCTGTGGCCTCTGTGGAGTCTGCAGCAGAGGCAGCCAGAAGCCCCCAGATGGACTCCCGGATGCTAATACTAGCATTCAGCTGCTGCACGGAGCTGGCCACTGGCGGGCTAGTCTACACCCTCCTTCTTGCTGCTATTGATGGGCAGGTACCCGTGACCTGAGAGGTCAAGAGCTGGACCTTGATGTCCCTTCCTTCACACTTCCCCAAAGACGAGGACAATGAGGTGGTGGTCAGTGTGCACACACACACAGAGAAATGGAAGGGCCGTGTGTCCTCAGAGTCACTCAGACCAGATCCACCCAGTCCCTGACCCCACGACTCATGGAGGACTTTGTCCACATGGCCTTATGAGATTTCCTCAGAGCATTCCTCAACAATCATCTGTATGATAATTCCCCTCTCAGATGCTGTTTCTAGGGACCCTAACATTGGACAGATATCCTTAATCCACCTGTATTGGTGAATAGCTAAGCATACACCCACAGTAAATGGCAGCTGCCACCACAGCCTGGGCCTCTCTGGAGGCTGAGTGTAGCATGGACACCAGGAGAGAGCTGTGTCCGCCAGCTCAGCACTACACACTTCACCTGTCTACAACGATACAACAACAGTTGCAACACACTGGCAACCCTGCCTTTCCCTAGCCCAGTCTCTGATGTGACCATCAGTAACAGAGTGACCATAGTGGACTCCCATGGCCACGGAATGAGCTTTGGAGCCAGACTTTTAGGGTTGGAACCCCAGCTTTGACATTGACTAGCTCTGGGGACCCTGGAGAAATTATTCAAATCAGCATTTTGGATTGTCCCTCTGTGAAATGGAAACAATATTGATAAGTATCTTATAGGGTTATCTGGAGCATTGAATGTAAGGAATATCAACTGTTTTAAAACAGCATGGTACATAAATACACCCCGTTCAGTTCAGCTGACATTCTGATGTGCAGAGTCTACTAATCACTACCAAGGCCCAAGCACTCTCTGTACCAAATCACTATGCTCATTCAGAGAGAGGGAAACTGGGGGCAGGGTTTTAAGGACCCCCTCGACCTGGGTAATGTACACAAGACTCAATGCCAAGCCTCCGAAGAGGATTTATTCCAGACATGGCATCCGGCTGGTCAGAGAGAACACAGGCCTTAGCTCACAATTATTCTCTGAGCTGACCTAGCAGGAGAGGCCGGTGGGGACTGTTCCCTGGGCTCCTGGTTCTTTCAGTTCTTCTAGAGCAGCCGGGGCTCTTCTTGTAGGGTCTGAGCCCAAGGACAGCTGCAGATGACCCTAAAATCATGATATGGGCAAGTGACATGCAGCAGAACTCTCACCATTTTGTCATCATTCCCAAAGAGGAGGAGTCCTGCTTTGGTGACCACGCCTGGCCGATGGGCTCCTGGGATGGGCAAGGCTTCTCCTTCGGGTACCAGGCCTGAAGTGTTGAGTGTTGAGTTGAAAAATGTCAGTTTCTGTGAAGGTAGGGAAACCAGGCGATGGTGGATGAGAAGAGGCCCCGCTTCCCACGGCCCAGCTGGGGCTCTCCAGGGCTGTGAAGACTAGGTGGGTGCTGGGGGACAGGGAGGCCTGAGAGGGTGCAGTGTGCAGAGCTGAGCTTGGGCCTAGACTTAGCCTGGAGAAGCAGAGACCTGGGGAGCTGAAGGGCGGTACCCTCAAGCTTTGTATAGACTTGAAATCTTAGGCACTGTCCCAGAGACTCGGACCCCAGGGAAAAGGACACCCCCGCCCCCACCCCCACCCCCAGCAAAGGGTCTTGTGCTGGTAGAGGGAGTGAAGAGACCTCTGCAGGTTATTGCAGTGAGCTAAGGGTCAGGAGCTTAGACAGCGGGCTGTGTGGAGGTAAACTGCCTTCGAAGGGCATGCACAGACCTGTGCTTCCCCGCCATCAGGCTGGCTACAGCCGAGTCCCTGCCCCAAGTAAGTTGCCTCTCCCCTGGGCTAAACTCAGAGTTGGGCCTGCGACGTCAGAGAATGCAAAGATGAGATTCGAACTATTCAGCAACGAATTCAGCAGCACTCAGGACTACAGCAGGTCCTGGGAGGGCACTGGTGATATCAAACCTGTAATTTTATCCTTGGATAGGGCAGGGTCTCCCAGTCATGGAGAAAGAGGACATTTATCTTAGGTGGAGGTAGGATCAGGGACGTGGCTATTTGTCTAGCATTAAAACTTAGTGGGGGGGCTGGAGAGATGGCCTAGCGGTTAAGAGCGCCGACCACTCTTGCAGAGGACCTGGGTTCGGTCCCCAGCACCCACATGGCAGCCGAGAACCGTCTGAAACTCCAATTCCAGGAGAACTTCAGTTCCAGGGGAATCCGACACCAACTTCTGACCTCCGTGGCATTGCACGACACGGGTGCACGGACTTGCATGCAGACAGTACATTCATACACATACAGAAATAAATAAAAAATTAAAAAAAAAACTTGGTGGGATGTTTTCCAGTCAGGGAGGCACTATGTGCCTCCAGATACCTGCCCCGTGGGAACACACCTGTCCACAGGCCTCTGTCCAGGCCCCCGGGACCTTGTCATTTCCACGGATCCAGTTGTGAATGGCCTCTGCTGGCTGGTCCCAGTTGATCTATGGGGAGCAGGATGTTGTGTCTTCAGCTTGTCCGTCCTGGTGCCCCCAGGACTGCTGCACAGTGGGCCCAGTCCTGCAGATGGGGTCTGGCTTTCCCCCTGGACACTGGCCTGAATGCAGAGCAGGCACCCTGGTTTGGGGGCTGTGACCCCAGGTCTCTCTCGGGGTGCACAGCCTATAGACGGAACAACTTTGGGAAGAGGCTGCTCTACTTTTGTCCAGGTGATCAAGGCTTGGCACAGTCCCCAGAGAGAGTGCTGAGGCATTGTGGAGAGCCCCAACACAGCCTCTTCACCTGCACTGGACCCATGTGGACCTCCCTACGGTGGTGAACATGTTCCGAGCAGAGACGGCCCACTGGCTCATTCTCTGCTACCATCTCTCAGACCTCGTTTAGATTTTTGGTGCTAAGGCTGATACTTTACCCACAGCCCCAGCTCCTCTCCCTGGAGCAATGCCTGCCCATTCCACTGAAAGGGAAACAGAATAATCCCGAGGCTGAAGGGACCCTGCTTTCTGCATTGCCCCCATCCCAGGTACCTCCAGCCTGTCGGCTCTGCTCCTGCAGCCCTGCCCTAGGCTGCTGTTTCTGCCGACCTCAAAGCACTACAGCCAGCTGAACTCTACTTCTCTGAGCCACCCCATACCCCAGCCATACATGGAAAGCTGGTCTGGCACTCACCTTGGCTGTCTCCTTCTTTTGAATGCCCTCATAGGTGGCTCCTTCTTCCGGTTGACGGAGGCGGGGGGCAGTGCCCTTCTCAATCAGCTGCACAGCTTGCACCTGTACGGAGACTCAGTTGTTGGCCTCCACAGCAGCAGGACCCTGGCCACACACAGCCTCACCCCCCCCCCCCAGCAGGCATCTGGGAAACTGCTGCAGCACAGACAAGAGCTGCAGTGGCTATTTGAACTGCATGCTGTGGAACGTAGATTTCTCCTTCCATCTTAGGCTGTGTATCCTGTAAGATGACGCTGTTTGCTACTGCTTAACATGAAACATAAAAGGCGAAAGGCAGCCAATGTGAGATAGGCCTGAGGGTGGCCAGGCAGCGTATGTGAGGCTTGCGTGGTGTTTGTGTATGACTGACACTTTGCCCAGTGCCATATGCCAAGACTCTTTCTGGAAACTTGCTGGCCTGTTTACCAGCTGCTCTGGGCCCTCTCTGGCCAGCCTACCCTGTACGTCAGCAGTCTGTACACACGGCCTCTGGTGACTCTGTGGACACTGCCTGCAGCAAGTGGCATTCATACCCTTCCTGGTCTTTCTGCAGCCCCACCCTGTAGAGAGCTTAGAATATCACATAGCTGAGGAGTTTTCCTTCCCCACTGGGCCACGGAAGGAAGCATGTGACCAAGGCAGCTAATCAGCATTCTCCATTGCTCTGGCCAGCAAATGGGTCCAGATAGCTACACGACACCAAGTTGTCCAATTCAAGTCTTACTTCATCTTTCATTGTCACAGTTGGGAGAAACAAGGTTTGTCACCCATGGTATAAAGACCTGGGAGCCTAGAGCTAGGAGTCGGTGAAATTTCCTCTTATTCAGGGGACCAGATCTGAGGATAAATTGAATAAACAGAAAGGGGGACCAATGTGGAGACTCCAGACAGAGCCCACGATGCAGAGCGGGCTTTGGGCTCACCCACACTGGCCCAATCTGCTTTTGGATTTGTCAATGACCCAAATGACAAATGGCCCCTTTCAGACTAAATGTTCTGAGTTGAGCGCCATCCATCTGAGCAGAGCTCCTTCTCATTTGATACAAGTTCTCCTGTCTCTCTGAAACCCTGAAGTGGAATTTGGGGAAGACGCCTGCCTGGCCATCTTGGGCCCAGCAGCCAAGCCTTCTGGGGCAGGCCAGTGGCGCTAAGGACAAGCCGGAGAATGCAGAGCCTGCGGCAGAACAGTGTGTTGGGGAGGGCAGGCGTAGTCAGCTCTCAGTCTTACCATCCCTTTGATGCCCTCTGGGAAGAGGAAGCGGTTGTACAAGGTGCTCACGGTGTCGTCTGGCAGCACGTCACACTCCTTCTGGAGCAGAAGGTCCCCAGTGTCCAGGCCATCGTCAGCCCAGAAGATGGTAAAGCCTCCTTTCTTATCTCCATGAATGAGGGTCCTAGGAAGATGGGGGGGGGAATGGTCTGAGGAAGTGCCACGGAGGACATCCTGAGAGTGGCACTCGGTGCCTGCAACCCCTCAGGAGGCTCCCTCCTCCCCAAGGAAGGGGAAGAAGGAAAATCACATTTATGATTGCCAAGCGTGTGCAAGCTGCAGCTAAGAACTGTATTGTCATAAAAACATAAGGGTGAAAGGCAGCCATGTGGCAAGTCTGTAGGGTCCCCAGCAGTATTCGGGGTGCATGTCCTGCTCTCTGAACCCCCAAGATATCCTAGGACAGGCTCTTTCTTCCTCCTCGTCTTGGCTGCAGGGGGGACAGCAGTAGCACTCTGTTGTCCTCTCCCTGCTGTTGCACTGCCTACTGTGCTTCTGGTTGACACATGGCAATTTGTAGAATTGCTCAGGACACTTGGCCACCCCAGAGAGATGCTTCTGGCTGAGGGAGGGTGGCAGGTCAGGCAGTTGGGGGAGGGGTGGGCCCCATCTTACCAGTTGATGGCTGAAGCCCCTCGGTGTCTGGGTAGCAGAGATGGGTGGTAGATGATGGAGCCATGCCGGGGGGCATTGATGACCTCCATGGGGATAAACTGGCTGCAGAAGGGCAGCACGTTGAGCTCAGCTCCCAGGGCCTGATATTTGGCCACCACATCAGGCAGAGCCTGTCCTCGAGCCCGCCACCTGGGGAACTTGAACACGGGCACTCCATTCTTCTCAGCCTCCAGGCCTGTGGGGGGAGGAGTGAGAGGTCATGCTGCTGACACACCGTCACCTGTGACTGCTCCAGAAGGGCTCCTAGCCTGTTCTCTGAGTCTGTCCCTTCTTTTTCCACCCTGCGAGCTGCCTGGCTCTAAGTGACCTTCAGTGACCTCAATGCCTAGGCCCTGCCTCCTGCTGAGCACCACCACCTCTGAGTGCCTTCCTCCTTCAGACTCCATTGATGCCTGCCCTCCTCACATTCTTCTCTCTCCTCTTCTTCCTCATCTCCCTCTCTTCTCCCTCCCTTCCCCATCTCTCTCCTCTTCCCGAGTCTCTGTCCTGGAGGCTGGGGACCCTGGGAACCACATTTCTGCTTTGTCAGCTGTTTCCTCAGCATGGGAGATGGAAGGGCTGGAGGAAGGACGGCTGGAAGGGAGGGAAGGGGCGTGGTCTTCCCTGTGGGGATCCTGTCCTTCGCCCACTGCCCTGCCCCATGCCTCCTTCAGCCATAGGATCTTGTTCCCAGAGCAGTGGCTGAATCCTCTTACCCAAATTCGCAGATCTAGCTCCAATGTGCACACCCTGTTCCTTACGCCTGCACCCGAGAGGCCCCTCCTGCCTTCTTACAGCCCTGTCACAGCCATCGGTTTCCTACTCCTGCAGCCCCAGCCTCCTGTCTCTAGCTGGGTGGCTGGGGCTGTCTCCAGCAGCCACAACCCCTGACTCCGCAGGGCTCCCTCTGCCCTTCTCTGCAATACTAACAGCACAATTACAACTGTGCCGATTGATTATTCAACAGAACTTCTGGTGTGGTGTCTGCTCCCAACTGGCTTGATGCTCTTTCCTTTTCTACCACCACGTTTTGGCGTGGTGGCGAATCTTCATTGTCAAGGTCACTGGATTTGAAATCACCTAGGAGACCCATCTGGGTGCGTCAATGAGGGTGCTTCCAGATGGTTTAAGGAAGGAGGGAAGACCCTCTTGAATGTGGGTGATGACAACCCTCGGACCAGAGTTCCAGAGTGAATCAAAAGGGAAAAAGAGGAAGCCAGCCAGGCAGCAGCTGAGTCTCTCCTGACTGCAGATGCAAAGTGACGGCTGCTCCCGCAGCTGTGCCTTCCCGCTGTGATGGGCTGTAACTTCAAGCCATGAGCCAGAATAAACCCTTCCTCTTTTAAGTTGTTTTGGGCAAATATTTTGTCACAACAAGAAAACCAGTCCACGGGGTGCGTAGTCCTAAGGAGGGCTGGAACCTAGCAGGTGGAATTGCGTTTCCAAAGCAGCCCCACAAAGTATCCCCTGGGATACTCCTGCCAGACCCCGAAAGTCAAGGTAAAGCAGCGGCCCTATCCAGGCTTGCTCTGCATCTGGGAGGCACTATCTGGTGGTCACTAGCGTCTACATACAAGGCTCAGGCGGTGGGGTCATGTGTGTCAGGTACAGAGCTGAGGCTGTACTATTTACCCCAAGGTCAGGCTTTGGCTGTTCTATTTACCCTGTGCCTGGCTGGTCCTCTGAGTCCCTTTCCTAATGCTGGTCTTCTGTCTTTAAGCCCTGCCCTACAGTCCTTCTCCATCAGACAGAAGGCTGGTGTGGGGCTGGGATCCGCTCTTCACATGGAGTCCCAGCATCTTGCCCTACTGGGCCCCTAGTCCAAGGCTGTGGCTCAGGACTGTGATTCTCAGGCTGCTGCACCAGAGGCTGCAGAGTCTGGATGCTGGGGCCACAGAAGCTCCAAATGGGACTTGGGACAAGCTGGACTTCTCTGTGGTGCTCCATCAGGACAAAGACCCTGGTCTGCAGTCAAGTGGTGAGGAGAAGTCTCTTCATTTCAGGAGAGTCCAGTGGCCAGCTGGTGTCAGAGCAGCACGAGAGTGGAAGGCAGGTGGGTGCCTTCCAGCCAGAGCTGCCCCTCAAGACCCAAAGACTGCCCAGCTGCCCGCTGCCGCACCTCCTCCTGAGCAGGTGGGCTTCCCTCAACCCCCTCCTAGTCCTGGGTCCTCACTCACCCAGGGGGTCTGCCTTCCCATCCTTGTCTGGGACGGTGAACACGCCCACCACCTCATGGCCCTCTTTCCTCAGCTGGCAGTAAACCTCCTGGCCAAAGAGGCTCTGTCCAATCACCGCGATCTTCATGACAGCAGAGGTCGGGAAGACACCTGGTAAAGAAGCAGCCACAAGGTTAGACATGTGACTTAGGGAAAACTGCCCAGTTCCAGCAGGGACCTGCCATGCCTTGGTCACTCACCCCTGGGGCTCTGTGGGCAGCAGGCCACGGCAGAGAGAATGAGCAGGCAAGGGGTCAAAGGATGTGGACATAGGTGACCCTGACATCCATGAGGGGAAAGAGTCTGATGGCAGCTGGTAGATCAGATAGTGACTGTATTTTAGGGGGTCCCTTTGTGGATCCCTCCAAAGTGGCATGGAACCTGGTATGTGTGCTCAGAGCTATATTAGAGCACACTCTGAAATAACCAGTTCTGTACCTTGGTCAACTCACATAGACCCTCAGTTCCTGTTAATGAGAAAGCCACCCACCACACTTCTCAAGAGGCCACACCAGGCTCATTCCATATGAGGGACCAAAAGAAATCTTCCCGTGGGGGTGCCCCTGACAGCCTCCACAGCACAGGGTGTCTGAGGGCAGGGAGTGCCCCAGGACAGGTTGAGTATGGGTGGAAAGAAGAAGAATCTGCAACGCATCTACTAAGGTCAGAATTCCTTCCCATCATGCACATCTGTAAAACCCGTAGCGCTCACTGGATTCCCGTCCTTGAGTTGTCAGCTTGCCAAATATGCAAGATTCAGGGAAAGGACTGAACTAGTACTCACTTCAACGTGCAGAGGTGCACAAACCACAGGGGTGCAGCCCCCCCCCCCAGGGTTTCCATACAGGTCAGGCTGCTGTGATGAGCATCTAGAAAAGGGAGGATCCAGAAGCTTCCACCCTCTGTGAACACCCTGACTTTCCACACGCGGAGAGTTCAGCCTCTCGGCAGCTCGTCTGTGCACACACAGGCCTTTCAGGCAAGCACTGTGCTCGCTGTTCTTCCCCTTATTAGTTTGCACCGAGTCAGTTTTCAGGGTCATGTGTGCGGTGACACAATTTACCGTCCGTCCTGCCACAGGAGGCCACTGCGAAACATGCTCGTGCATTCTTCGCAAAAGTTAAGTCAAAGTTCATCACAGACCTGAAACTATAAAGCTATCGAAGATAACGAGTCTAGACAAGCTTGTGTTTGTCAATGACTTTTACAGCACACTACTGAAGGTCTCATGAAGAGAAAAATTGATAAGTCAGATTTCATTAAACACTTGTACTTTGCAAAGGACACTATCAAGAGAATAAAAAAGAGAAGCCTAAACTCGGGAAAAATATCTCTGAAAGATATATCTGAGAAAGAACTGCCTCTGAAAACTCAGTAAGTCTATTGAGGGCTGGGGAGATGGCTTAGAGGTCAAGAGAACAGGACATGAGTCCGTTCCTAGCACCCACATGGTGGCTTAACAACTGTCTGTAACTCCAGCTCCAGAGGATCTGAAACCCTCTTCTGGGCTCTCTGAGCATTGTAGGACACAGGTGTACTTACATACATACAGACATAAACACACACACACACACACACACACATATATATATATATATATATATATATCATAACATAACAATAAATAAATCAAGTACCAGGCACGGTAGTGCAAGCCTTTAATCCTAGCTCTTGGGCGGCAGAGGCAGGCGGATCTCTGTGAGTTCAAGGCCAGCCTGGTCTGCATAGTGAGCTCCAGGCCAGCTGGGACTAAGGGAGACCCTATCTCGAAAAGACCAAAAACAAAACAAAACAAAAAAAACAAAACCTGGGCTAAAGACCTCAAGAGAAACTTCATCAGGGATGTCAAAAATATAAAAAGTGCTCTCGTCACATACATCATCAACTATCACCAACTACAACTCTGATACATATCCTTCAGAATGACACAAACCCACTGGCAACACCAAATACCAAATGCTGGAGAGAACAGAGAGCAGCAAGAAGATGGAGCACTGAGAACTCTCATCACGGCTGATGGGAAAGCCATGGCAGGCTGTTCTAACGCAGCCCCTCTTTAACCATAAGATCCAGCAACCACACTCCTTATTATTGCCTCAAATGAATAGAACACTCATGTCCACATAAAATCCATGCTGGAGATAAGGCTCAGTTGTTAAGAGCACACACTGGTCTTGGAGAGGACCTGAGTTTGGTTTCCAGCACGCATGTCCAACAGCTCAAACCATCTGAACTCCTGTTCCAGGGGATCCATGCCCTCTTCTGGCTTTTGCAGGTACCTCCTCTCAAGTGTACATTCTCACACATACATACTTAATTAAAATAAAAAAGAACCCTTAAAAAGCCCTATATATACAAATGTTGACACCAGCTTTTTTTTTTATAACTGTCTCAATCCAGAAACAGCCCTGATGTCTGTCCTTCAGTAGGTGAATGAAATAAACTGTGGTCCATCCAGACATAAGTTAGAGCTAAGAAGAAATGGCACTATGGAGTCTGCAAGAGGCAGGGAAAGAATTTAAATGTAAATCAGCCAGTGAAGGAAGGCATCTGAACAGCCTCCTTCTCTTTCATCACAAGGGCACAGCACTCTAAAGAGTCAGACGCATGGAACTGGAGTTTTGGACGGTTATTAGTCACAATGTGGGAACTGAACCAGGGTCCTCTGCGAGAGCAGCCAGTGCTCTTAACCACTGAGCCATCTCTCTAGCCCTGATGCCTGTCTTTATACACTGCCTAAACCTGAGGTATGCACAGTACTAAAAGTGAACTTGCAAAACACAGGTATTAACTGACTACATTGCATTGAGGTGGTCCTACGGCGCAGCAGTGCTCAATGAGGGAAGGCGGGGGCAGATGAATGCGTGGGAACTCTGCTCTGCCTTCAGAAAACATAAACTACTCTAAAAGCTGGCACTAATTTAAAGAAATAAACATACTTCTCTAATTTACATTTTACTTCAATATAGTCCAACTGGATTGGAAATAAATATTTTTACACCAACTATGAGAAGAAAAGTTAATAGTCTGAAGAGGTCGTTCATCAACAGAGGGCTGAGCTAGCATGTACGAGCTCTGGTTTGGATCTGGGGTGGTGGCTGTAATCACAGCAGGAAGGCAGAGACAGGAGCATGAGTTCAAGGTCATACTCAAGGTAGGGACTTGAGACCAGCCTGGGCTACATGAGATCCTGTCTCAAAAAAGAAGGAAGAAGAGGAAAGAAAAGAGGAAGAGGAGAGAAGAAAAAGGAGGAAGAAGAGGAAAGAAAAGAGGAAGAGGAGAGAAGAAAAAGGAGGAAGAAGAGGTGGAATGAGATAGAAAATATTGGTAAATAGTGGGCTTTGCAGGGCTGACCGTAAGACACACTAGATCAAACCCTGTAAACTTGGAACTTGGGTTATGACAAAGAGTTCTAATCTTTTTTTTTTTGGTCTTTTTGAGACAGGATCTCCCTGTAGCTCTGGCTGTCCTGGAACTCACTCTGTAGACCAGGCTGGCCTCGAACTCCCAAGTGCTAGGATTACAGGCATGTGCCACCACGCCCGGCATTTATTTATTTCTGTATGTGTATCAATGTCTGCATGCAAGTTTGTGCACCCGTGTCGTGCAGGTCAGAAGAGGGTGTCGGATTCCCCTGGAACTGGAGTTCTCCTGGAGTTGGAGTTTCAGACGGTTCTCGGCCGCCATGTGGGTGCTGGGGATCGAACCTGGGTCCTCTGTAAGAGCGGTCGGCACTCTTAACTCTTAACCGCTAGGCCATCTCTCCAGCCCCCAAGAGTTCTAATCTTTAATCACACCACACTCTGTAAGACTTTTGTTGAAGGAAAGACTGACGCATTCCAGAGCCTGACTGCCTAGGGCAGCGGCGCTCTTCTCTCTTTTCACCTAGTCTTTTAAACTAGCCAACTGGGAAAGGCTGTGAGGTTGGAGCCCAGTGGACACAGTTCTTTTTCGTTAGGAATAAGAGCCCCCAAACTTCTGGGTCCTGTATGCTTGCTGGATCCAACTGACCACATAAGGCACCCTTTTGCAAAAGTAAAGTCTGGGTTGCTGAGTTACTTTTGCTTTGCCTGCATGTCCTTTGTGAGTTATTGATGGGGTCCTTGGACCTAGGATTTTATTTCTAACAATTCTAACAGTGATATGCAAATTAAAATATGCAATAAGACTGGGTGTAGTGGTGCATGCCTCTGGGAGGCGGAGGCAGGCGTATCTCTGTGAGTTCAAGGTCAGCCTGGTCTACATAGTGAGTTCCAGGCCAGCTGGGGCTACAGGGAGACCCTGTTTCAAAAAGACCAATATGTATGCAGTAAAATTTTGCATATAAAGCAATTTGCCAAAGGAAAAACTTATATGCAGACAATAAACAAAAACGTGTTTGAATCACAAATAATGACAGAAATGTGAACTCAAACAAGGGTTATATTTCTCCTGTAAAACTGGCAGGTAGTGAAAATAATCTAGAAATCTAGTGCTGGCTAGGTTGAGGTGCAACTCTCTGGAGGGAAGCTGGCAGTAAATACAAACATGATGAATGGTTCTGACAGTACTCTCACTTCTCAACTATGGGGACATAGGCAGAAGCAGGTATGTTTTATGTGTTTAAGACTTGTTATGTGGAAATATGTGAGCCAAGATGTTCCAGTAGGTGACAGCCCACTCCAGCATCCTAAGATAGTGACACCTGCCTGCATGTAAATGTGCGGTTGTCTGTGTGTATGTTTATGTGTATGATAGCCTGTGTGTGTGTGTGTGAGCACGCACGTGCGCATGTGCGTGCTTGCCAACGAGTATGTGCTGTGTATACTTGACTCTATGTGTGTGCTAGTCTGTGCATATATCTGTGTGTGTATGTGTGTGTGTGTGTTAGCCTGCGTGTGTGTGTGTGTGTGTGTATGTGTGCTAGTCTGTGTGTATGTTTGTGTTTATGTGCTTGCCTGTGTACATGAGTGTCTGCTTGCTTGTGTGTATGTGCATGTATGTGTGTATATTTGTGTGTGTGTGTACATGTGTGTGAGTGTGTGTGTCCATGTGTCTGTGTCTGTGTACTTGCTTCTGCGTGTTTGTCTGCTGCTCTCCTTCACTGTATAGTTCAGGCTGGCCTTGAACTTGTAGCCCTTCTACCTCAGCTACTTGAACACTGAGTTCTGGACTTGTACCACCCATAGCTGACCCGGCTACTTATTGAACATCTATTACTAATGGAAAGATTAAAGAAGTGGAAAAACAAGCAAACAAAAGCCACTCACTGCAGAGAGGCAGTCAGTAGCCACAGGTTGGCCACTGTGACAGGCCGGGGACACAGAGGTGAGCTGAGGGTGGGAGAGGCCTCACTTTAGCCACATAAAGAGCAGGGAATGAGGGGTACCAGAGAGCCTATTGAGCCCCATGGGATGTGTGGCTTTTGAGCCCAGATTCCTACTTGGTTGAGGCACCCCCCCCCCAGGGGCTGCTATGGCCTCTGCCTTGAAGGACTGCTGAGGTCTCCTGCTGCCCAAGTCCCTGCTTCCAGCCTCTGAGCCCCCACAATACAGAATGGCTGCCAGAGCTCCACTCAGTGGCCTGCTGAGGTCCCAGCCCAGAGCAGTGTTTGTGGGGGCTCAAGGCTCCCCCCCATGGCCAGACGTTCCACTGGGCCACAAGGGTCCCTTTTTTTTTTTTTTTTTTTTGCAGCTACCCAAGGCTGATCCTCTCTTGTAATGGCCTCTTTGTCCTGGCTCCTGGCAGGGGGTGGATTTGTCCCTCTGATAGCAGGGTCCCCTTGGGGTCAAGATCAATCACAGATACTCCCACGATCCTGGGCACTGGTCACAGGGTGGTGGAATGACCTGTCCCTGGAGCCTGAAGACTTGAACTCAGGCCTGGGTGAATTGTCCCCAGCTCTGGGGCTGCAAGCTCCTTCTCTGGAAGGGATGTCTCTCCGAGGGAGAGACAGCCAACATTCACCACGGGCTTCCTGGGGCCAGAGGCCTGAATCTCCAGTAACTTTAGGAGATGTGCAGGCTTAGCTCTCCTGAGTTTACAGACAAGGAGCCCAGATTCAGAGCGTAAGAAACTCACCCAGAAGTGCAACTAGGATTCAGAGGCCGAGCTAGAGCGCCCGCCCAACAGGCAGAGGTCCCAGATTCCATGCCCCACACGACAAAATTAAAAGACAAACTTACTCAAGGTCAAAGGGGGGAGGAGGACGCGCTGGGTGACCTGGCCGGAGCCCTGGGCTCCGAACGCAACAGTACCTGTTGGTCCGCGTCTGCACAGAATAAGCTCGCTCTGAGGCAGGTGGCAAGAGCCCTGCTAAATGCAGAGCTGGGGACCGGTCCTGTCCCCTCCCCCCCGGATTCACGCGGGGTAGGTGGGAGCAAAGGGGGTGGGACCGGGAGCCGGCGCCAGCCCAGCCCAGGTTCGGGCGGTTCCACAAGGACCCTTCCAATCACAGAAGGCCGTCGAGCTAGGCCCCCAGACTTGACCAATCAGAGGATGCTTTCCAGCACCCAGGATGGGGTGAGGACTTTCGGAAAGTGGACTAACGGACTGGACACAGGCCGTCCTGCTTGTCCTCTTGCGGGTCTCTTGCTCTGAGTTTCAGTTTAACCCTTCTGCAAAATGGGCCACTGACCTCCACAACGCGTGACAGCCACGGCCTGTCCTCATGGGGCTGAGTACCCCTGAGCATTTCGGAGACACCCCCCCCCAATTACTCCGCCCCGGATCCCTTGCCCAGAGCTCCCAGAGTCCAGCTGGGCAGCCTCCCTCCGCAGCCGGCCGCTGACTCACCGGTCAGAGCTCGATGGGACCTCTGTGAGCTGCTGTCAGGGAACTAGGGATGGCACAGGGGTCAGCAGAGGCGGTGGAACCCGCCCCCTCCAGGTCTGGAGGAGGAGCCAGCGCAGAGTCCTTTAGGGAGGAGAGCCAGGACTGGCCGGGCTGTGCGGCAGGTCCCTGTGTCCATGGTGACATAGGTCACCCTTTAAGGATTACTGGGGTGTTGAAAAGGAGCTGTAGGCAATCAAGACCCCCTTCTTCTGTGGACCTGGGGCGTCCGGGAGGGTGGGGCCCTCAGACTGGTCTTGCCCTGTGTTCTGAATCCAGCTCCCTTGCTGCGCTCCACAGCCTCTGGATTTCTTCGGAGCAGCTCCCCTCTGTGCTGGCCATTCAGCACTTTGTCCAGGCCCACAGACCCCTCCCAGGGTGACTGTCTCTCCCAGGCAAAGTGTTGCCCTCTTTGAGGGCAGGCAATGTAAACAATGTATTTACTGCTGTATCTTCAAGACACACTGACACCACACAGTAGTTGCTCAACGAATGTTTGAGTGACTTAATGCACATAATTTGCTGGCAAAGCAGCGGCAGGACTGGGTTGGCTCCCAGCTGAGTCCTGCGTCCCTGTTCTCAGGGTCCCAGCCTGCAGGCTTCTCTGCTCTCCATAGACACTGGGTTTCTGCTTACTTACCTCATCAATTAGGATGTTCCCACCGACATGCCACATCTTCAGAGAAGCTGTCCGTAACAGAAGCTCCTGGCAGTGGCTCTAATTTTCTTTTTGACCCTCCGGCTGTAGTGTTTCACACTTCTGGGATAGATTTTTTTTTTTTAGATAGGGTATCCCTATAGCCCCAGCTGGCCTGGAACTCACAGAGATCCGCCTGCCTCTGCCTCTTGAGTGCTAGGATTAAAGGCGTGCACCACCACACCCGGCTTAAAGACCGTTCTTAGCTGCCCTGTGGGTTCTGGGACTCGAACCCGGGTCCTCTGCAAGGGCAGTTGGCACTCTTAACCTCTGAGCCATCTCTCCAGCCCCTGGAATTGATTTGTGTACCTTTGCCACCAATGTGGGCATGAGAGCCTTGACCTCCTGACGATCCTCCAGCATGGAGTTAGTGTGCCTACATGTAGAAGGGGCTCAGGAGGGGCTGGAGAGATGGCCTAGTGGTTAAGAGTGCTGACCACTCTTGCAGAGGACTTGGGTTCGATCCCTAGCACCCACATGGCGGCCGAGAGCCGTCTGAAACTCCAATTCCAGGAGAACTCCAGTTCCAGGGGAGTCCGACACCCTCTTCTGACCTCCGCGGCGTTGCACGTCATGGGTGCACAGACTTGCATGCAGACAATACATTCATACACATACGGAAATAAATAAAATAAAAAAAAATTTTTTTTAAAAAAGAAGGGGCTCATGAAAGTTTGCATGTCGCATGACTAAATGCGTGGTCTGAGCTTTGAAACTGAACAGAGAAGACTGAAGAGTGGGTGTTGGAACCCCTCAAAGAGCAGCTTGGAAGCTCAATGTCCCAACAAAGTTGTCAGGAAGTTCGAGGGGGACGCACCCTCCTAGAGGTGCTGAACAGGAGAGGGGAGGCTCCAGCAGGGTTCCCCATGGCAACGGGGACCCCACCTCTGGAGGACAGAAGAAGGCATCAGATCCCCTGGAACTGGAGCTACAGGCAGTTGTTAGCCACCAGGTGTGTGCTGGGAATCAAACGCAGATCCTCCGCAAGAGCAGCCAGTGCTCTTAGCAGCTGAGCCATCTCTTCAGCCTCTATCCCATGGGTCACTTTTCACGTTACCATGACAAATGCAATGTGAGGAAGGAAGGAAGCTCAGGGTTGACTGTATGGTCCAGCATGGTTCGAAGACTGGCGAGTCAGGAGAGAGGTCACATGACATCTGCCATCAGGAGCAGAGGGATGAGTGCTGCTGCCCTGCTGGCTCCCTCTACACAAGGCTGTCCGCATTCAGGGTGGGTCTTTCCTCTCGCCTAAACTTCTCTGGGACTGCACGTGTGGACACATGGCGTCTCCCCCTAGGTAAACTCCAGTCAACCTGCCAGTGAGGACGAGGAGGCAGGAGGGGGGCAGCTTCAAGCAGATGTCCCTGGAGCACAGAGGACAGACGGAGCAAAGGAGTTGGAAATCTGTCCAAGGAGCTTTCCGGACACAGGAGTGGAGGTGCCTCCTGGCTGCGTCCAGATGTTTATCCTAAAATGCAGGAGAACACTGAAACCCAAAGAATCACTCTACACACAAGGCACACCGAGCCAGTGGTCAGGATTCCCAGGGCTGAATGCTGGGCTCAGCTCACTTTCTCTGTTTTTTTTTTTTTTTTTTTCTTTTTTTTTTTTTATTTTTGTAGTGTATGAATGATTGTCTGCATGCAGGTCTGTGCACCCGTGTCGTGCAATGCCGCGGAGGTCAGAAGAGGGTCTCGGATTCCCCTGGAACTGGAGTTCTCCTGGAATTGGAGTTACAGACGGTTCTTAGCCGCCATGTGGGTGCTGGGGATCGAACCCGGGTCCTCTGCAAGAGCGTCGGTGCTCTTAACCGCTAGGCCATCTCTCCAGCCCCCGGTCAATCACTTTCTCTGTTTTATGCAGAGCAGGACCCCAGCCCGTGGAACAGAGATGCCCAAATTTAAGGTGGATGTTTCCTCCTCAGTTAACTGCACCTAGAAACTCCTTCACAGACATGCTAGAGGCCTGTTTCCGTGGAGATTCTAAATCCCATCACGTTGGCAGGATAAACCAAGTGAGGTTCATAAAAGACACACATAGTTTTTTTTGCTGTGGAGAAGTGTCGGCCAGGACTCAAAGGGTGAGCAGGAGACCTGGGGATCCCCAAGTTCAACTGGCAGGAAGTAGGGTGGGAAGTGACAGAGATGCACACCTGGGAACACTCGGTGGCAAAGGACGGAGGGAAGCTCAATGGCTTCTGGTGGCAGTTTTCAGTGACTCTTGCCCCTTCCATCTCATCTGTTTGCCTGTCCTCACGATGAACTTGTCTCCTCTTCACAAGTGTCCTGATCGCATATCTTCACTCGAGAAGCCACACTGAGGACATCAGGGCTCTAGACAGGGAGCTGATTCTATGTGTCACTGGGATGGGTTTTAGGGAGAGGAAGGGTGGATGCTTGTTTACTTATTATTATTATTGTTTTTTTGAGACAAGGTTTCCCAGGCTGGCTTTGAACTTGGGATTTTTCGGCCTTAATTTCCTGAATGTGGGGTTACAGTAGTGCACCACCGAGCCCAGCTGGGTGTGTAGACTGTGGTTGTGGGAGAAAAGTGGTCAGGGCACAGGCCATGGCAGTTTAAAAACCTTGAAACTCACTGGGCATAGTGACACATGCTTTTAATCCCAGCACTTGTGAGGCAGAGGCAGGTGTTTGAGGCCAGCCTGGTCTACATAGTGAGTTCCAGGCTAGCTGGAGGTACAGAGAGACCCTGTCTCAACAACAACAATAACAACGACAACAATAACAACCAAAACCAGAACTTGAAATTCCTCCTTTGGAGCAGCGGAGTGTCCCTTCCTTCCCCAGGAGTGTGGGCTAGACAATGATCAGTTTCTAAGATAGGAAGAATGAGGGGGTGACATTGTGTGGTTCTTGGATCTGTGCTTTTGTAGATCAGAGAAGCTGATGCTTGAGGTCAGAGCAGCAAATCTGGGCAGTATCCCAGCCCTGTGTGGTATTCTCTGAAAGACACAGCCTCAGTTGGCCAGAGCAGCAGTCCAGATGTGTGGGGAATGGCCTACGCATCCTAGCCCGGGCTGCAGACTAACATCAGGGCGTCCAGGTTCCTTCGGTCTCTCTCTGGGCGCAGGTGGAGGAAGAGTTTTGTCTTGAACTCATAGTCTCTGCCAGGGATGCACAAGAGCATGTGGGTGGGTGTGGATGTGTTAGGACCAGGTCAGAAAGAAGTTAATCAAAAGGAAAGGGTAACCATGCAGGAGCAACTCTCTAGTTGAAGCAGGTCTGGTTCCCATAGTTACTCCCTCCCACCTTGAGTTATTAGTTCCCAGAGCTACCTGAGGTCAGGATGAACTTTCCCAGCCCTGTAGGAGGCTTCTCACCCCCCAAGGAGCCCATTACTCTCCAAGGGGCTTCGTGCTGCTAAACACAGCCATTGTTTCAAACAAAGGGGTGCAGAACAGGTGGACTGATCCAATGAAAGACTGCCTGGTCTGCAACCACCAAGACCCCACCAATCAGAGAAAGGGTCACCGTAACCACAGTGGAAATCCCCTAACTGGGAATAAAAGTGGGAGAGGCTTGGACCTCGGGGCGCTGCCTTCCAGTTCCATGGGGGTGTGCTCGGGCCGACAGGTCGATCTGTCTCTGTCACTGTCCCTGTCCCTGTGTTGTGTTCTATACTTTTTCCTTGATGTAATGTTCTTTCATTAAAGCTTTTCCTCCACAGTTTTGGCCTCTCAAGAGATTCTTTGGTAGAGTGGCATTTCTAACTCAACAGATGGACAGACAGCCACTGCCGAGACAGCTTTTGGAGCTCTCTGCAGGACCCTGGTGTCTGGGTTGCCAGGGAAGATGGTGGGCACTAGGCTGGCTGTAGGCCGGGGCTCGGGGCTGCATGCACAGGTGAGCAGATGGGCAGAGCTGCACAATGTCGTGTTGTATAAGCATGATTCAGCTTGTTCTGAGACTCAGTAACAGGGTAAAGGAAACATTAACTGAGCCAGGACTATGGCCTTGGGAAGTCAAGGTGAGCAGGGTAAGTGACCCCAACTTTGCTTTGTTTTGTTGACAGGGCCTTCTGTGTAGCCCCAGGGTAGCCAGGAACTCGAGATCAATCTTCTTAGCTCAGCCTCCAAGTGTGGGATTACAGGTGTGTGTCACCATACCCAGCTCCAGACTTTTTAAAATTTGGGGCCAGTGTTCCCTGTGCTCATCTCCTAAGACTCCCCGTTCAGATGCTCCTGCTTGAGTCACACCTGACCCCTGACTCCTTGGACTAGAGGCAGGCGGATCTCTGTGAGTTCAAGGCTAGAGTGAGCCAGCTGGGGCTACAAGGAGACCCTGTCTCAAAAAGACCAAAAAAAAAAAATTTGTTGTTGTATGCCAAGCATGATGACACACACATTTAATCCTGAACTTGGGAGATCTCTGAGTTCAAGGCCAGACTGGTATATATAATGAGTTCCAGGCTAGCTGGGGCTACAGGTAGAGCTTGATTCAAAAAGACCAACCAAAACCAAAGCAAAAATTTTTTTGGTATTTTTGAGACAGTCTCCCTGTAGTTCCAGCTCTTCTGGAACTCACTATGTAGACCAGGCTGGCCTTGAACTCACAGAGATTTGTCTGCCTCTGCCTCCCAAGTACTGGGATTAAAGGTGTGTGCCACCATGCCTGGAATACACAAAATCAATCAACAAAAAATTTTTATTTTTTTATTATTTATTTTTATGTGAATTAATGTACTGTCTGCATGTAGGTCTGTGCACCCATGTTGTGTCAGAAGAAGGTGTTGGATTCCCCTGGAACTGGAGTTAAAGATGGTTCTCAGCCTCCATGTGGGTGCTGGGGATCGAACCCGGGTTGTCTGCAAGAGCAGTCAGCACTCTTAACCACTAGGCCATCTCTCCAGCCCCATCAACAAAAAATTTTTAAAGGAGAATGTGGCAGAGTCAGGAGGCTCAGGAGGGGAAGGTGATCTCCAGTTATGTAGCAAGTTCTGGCGGAGCCATTCGTGAAAGGTTCACTGCCTGACAAAGTTCCAGTGACCTGACCTGTCTGGTTGAAGTCTGCTCTCCAGCTGACCTTGGTTTTTAATAATTCTCCTTATCATATTAATTCTTATTTTTCTGGCCTGCTTGACAATCAGCTTTCTAGCAGTTAGGATACCTGCTTCTGCCTCAAGGAGTGGAACTGAAACTTTTGCCTTTCTAGAAATAAGAACTTTGTGAGAAATAATGGCACTGTGTACACAAATTAAAAGCATGATACAGTAGTAATTAAGAACTCTACAGAAACTGTGTCATGCACAGATTGCCCAAGTAAAGAAAGGAATTTTGATTTCATGGTCAAGTTTAAACTAAAAAGAAGATTGTAGGGCAAAGTGAAACTAAGTCCAGTAAAACAGTGGATTCTAGTGATCAGACTCAAAGTTTAGTAGCCCTTAGAAAATCGCCTTAGCAGAAAGTGTTAAAAACAGAAACTGAGGAAAACAGAAACTAAGGAAAACAATGACCAGAATAAAAACAAGATATGAATCAAAGTGACATCAGCCACAAAATGACTTACAGGTCGAGCGAACAAGGAACTAAAGTGAGATAAATAAAGTTCTCTATTGTTAAAGCTTTAAAGCTCATTTTTTACACTATCCAGCACCTATGTAACCACAAGGCATGCAGAATGGAGTCCTTAGGGTTAAAAGTTAATATTACCTTCGCTATGCTGCAAAACTGTTAAATTGTTTCACTTTCTTGATATCTCAATTAAATGATTGTACCGTTATTGATTGTTTTACTGTTTTTGATGTTAAGAATAATTCCAGGTGTGAATTTTATGAAAAATATTTACGGGGAAGTTGGGTTATTTTTTTCATCATTAGCTTAGACTTGCATAACATGTATTGGTTTTAGGGCATATAAAAATAAACTTTGGGACCTGAGGAGAGAGAAGAAAAGGAATCGGCAGAGTGGCAAACCCAAAAGGCCCTCTGCACAGGATCAGAGAAGGCAAACCTCTCTGATCGTTAGGTCAAGAAGTCAGCAGAATGAAGAACCCAAGAGGTCCTCTGCACAGAAGCAGAGAAGATAGATGCTCCTCAGGTCATGATAAAGAGATTCTTGTGTCTTATTTGATTAATTTCTTCGCCGCCTTTGCGACCACCCACTTCAGGAACTGAACCTGCTGGAGCTGGACTCCGGCAGAGTTCATGGTCAACCTGCTTTACAGGAGACCCTATCTAACAAAACAAAGTAATCAACAAACAAACCATGAAAAGCCAATTTTCATGAACCACTACCTTAATTTCACCAAAAAAGACCATTTGGCATTTTATTTTATTATTATTAGTTTTTGTAATTTCGAGACAGGGTCTCCCTGTAGCCCCAGCTATCCTGGAACTCACTCTGTAGACCAGGCTGGCCTTGAACTCACAAAGATCTGCCTGCCTCTGCCTCCCAAGTGCTAGGATTAAAGGCGTGCACCACCAGGCTCGGCTCCATTTGGCATTTTAAAAGGCATAACAGAGCCTTGCTGCGCTCACTGATCAGTAGCAGCGACTAGGTCTGAGGAAATCCCTCAGGTACCAACAGAGGGGAGAGCCTGGAGAGTAGAAACAAGACAGTTGGGACTGGCCAGGGAACCCCAGGAGAGGTCACAAGCTGAACCAGTGATGGAACTTGGGGGACGGGGCATGCAGTGTTAGCAGGGTGGCCACCTCGCTCTAGAGCCACATGGCCAGGGACATGCAGTGGCAGTGGGTAGCCACGGCCAAGTGGCACAGTAGCCATGGGGAACCATGGGACACCCTGTCTCCCTCCGGCTCTGCTATGAGACCCCCCTAGATAGTGCATGTGTTCAAGCCTTGGGCCTCGAGTAGCATCACTGGGAGGAGGTGGAGCCTTGAGAGGTGGGAGCCTTTAGCTCACAGAGATGTTTCCTTGAAGGGAATGGTGGGATCCTGGCCCCCAGGTTTTCTCTCTGCTCCCTAACTCATGATGTAATCCCCCTGCATGCTCCTGACACACTGTGCTGATGCAAGGGACCCAGCAACCATGGCCTAAATCTCCTGTGAGCCAAAATAACTCTTTCGTCTTTATCAGTTGTCTCATTACAGCAAGCTAACACTTTTCTCTCCTCTGCTCTTCTAGAACTTTCTTTAAAAATTTATTTATTATTTTTATGTGTATAAGTGAACTGTCTGCATGTAGGTTGGTGCGCTTGTGTCGTGCAATGCCGCAGAGGTCAGAAGAGGGTGTTAGATTCCCCTGGAACTGGAGTTAAAGACAGTTCTCAGCCGCCATGTGGGTGCTGGGAATTGAACCCAGGTCTTCTGCAAGAGCAGTCAGTGCTCTTAACTGCTGAGCCATCTCTTGAGCCCCACCAGAACTTTCTAATGGCCAAACTCAGCAAGACTTCAGAGGTAGAGGGCTGTGGACATAGGCCCTCCTGAGCAGCACACACCCAAGGAGAGTTGAGAGTGGACTGAGCCTGGGGGATGCCATCAGAAGAAAGCCAATCTCCAGTGGTACAATGTTGGTGGTAGGGGGCGACCTTACATGCTGCAGCAGTGACGGACATGTTAGAAGAGTTGAAATGACAAGGAGGAGATAGTGGGGTAAACTGGAGTATGACAGAAGGAAGCCAACCCCACCCAAAAGGCTGGAAGCTCAAGGACGAAGCAGGCCAGGTCAGGCAGGCCACACCCCTGCACTGGGCCAGTGTGCGGCTCTGGGGTACACGCTCAGTTGGTCTGTGGGAGGCCCTGGGCTCCACCTCCAGCACTGCAAACAAAGCAACAGACAAGAAGCCCTAACACAGTCTTCCCTCCTGACCTCTGTGCAGCCGGCCACGCTGTCCTCTGAGTTGGTCACGGACCTGGCTGCTCTTGCCTCCGGCCTTCAACGTCCTTGCTCTCGCTCTCTGACTGCAGAGCTCTGAGCTGGGGTCTTCCAGCCACAAATGATCTTCCCGGGCCTTTTCAGAGAGCCTGGATCAATGAAAGGCCCCAACCCTTCTCGGGGTGATAGAAGACAGCAGAATCTAGGCTCCATGAGATGACTGCTCATGGGGTGGGGTACTGTATAGAGGCCAGTGGTCACTTAAGCCAATGAGTGGCCATGCTACGGCTGATGAACCAAAATCTCAGTGAGAACATGTGGACCAGCAGCGGGAGAAGGGGCCTCAGCTGGTTTGGGGCCTAAAGTAGTCCCAGGTAGCAACAGTTCTGAGGGGCCTGTTTGAGGCTGGTGACAAGGCACACATTTGGACACTGCATTCCCTGCGATAAGTATTTGTCTGCTCCTGGGTCCACACCTACCTTTGTTATCATGATAGCCTGTGGGTTCATTTTTAGGTTGTGTTATTTTTTAGGTTGTGTTTGAGTGTGAAATGTTCCCTATAGGCTCATGTGTTTGAAGCCTTGGTTCCTAGGTGGAGGTGCTGTTTGGGAAAGTTGTGGAACCTTCAGGAGGTGGAGCCTCACAGAAGGAAGTGGGTTCTTAGAGGTGGGCCTTGAGGTTATAATGCCTTGCCTCACTTCCTGCCCAGGCTCTGTTTTCTGACCGCATCACAATGCGATCAACCATCTGGTACTCCGGCAGCCAAGCCTTCCCCTCCAGGACCTACCAGATCCCCTCTTAAACCAGGAGCCAAACAAAACCTCCTTTAAGTTGTTTACCTCAGATGTTCTGTCATAGCAATCAGGGTCCTGGGAATTTTACTCAAAATATAGAATGCACCAAAAGACTAGAACAGCTCGTTCCAGCCAACTGGACATATCTCACCATCACTACCAAGACAGTGTGTCCACCAGCTGTCGTTCATTTCCACAGTGAATCCAACCTACCTGTGATGGGAAGGAGGCCACGTGGCAGTGTGTGCTGAAAGGAGCCCCACTCAAGCATGGACAAACATGAACAAGACCCATAGCTTGTTGGGGCAAGGGCTACAGGTGTGTTACAGGTTGCTCCAGTGTCAAAACTTCTCAAACCAAGCACGTAATCTGAGCTTCAGTTTGCGGGTGTCCCTGTGGGCTGAAGGCTGCAGCCCAGGTTTTCACTATGGGAAGATGTGGGTCCTTTAGGAAGTGGATCCAGGAGGCCTTGCAGAACTGTGATTCAAGATAATTCTGCTCTCTTCTCAAATTTACTATCTCAGGGATTCATTACAGTAATAGGAAGCTGGCAACAGCATTCATGCATGCAAATTATTAAAAGGCTATTAATAATCACAGAACCAATGTGCTCCGTGTATGCTAAGAAACAGTCAAAGATAAACAGACCATGTTAAACACACACTGTAGTAGTCACTTTTCTGTTGCTGTGATAAAACCACCACGACCAAGGGAACTTATAAAAGGAAGAGTTTATTTGAGATTATGATTGATGGTTCCAGGGAATTAGAGTCCATTGTGGTGGGGAGGCATGGCGGCTGGAGCTGGAGCAGAAAGCTGAGGTTCACATCTTCCAGTGAATACAGGAAGCAGAGAGAGAGAGCAATTGGAGACTGGTGAGGCTTGTTGAACTCTCTAAGACCGCCCCAGTGACGTACTTCCTCCAGCATGGCCACACCTTCTAAGATCTCCCAAAACAGTGCCACCAACTGGGGACAAAATATCTGAATATTTGAAGCCTATGTAGGACACTCCTGTTTAAACCATACACACCCCATGGATCTTGGGCAGCAGCTATTTGGGGTTTGTAAAACAGAGTTTTATTCTGTTGGGTGCTGTATGAAACACTTGTACACTCGTAGGGGACACTTGTATGAAGCTGCAGCAACAAAGCACCTCTCGCTCGTTCTTCTCAAAGCTGTTTATTATTCAGGCAGGCAGGTCTTGTCAGAACGGTTTATTCAGGCACATCTTTTCTCCTTCTCCAAGCCTTCTCCCTCTAAGCCTTCTCCTTCCTCAGGCAAGCAAGCTTCTCTCTCAGACTAGAAAGGAGAGAGAGTGTCTGTGTCCCTCTATCTAGAAAGTCCCTCTATTTATCCACCTTCCCAGCCCAGGTTGCGTAGCTGGTCTATTGGTATCATCTGGCCTGATCTTGTATACAGGGTGCACCTGCACAGCTCAAACGGTGAACTTGACTTTACTTAGAGGTAGGAGGGAATCAGGTGTTAATCATAAGACTCAGGTGTTAGTCATAAAACTTTGCTAAAGTCTCGGGTGCCTTCTTAGGACTGTCACCACACCTGCTCTCCACAGGGTGCCCTTCACCTTGACAGCATTGAAGGTGTCCTTTAAGACAGCATGTGGGGTCAAAAACAGAGAAAGAGGGAGAGAGAGAAAGAGAGCTCTTTAGCCAGTCAGAGCCTGAGAGGAGGGTCCACAGTGAGGACTGGAGTTGGAAGGGAGGGTTCAACCTCACATTCCTGTGACTTCTTTCAAAAGTTAAAATGAGGTGAGATGGTTGTTCGGGGGTAAAGTGCTTGCCACACACAAGTCCGCCAACCTCAGTTCAATCTCCAGCGGGATGCATCTATAATACTAGCACTCTTATAGTAGATGGGAGATGGAGAGAAGAGAATCATCTAGAAGCTTGAGGGCCAGCTACCCTAGAGTATACAACAGAATGGAAACCTTGAGACACCTGACTTCAAAACAAGGAGAACCAATTCACAATTTTCTCTCTCTCTCTCTCTCTCTCTCTCTCTCTCTCTCTCTCTCTCTCTCTCTCTCTCTCTCCCTCTCCCTCTCCCTCTCCCTCTCCCTCTCCCTCTCCCTCTCCCTCTCCCTCTCCCTCTCCATCTAGGTTTTCTTTCCAGGCCATTCTGGTAAGAACCAGAAGCATATTTGGCTGCCCTGACAAGTGTGGCACTTGTGTTTTTTGCTGTGTGCTGGTCAATGCCAGTTTGGTCCTCTGGGGAGAGAGGAGACCTGGGAAGGGTCACCTTCCTCTATTGGAGGCCGTTCCTGCAGTGGTAGGTCCCTGGCCTGGCCTGGGCTATAGAGTGAGACACTGTACTAGTCAGCTTCTTCAGCCCTACAGGTGCAGAGCCCCTGCCTTAGTTGAAGGGCTGCCTGATGTCTCATTAAGAGGTTAGTCATCAGTCCAACTATGAACTGGCCTGGTGGCCTTTGACCATCAGGAGATGACATGGATGGACAGAGGGGTAGGACTTTCCTGGACAGACTGATTTCAAAAGGCTGTTGAGAGGGTCGCGTGGGGTAAAGTGCCGGTGGCGTGCTTATTTCTCTGCTGCTCTCCCTTCAACCCCATCTCAGGTCCAACTCCTGGGTACCAGGTTCAAGTTCCTCTCTCTCTCTCTCTCTCTCTCTCTCTCTCTCTCTCTCTCTCTCTCTCTCTCTCTTTCTCCATGTTTGTCTTTTTTGAGACAGGGTCTCTCTGTAGCCCCAGCTGTCCTGGAACTCACTATGTAGACCAGGCTGGCCTTGAATTCATGGAGATCCACCTGCCTCTGCCTCCCAAGTGCTGGGATGAAAGGCATGCACCACCACGCCTGGTCCGGGTTCTTACACATGAGCTTGCCCAGGCACTGTAACAAGCCCCATGCCGGGGTTCCCTTAGCACCCTCCATTATACCCACTTAGCTCCTTGTCACTCAGGAAGGTGAATAACTCCTAGACCCCTTTTCCACTGAGCTGTCACTTGTCCTTCAGCCCCTTCCTCCTTGTGGCTGTCCTGAGCTGTCCCTTTCAGAGTACATGTCCCTTTCCTGTGCTGGTCTGTGCTTGATCCCATCCACCATTTCTGTTATGCTGAGTGACCCGCCTCTGGTTGACCAGCAGACCTGTCTCCCCTGGAACCAGAGATGCCCTTTCAAGAAATTGGCCAGCTTATGTGGGGCTCCAGCGTGCTTATCACATAGAAAGACATTGCTCAGCCCAAAGAGTTATAGACGATGCCAGCCACAGCCAGTATGAGGCCCCACTGGATGGTCCAGAAGGTCAGCCAACCATCTCTGCTTGGATTCATCCCAGAACTACAGGGCTGGTGACTTGAGTGCCTTTTGGGGGGGGGGTCATTGTCCTGACCCTGTAGAGGCTTCTCCATGGGTATGATGTGATCTGCCCCTCTTCCTTGAGCTCCAACTTGTTTTAGAATGTTTTGTGGGGGGAGGTAGTGGAGACATTTGCTGCTTCTCAAGGACCCATGTGCTTCCCCCACCCCTGGAACACCCTTGCTGTGGTCCATCTTCTGACCACAGCTCTGAGTAGAACGTCACTTCAGGCTGAAGCCCTTGAGAACCCAACATTGAGAATCCTCTAATTCCCCAATGGGCAGATGCTGGAGTTACAAGACACTGAACGCATGCCTTTTTTAAAAGGCATATGCCTGCCGGGCGTGGTGGCGCACGCCTTTAATCCCAGCACTGGGGAGGCAGAGGCAGGCAGATCTCTGTGAGTTCAAGGCCAGCCTGGTTTACAGAGCAAGTGAGCTCCAGGCCAGCTAAGACTAAAGGGAGACCCGTCTCAAAAAGACTAAAAAAAAGCACACACTTTTAATCCCAGCATTTGGGAGGCAGAGGCAGGCAGATTTCTGAGAGTTGAAGGCCAACCTGGTCTGCATAGTGAGTTCTAGGCCAGCTGGGGCTACAGGGAGACCCTGTCTCAAAAAGACCAAAATAAAATGAAATAAAGTAAAATAAAAATATTTTATTTTATATATATGAATGTATTGCCTGCATGTATGTAAGTGTACCCATGTATGCAGTGTCCACAGAGGTCAGGAGAGGGTGTTGAATCCCCTGGAACTGGAGTTATAGATGGTTATTAACAGCTATATGGGTGCTGGGAATTGAACCTAAGCCCTGTGCAAGAGCAGCCAGTGCTCTTTTTTTTGTCTTTTTCTTTGAGACAGGGTCTCCCTGTAGCAGCTCCGGCTGTCCTGGAACTCACTATGTAGACCAGATTGGTCTTGAACTCACAAAGATCCAGTTGCCTCTGCCTCCCAACTGCTAGGATTAAAGGCATGTGCCACCACGCCTGGCACAGCCAGTACTCTTAACCATCAAGCCATCTCTCCAGCCCCTAGAAATCATTTTCAAAAATATTTATTATTTTTATTTTATGTGTATGAATGTATTTATATGTGTATGAATGTCGTGCAATGCCCATGGAGGTCAGAAGAGGGTGTTGGATCCCCTGGACCTGGGGTTACAGACAGTTTTTAGCCGCCATGTGGGTGCTGGGACTTGAACCCAGGTCCTCTACAAGAGCAGTCAGTGCTCCTAACCACTAAGCCATCTCGCTAGCCCTTCCCCTTTTAAAAATCCGTTTTTTTTTAAATTTTTTATTTATTTTTGTATGTGTATGAATGTACTGTCTGCATGTAGGTTTGTGCACCTGTGTCGTGCAATGCCGAGGAGGTCAGAAGAGGGTCTCAGATTCCCCTGGAACTGGAGTTCTCCTGGAATTGGAGTTACAGACGGTTCTCAGCCACCATGTGGGTGCTGGGGATCGAATCCGGGTCCTCTGCAAGAGCATTCTGTGCTCTTAACCACTAGGCTATCTCTCCAGCCCCTAAAAATCCTTTTATAAAATCTTGTCTCACATCCTATCTCCTTCCTCCTCTTGGGCTTCAAACCTCTTGACATAGACTCTTCTCATCTTGGCATTTGGGAGGAGACTCAGAGTCAGGCCACTGGAGGTCATGCACTGTGTGCAATGTAGCAACTCATCTCTAAGGGTTAAGACTCCATTGCATTAGCCAACGTCACTCATGAATGCATCAGTTTATTAATATCTATAGAGGAAGGGGTGGTCAGAGCCCTTGCCAGGCCTATGTCAGGAACATGCTGCCCCAGGGCTGTCTGCTTTCCTGGGAGGTTGTCTGCTTATCTGGGCTGGGCACCCAGAGCACACCAGGCTTGGCAGAGCTGCCCGCTGTCAGCCATTCTCTGGAGAGCTGAGGGAACTCCCTCACTTGGAATTGACTTGGTTCCCCCCACGCTTTGGCACATCCTTGAAAGTCTTGATTACAGTCCCCACGTCCAGCCACCCTCAGTGCCACTTTATCTCAACCTCGACACATACTGAAGTTCAAAGGGTCCAGCCCTTTGGCTGAAGCAGCACCTGATTTGTGACTTTGCTGGAAATTTCCCAATATGCAAGGTCTGCCAATGAACTCGCCGTGGAGCCTCTCATGGCAGCCCTGGAGGGTTGTACTAGGAACTGGACGTATCCAATGGGAGATGATTGCTGGATAAATCCATTATGGCTGAGTATAAGGTCGCTGGCTTCTTTCCCTGAAAACCTAGAAGGTCAGTTTTGCCCCTGAAAACCTAGAAGGCTGACAGGAGATGGGAGCCGCTCCCACTAGGCCATACTGGACCTCAGGAACATCAGCCCAACCCCCAAGGGAATGTAGCTTGAAGTGTAGCATTCCTAAACTAATCCCTCCTGAGCATGTCCGCCCTGTCCTCCGGAGGCAAATGGTGCAAGCCATAAGCTTATTTTGAGGGGGAGGGGGCTACAGTATTCCTGCCACAAAACAGCCATTGCAGAACACATGGCTTCCCCTCTGTCCCACCCACCTCTTGGTCAAAGAGCCCAGCAAAACTACGTAAGTGCTTAAAACCCCTACAACGAATGAGTTTTGTTCACTGACGCCCTCAGGACACAGAGGAAGCCAACAGATGAGGATTCCAGGTCTTTTCTTTCATTATTGTGGTTGTAAGAAGGGTCTGCACTCACTTTGCCTTTAAAGGGTCGTCACTCATATACAAGTGCAGTGCTGCACTTTGCCCAGCTTCACTCTGCTGATGGTGGGAGGGAAGGCTAGACTTCTCTGCTCGGAGGACATCGGCTCTTGGCTAGTGGATTGAGGCTTCCTGGGTGATCCAGAGAGGCAAGTGAGATACCCAACCGAAGCGACCTAAGCTGAAACTAGGTGTGAACTGCTACTTTTTAAATCACCACAAACATGGCAGTTTGCCAGTCTGTCATGAGATGGCCCTGTGGGGTGGCTGGGTGTAGTTGTTCTTGAACTTCCTATATAGTGTCAGTCAGTGGCTTCTGGGGTTGGCTGGGTGTAGTTGTTCTTGAACTTCCTATATAGTGTCAGTCAGTGGCTGCTGGGGTTGCAAATCAATTGAGGCCAGATGAGATGCCAGCTTCTCGCCACCTGGAACTTCGGCAGCACTACCTGGACTGCAGCACTCATACACGGCAGCCGTGTGGGATTTGGGCTTCCCTTAGCATGACGGACAATCTTCCAAAAGCCAGTATCGGGCTGGAGAGATGGCTCAGCAGTTAAGAGCACTGACTGCCCTTGCAGAGGACCTGGGTTCAATGCCCAGCACACACATGGTGGCTGAAAACTGTCTGTAACTCCAGGTCCTGGGGATCTGACTCCTTCTGACTTCTATGGGCATTGCACAACATGAGTGCACTTACATGCAGACAATACATACATACACATAAAATAAAAATAATAAATGGAATATTTTTTTTAAAGCTGATGCCAAGAGGAGATTCAGTAAGGAGCCACAAAACCTCTCAAGAACGGCACGTGCACCACAGGCCCTTGGTTAAGCAAGTCGCTAGGGCCAGGTAGAAGGAGCACCAGGTGAGCTGAGGAAGGAGGACCAAAGCCCAGGAGCACCAGGGAGGGCGGACTCTCCTGCAGTATCACACTGTACATGTAGAGATATTACATGCCAATTAAAAATAAAGGTAAAACGCCAGGTGTGGTGGCACACTCCTTTAATTCCAGCACTCAGAGGCAGGAAGATCTCTGAATTCAAGGCCAGCCTGGTCTATGTAATGAGTTCCAGGCCAGCTGGGGGTACAGGGCACCTTGTCTCAAAAAGACCAAAAAAAAAAAAGGTAAAATGAGAAAAGGAATATGATATTTGTAAACATAATACCACCGCATACCTCCTGTAAACAAGAAACATGGTAGAGTCCAGTGACTGCTGTGCTGTTCATGTTATTGCTGTGATCTGGATCCAAACCTGCAGAATCTTGGTCAGGTTCGTGAGAATCTGGCTTTCATAAAGGCCTGGACAGATCTTGTTTTTAAAATAATTTTGTCATTCACCATGTTGACAAAAAACAAATCAACATTTTAGCCACAGTTTTATTTCCATAAATTTCTCCATTCTAACCTTTCCCAAACCACCAAAATTCCCATCAAATCTGCCCAACCCTGGCTTGCCTGTACATTTTAGCCTTCCATTCATTATTAGTCAGGAAAACCAGAGATATTTCCAGAAGGGAGCAGGCCCTTGGGTAAGGATGGGAAGGAACCCTGCCTCTAGGAGAGCGCCCCCTGTGGGTGAGGAGGGGTGAGAGCCATTCCATTCAGGGGTCCCGGCCATGAGAGGGAACCTTGGCTTTGGGCCAGGTCCTGGTGCTGCCTCAGCAGCTCCAATCCCACCCAGCAGCTTCCGTCCCAGCAGCACCACAGGCCAGCTGGAGCCAGGGCCAGGTTGCTCAGCCTCACCACACCCACTTCTCATCTGTTTCAGCTTGTGTGGTATGTGATGTGTGTGTGTGTGTGTGTGTGTGTGTGTGTGTGTTGTACAGGGTATGTGTGTGTATGTGTGGTATGTGATGTGTGTGTGTGGTATGTGATGTGTGTGTATATGTGTGTGTGGTATATAGGGTATGTGTGTGTATGTGATGTGTGTATGTATGTGTGGTATGTGATGTGTGTGTGTGTTATAAGGGTATGTGTGTGTATGTGGTGTGTGTATGTGTGGTATGTGATGTGTGTGGTATGTGATGTGTGTGTATGTGTGTGTGGTTTATAGGGTATGTGTGTGTATGTGGTGTGTATATGTATGTGTGGTATGTGATGTGTGTGTGTGTGGTGTATAGGGTATGTGTGTGTATGTGGTGTGTGTATGTGTGGTATGTGATGTGTGTGTGTGGTATGTGATGTGTGTGTATGTGTGTGTGGTTTATAGGGTATGTGTGTGTATGTGGTGTGTATATGTATGTGTGGTATGTGATGTGTGTGTGTGTGGTGTATAGGGTATGTGTGTGTATGTGGTGTGTGTATGTGTGGTATGTGATGTGTGTGTGTGGTATGTGATGTGTGTGTATGTGTGTGTGGTGTATAGGGTATGTGTGTGTATGTGGTGTGTGTATGTATGTGTGGTATGTGATGTGTGTGTGTGTGGTGTATAGGGTATATGTGTGTATGTGTGGTATGTGATGTGTGTGTGTGTGTGGTGTATAGGGTATGTGTGTGTATGTGTGGTATGTGATGTGTGTGTGTGTGTGTGGTGTATAGGGTATGTGTGTGTATGTGGTGTGTGTATGTGTGGTATGTGATGTGTGTGTGTGTGTGGTGTATAGGGTATGTGTGTGTATGTGTGGTATGTGATGTGTGTGTGTGTGTGTGTGTGGTGTATAGGGTATGTGTGTGTATGTGGTGTGTGTATGTGTGGTATGTGATGTGTGTGTGTGTGTGGTGTATAGGGTATGTGTGTGTATGTGTGGTATGTGATGTGTGTGTGTGTGTGTGTGTGGTGTATAGGGTATGTGTGTGTATGTGGTGTGTGTATGTGTGGTATGTGATGTGTGTGTGTGTGTGGTATATAGTGTATGTGGTGTGTGTATGTGTGGTATGTGATGTGTGTGTGTGTGGTGTATAGGGTATGTGTGTATATGTGCTGTATGTATGATATGTGATGTGTGTGTGTGTGTTGAATATGTGTAGGGTGTATGTGGTATGTGTGATGTGTGAATGTGGTGTGTGTGTGTGTGTGTACGTGTGTGTTATATGGGGTGTGTAGGGTATGGTGGGGCAGTGGGGTTCTAGGGTTTCCACACTCATGGGGTTCCCAGTGTCCAAGAGGGTGCCAGTACCAGCTCCTGGCCCATAAAAGGCCGAGTGCTGAGCTGCAGGCAGGGGGAGGGGGCAGGGAGGAGAGAAAGGACTCAGAGGCAGGTGAATCCACACCTAGGAGTTGGCCTCTAGAGACCAAAACTCGTTTATTTGCAGGAGTTTGGGGGTCTTATATACTGACGTTTGGTGGGCTTCTGGTGAGAACAGGGGTTGGGGGTGAATGGGAAGTTCACAGTGTGCCTTATACAGAAGGCACAAGCTGGCAGAGGCTCCAGTTGGTTTATGAAACCAAGATGTGCTCTTTAGATATTGCAGGAATGTGACGCCTTTGCCTGAATCCTCAGAGCAGCTGCAGGGCTGGCTTTGTCAACTGCCAAGCAGGAGCCAGCTTGGGTCCCCCCCCCCCACCCCCGCCTTTTCAGGTTGTCTAAAACCGGCTTCAGCCGGATGAAATATTGGACCTCACAGGGTATGTGTGTGATATGTGCTATGTATGTGGGGTGTGTGTGTGGTGTGTGGACGTATGGTGTGTGGATGTGGTATGTCTGTGTGTCTATGTGGTGTGTGTAGTATATGGGTATGTAGTATGTATGTGTGTATGGTGTGTGGTGTGGTGTATGTGTGGTATATGTATGTATGGTGTGTGTATGACATATAGTGTACGGTGTGGTATGGTATGTGTTGTCTGAGTGTGTGGTATGTGCTGTGTGTGTATGGGGTATATGTTTTCTGTGTGTGTATGTGGTATGTGTATATGTGATCTGTGGTATGTTTGTGGACCTGGGTATGCTAGGCAGGCTAGGTAAGTGAGACTTTACCTTTATTCCTCAAACTTGATTCATTCCAATTTTGTGGCATATTTTTATATCATAGGTGCAATTAGTAAAACTTTTCTTTAAAAAGCTGGGCATGGCCGGGCGTGGTGGCACACGCCTTTAATCCTAGCACTCAGGAGGCAGAGGCAGGCAGATCTTTGTGAGTTCAAGGCCAGCCTGGTCAACAGAGTGAGTTCCAGGACAGCTGGGGCTATAGGGAGACCCTGTCTCAAAAAGACCAAAAATAAACAAATAAATAAATAAATAAATAAATAAATAAATAGCTGGGCATGGAGGCTCAGCCTTTAGTCCCAGCACTTGGGAGGCAGAGGCAGGTAGATCTCTGTGAGATCAAGGCCAACCTTGTCTGCATAGAAAGTTCCAGGCCAGAGACCTGTCTCCAAAGAAAAAAAACCCACCTTTTCTTAAAATCAAATTACAAATTATTGTCTTTTAATTTACATGTGTCATCACTAAAAAAGATGGAAAGCCAATGCATATGCCGTAAACACGTAGACAACAGCACAGCTCTAATAGAAATGCTACATGTCTTACAATGTCCTCTGGAGTCAGCTGGGAAATGCCGGTGATATGCAGAGAGGAGAGGGACGTCACTCGCAGGGTTGCCAACCTGGTGTCCCCAAGTCCTCTGGTTATCAGGGTTTCTCTTTTGATAACCTAAGACAAACAGCAGAGGTTCAATGTAGTCTACGTTCCTAGATCTTCCAACCACTTGGGAGGCAGAGGCAAGAGGGCCAGGAATTTGAGGGCAGCCTGGGCTACATGAGGAGGCATCCCAATCTCCCTTCTATTATGCATCACACATGACTCCTGCTGGGCTTCCTTCCCTTCCAGGACTTCTGCAAAACCTCATGTCTTCAGGCTGAGGGCTGATAATACCTGTGGAATGTTCACAAACAATCACCCATCAAGATGGCTTTAGCCATGGATCTAGACCCTGAGTGTCTTATGCAGGTTAAAACAATGGGTGTCATGCTGAAGTGTTGATAGCACACCCAGAGCAGAGACTATGCATCAGCCTGGAAGAGTAACTCCTCACTCAGAGACACAGGCCTCACACACGGGGGGGCCAGGGAGGGGTCTCACGCATTAGCAGGGAGGGTGACAGTGGGGTGTGAGTGTGTGTGGGTCCACCTTCTGAACCCCTTTCTCCCCACCTAGCTGGCCCAGCCCAGCTCCACAGAACCAGCACCGTCCTGGGGTCTTGGACATCCAGGGACCTTATCATGCTCTAGGGGTTCAATGGACTGGAGGAATCACTCTGAACCTTGTATGGTCTGGTTTTTGGGAACCAGAGGATCATTTTTTTTTTGGGGGGGGGGAGACATGGTCTCCCTGTAGCTACAGCTGTCCTGGAATTCACTATGTAGACCAGGCTGGCCTTGAACTCACAAAGATCTGCCTGCCTCTGGCTCCTGAGTACTGGGATTAAAGGTGTGCACCCCAACACCCCACTGAAGGCTCACTTTAAAGATCTGCCCTCAGCTGGGTATCAGCAGACACAGATGGTGGTTGGAAGAACCAGAAGTGAGGACAATTTGACCCACAGCCCAGGCAAGTCTACAGTAGGTGAGGCTGCGGAACGAGCCCCATGGTGGGGAAGAAGGATCTTTAGTGCCACACTTGCAGGAGGTCAACCCAACTTCCTGCTAATCAGGTCTTGGTTTAAGGGACCAAGGTAAAGATCTCTAGGCAGACAAGGAAAAGGCTTCCAGGTTGTGTTGCTATGTTTTTAAAAACACCAAGTCCATAACAATGTGTAGCACACAATTCTTTCTGTGTGAAAAGAGCGAGCGGAGAGTGGAGTGAATTCACACTCCCTTTGCTGTTCCGTATTGATGGATGGGATAAGAGTTGCACGAAGCTCACAGGCCCTGTAGGGTGCGGGAGAACAGAATAGAAAAGAGCAGGAACTTTCAAAGCAACTCTTTTGAGCCATGTACATGCAAGTACTTGCCTCCCTACAAGATTAATCATAAAGAGAAAAAGAGATCATGAATCTGCAGCAAGGAGCAGTCCCGCGACACCCCCCACCTCTATATCTTTCCTTCACCACATCTGAAGCCCTGCAAAGGAAGCCCCTCTGCACAGACACAGTACATTTCCAGGCTGGACTGACCCTGGGCTGAGATCAGTAGCACCCCAGGCCTTGGCCAAACTTTGTCCCAGGTCTAATTTGCATGGCAGGGGCATCCAGTCCTGGCTCCAGCCCTTGGCATGGCAGCCCTCCCGGGGAAGCAGAAGACAAAGAGCTTTGTCCTGCCCTAAATAGGGACACGGAGGCCTGAAAACATGGGCTGGCTCCCGGAAAGGGGCTACCGACCGTCTGGCCAGTTAGCTTGCCTGTTGCCAAGAAGCCTGATCCATCCAGAGGCCTCTCCCCTACCTGGACCTGGGGACCATGAGCTCTGGGGTGCAAAGGGGCTTGGGTTTGTGGCCAAGGGTGTGTTGCCCACAATTCAAAAGAGATGTCTTGAAGGAAACTGACCTTCCCACTTATTGGCTTCAACGTCAAAAGGGGACAAGAGGGATTCACATTGTGGTTCTAGAAGGATTCCACGGCCCTGTCCCCACCATTCATAATTAAGAGGGGGCCTAGTGCCACCATCTCCCACCCAGGATCTTCACCTGGCAGACACTGTCCCTTCCAAACCTGATGTGTGATATGCTTGCAGAAATGTGCAAGCCTTGTATACACACTTGCTGCTGGGGGCAGAAATGAAACTTTAGCAGCACTTCTAGTTCATTCTGCCACCCAAGGACTCTATGCAAGGAGCTATACTGTGTATTCTTTTGCCAGGAACACTGGGTAGTTCTTCCTGCTGATGTGGATTTCTGGTGGTCAGTATGTTTGGCAGATTGGTTGCTTGATTGATTTAGATGGTTAGCTTTGGGTCTTTTGAGACAGGGTATTGCTGGGTATCTCCTGAGCATTGGGCTTACAGAAGATATGGGACAGTCTTCTTGGCTTGGTTTGGTAGTGTTATGTACTCTGACAACCTGTCTTTTTAACTTGTATATTTAGGCATCCACATTTAGTTTTTTTAAAATTTTATTTATTTCTGTATGTGTATGAATGTATTGTCTGCATGCAAGTTTGTGCACCTGTGTCGTGCAATGCCGCGGAGGTCAGAAGAGGGCATTGGATTCCCCTGGAGCTAGAGTTCTCCTGGAATTGGAGTCTCAGACAGTTCTCGGCCGCCATGTGGGTGCTGGGGATCAAACCCAGGTCCTCTGTAAGAGCGGTCGGCGCTCTTAACCGCTAGGCCCTCTCCAGCCCACCCCCCCCATTTAGTTTTTATTGACACCACTGGGCTAGAGCTGTTTCTGTCACTCACTTTTTATTTTATCTGCTTTGTTTCTCTTAGTTTTTAAAACAATTTAAAATAATTTTCTATTTTTATTTTATGAATATGAGTGCTTTGCCTGCTTGTGTATGCGTATCCTGTGTATGCAATGCCTGCAGAGGCCAGAAGAGGGCTCTAATCTCCTTGAGCTGGAGTTACAGATGCTGCCAAGTGTATGCTGGGAGCCAAACCTGGGTTCTCTGTTAAAGTAGCCAGTGCTCTTAACCACTGATCCTTCTCTCCAGCCCTTTCTTCCAGTTTAAATTTAGCATTTATTTTATTTTGTTTTGTTTATTTTGAGACAGGGTCTCCCTGTAGTCCCAGCTGGCCTGGAACTCCCTACAGAGACCAGCCTGGCCTCAATCTCACAGAGATCCACCCGCCTGTGTCTCCTGAGTGCTGAGATTAAAGGCTTGCACCACCAAGACTCACTTAATTCAGCACTTGGGAGTCCACTTTCTCTTCTTTCATAGAATATCTGCATTTTCTTAAATCAGTGACTGTCCTAGTATTCACAACGTACGTTAGTGGCTAACTTAAATGCACTTTTGTTTCTTGCTCTGCTGGAGATAGAACCCAGCCTTTCACTAGGCAAGTGATCTGCTCCTGAGCCACGCCCCAGGCCTGAAGTGAGGTTTCACAAGTAGTACCTTAGCCTGCTCCTTGCTCCAGCTTCCAGCCCACAATGCTGTAGCCAGGCACACGCCCTGATGCGCCACAACCAGTGGTGCTGTCAGCACGGTGGATAAGTGCCAACTTATCAGACGAGCAGGGAACAAGAAAACTAAACTTCTACCTTCATTTAATCTTTCTCCAGTGATTTTCCTTTTTTATGCAGAGCAGTTTCTTACCCACACTGTTTTACTTCTGGAAAAAAAAAACTCATCTTGACATTTCTTGCAGTCTGGGGCTACTGTCAAAAAGTCCCCTTGGCTTTTGACAGAATCTTTGTCCTTATGAAAAGAAGTTCATACTATATAAAACCCAAGTCATTGGTTGTTCTTTAAACATTTTAACTATTTCACCTCACTCGGGCCTTGCTCAGCTCTGGGTTCTGGTGACGTCTGCTGCTTCTTAGCTCCTGTCTCTTGGTGAAGCGGCTTCTGAATTATTCCCAGGTTTTCTCTTCTCTGGCTTTCTGAGCTTCCTGAACCTTCTTTGCTTTCTTGCCGATTTTGGAGCATTTTGGCTATGGTTAATCTCAGTACGTCTCCTGGCCTGTTCTTTCTGTGTCCTGTGACATAACACAGCCGTGGGTGTTGTCCACTGTCCCCGGATGCTGTGTTCTGATTGTAAATGCTCATTTTTTTCTCTTCTGTCATGGAATTTCTATTGAACTTTGGTCACAACCAATTCCTGTTTTACCCACTGGAGACATTTGTCACTTAATGCTTGTAAATTTCTAGCATCTCATTTTGATGTTTAAAATCTCCAACATGGTGGATGATTTTCTTGATGTGGGTCTGTATGTGATTTGCCAGAATCCTGTTTAGAATTTTGGCATCTGTGTTCATTAGGGAGATGGGTCTATAGTTCTCCTTTTTGGTTGTATCTTTCCCTGGTTTTGGTAGTAGCATGATGCTGGCTTCATAGAAGGAATCTGGGAGAACTCCCTCTGTTTGTATCCTTCTAAACAATTTGAGTAGCAATGGTTGTAAGCCTTTTCGAAATATTTTATAGAATTCTGCTGTGAAACCATCTGGGCCTGGGCATTTTTCGGTTGGGAGGCTTCTTATTACATCTTTAATTTCTTCCTGTACTATTGGTCTATTTAGGCTGTCGATCTCTTCTTGGTTGAGCTTTGGTGATTCCCAGGATTTCAGATATTCATCCATTTCTTCTAGGTTTTCAAACTTAGTAGAATATAAGTTTTTGGAGTATTCCCGTATGATTGTCTGGATCTTTTCACTGTCTGTTGAGTCCTAACAAAACTTACCTTCTAGGTGCCACAAAGGTTTTAATACGAGAGACTTTCTTGCCTCCCCACCATAGAACAAGGAGAAATATGATGATGATGAGGTCGTTCTCCAACTGTAAATTGGAGACAACTATTATAGAGGTAATCTCTTATAAAACCGGTAAAACTGCCTTCTTTAATTGACTAATAGACATAGGAACTGTGAAAAGGATTATTCTCTATTCAGAATCAAATATAATACTAAAGTCTCCTTAAGCTGTGCACTTAAGCAAAATATATCAATACAGGAGCTCTGACATCAGCAATGGATTTTTCTACCAAGGAGATGTTGGCCAGGAGATCCAAGCCCTCACAAAAGATAAAGGCTCCTTGCCTCTAAACTGGGATACCTGCAAGAAGAGAGGCAATAAGGCCATGCTGCCAAAGACCTGATGTTAACATGGGAAAGATGTATTGAGACCACACATGCAAGTGTACGGATGGCCTCTGGAATATCAGAGAGTGTTACCAAAGGCCACTAAACCAATAAAGCAAATATGGGTCTCCTTGAGTCAAGCAAGACTCCACCGTCAGCACCAGCTACATCTCACCTGCCTGGAAATACTGTGCAGCAGAGGCAGCCATATGCCTGTATATCCCAAATCTAATTGGCTATTGGCTCTCTCCTTGGAGGAATAACCCACGGCTGATGCCACAAGCTTACATCCTCTAATGGTTAGGAGATGTTATAAGCCACAGTAAGACCCTGTCATGTTTAATAGGGAAAAAATGTAATTCATGGATTAACATACCATCCAAACATATGTGTCTATACCAAAGTAACCTACCATGACTATTAGTGCTGTTTAAATACCTATATATCTAATTGCTTGTGCTTCATTAGTAGGATCGAAAGGTTATTCCTGGACAAACTGTCAGCCCATGAAAGGAAACAGCCAGAATTGACCAGAGTCCAAGACAATAGCTCCAGAGAAAGTAGACTGCTTTGCTTCTCATTCACCTGTGCCCCTTTTCTAAGCCTAGGGAACAATCTGCAGAAGAGGGGGTGTGGTAGAATGTAAGGGCTGCGATTGGGGTGAATGGTGAAACTACAGCAATATAGTCTGGACACTCATTTGATCAACTTGATTGAACATATAAGCCCCCCCCCCTCGCTGGATGGTGGGGCTGTGGGGGTTTGGGCACAACAGCCTGCAAATTGGTTTTACATGAGGGATGCTTGTACTCATAAATTATCACTTATTGCTGAGAGAAAAAAACTGAGAGAAAGATGTAGGACAGTTATGGCAGAATGCATGATCTGGGATGGGGTGGGGTGAGATGGGGGGGGAAAGGAAAGGGAAATATGCCTGAACTGCATTGGAAAATGATGTATGAAACACACAAAGCATCAATAAAAATAAAAATAAAAAAATAAAGTCTCCAACACCATGCCCTTCTTCCCATGTGCTGCCCACTGTCTTCCGATGGAAACATATTCGAGTTTTTCCAAGCCCATGTACTCAGCTGAGCATCCATGTCCTATCTGAGTTTTGTGTTTACTTTGTTCCTTCACACTGAGTTTTTTCCCTTAAGAATATTTTGCAGCTTTTTGCTGAAAGCCAAACATGATGTAGTGGTTAGCAGGAATGAGTTAGTGTGAAGTTTTATGTTAACCTGGCCAGGTGCTGGGCTGTAATGTTTGCTGTAGCCGACGATACCAGCCACCCCAAATTCTTCTTGCTCTGGGATTTATGTAGGGCTTGGTGCCCACCCAGGAGAGCGAGCATGGCCTGAGACCCTGGAAGCCTCTTCGTGAAGTTGCTAGGAGTTTGGCCATTTTGACCTAGGAGGAGACCTCTGTCCTCCATGGCTCTTCACTCATGGCCTTAGGCATCAGTTTCCTGCAAGTAGTAATAAGTTTCTGTTTCCTCATTCCCACGGTGCTTTCCCAAAATCACACGACTCTACAGCCGAGCAAACTAGCCCTAGCCCACCCCTGAAGCCTATCCAAAAGTCTCTTAGCGTGATGTGGAAGACTTGGGACAGAGGCATTCTACATTCATGTGATGAACTATGTCTTCTGGGAAGGATGTCTATGGGCTGTGGTCTTCAGAGATTTTTGTAAGCATTTGCTCTCTCTCTAACTTAAGTGAGGCAGGAAGCCTGGTATGAGGCAGGGGACTATACCACTGCCCTTTAGTTTATGCAAGATGAAGATCTGACTGTGTCCCGACAATAGAGTTGGCTTCTATTGTGGAGAATGCACTAGGTAGGCATAGGGTTATAGATGGTAACTTTTCTCCTCCCCCTATCAAACCCGGCCTCCACACTGAGTTTATAGGTGTGCTCCACCATACAGGCCACAAAGTCATTTTTTAATGGGTCTTTACCATTAAAACTACCAGACTTCCTGGAGCTCAAACCCATGAAGATGTGGGGACTTTATCCATGATGTGACCTTCAAGGGTCCCTGCTTCAATTGTAGTTATTCATCAGGAGGCCAGTGTTTCCCAGTCTTCTACCCTGAGTAAGCTAGCGGTAGTTGATTCTGCTGGTGCACAGCTCCTGTTCTAGGTTTCTGTTTCTGTTTTCTGGGTCACTGGTGACAAAATGCCACAAACTGAGTATTTGAAAACAAGAGATTCATCTGCCTACAAATCTGAAGGTTAGAAGCATCAATATGCTCACTGCCTCTACAACAGGGAGAGCCCTTTACCTTCTTCCAGCTTCTGGTGGGCCCCTGCATCTTGGCTGGTCCTGACTTGCATCTATGGTCACCTGGACTCTGTCTCCTTGTCTTATGCAAAGCAAACCTCCTCACCCGGCTCTGTCCTGTGTCTCTCCTCCTCCTCCTCCTCCTCCTCCTCCTCCTCCTCCTCCTCCTTCTTCTTCTTCTTCTTCTTCTTCTTTTTTTTTGGTATTTTTGAGGCAGGGTCTCCCAGTAGCTCCGGCTGTCCTAGAACTCACTATGTCAACCAGGCTGGTCTTGAACTCACAGAGATCCTCCTGTCTCTGTCTCTTGAGTCCTGGGGTTAAAGGCGTGTGCTACCACACCCGGCTTGCCACTGGTTATTTTACCAAGAATGTTTGCAGCCAACCACTCTGCATGCAGCTCTCACTTGGTTTCTGTGATAGTATACATGCTTGTGTTTACACAGTGTGCTCATGCATACAATGGTAGGTGATTATCAAGAAAAGGAAATCGGAGCTGGAGAGATGGCCTAGTTGTTGGGAGTGCCAACTGCTCTTGCAGAGGACCCGGGTCTGATCCCCAGCACCCACATGGCAGCTGAGGGCTGTCTTTGGCTCCAGTTCCGGGGGAATCTGATGCCCTCTTCTGACCTCTGTGGCATTGCATGACACAGGTGCACAGACCTGCATGCAGACAGTACATTAATACACATAAAAAAGAAAAATAAAAAAAATAAAAAATAAATAAAAGGAATTGAAGCTGGTGTGGTGGTGCATGCCTTTGATACTAGCACTTGGGAGGCAGAGGCAGGTGGATCTTTGTGAGTTCAAGGCCAGTCTGGTCTATAGAGTGAGTTCCAGGCCAGCTGGGACTTTGAGACAGGGAGACCCTGTCTCAAAAAGAAAAAAAAAAAAAAAAGAAAAAAAAGAAAAAAAAGAAAAGGAAATGAAAATTCATTTACTTCAACTCTATCATTCCACATGACCCATTATGAGATCTGTATTTAAAATTTTAAACAGTGAAAACATTTTGCCTAGTGCAAGATGTAATATCTTTGTTAAATGGAAATTTTAAGTTCATATATGGAACACATTCCTGAACTTGAAAACTGTATTTCATAATTAAACTTATTCTTTTAAAATTTCTTTCAAAAAAGGGCCAGAGAGATGGTTCCACAGTTAACAGCCAGTAAACACTGTATTCACAGCACACGGTAGTCTGGAATCTGAGCAGAGGTGTTCAGGAAGCATTCACTGTTGATGTGTGGCCTAACAGCAGGCTCGGTACAAAGTGCTCACTCATATGTGTTCAGAACCAAGTCTGCAGTGACGTCACACAGTGAAGCAGGGGGTGAGCCCTCCTAGGTCATCTTGGATTCGTAATGTATTTGATTCTGGACCTTTGCTCGCAGTGCATTCAGAAACCTTTTACAGTTGCCAACTTGTTCATCATCCCCACATCCATTTATAAGACTGTAAAGGTATGAACCCCACAGTTTAATAAGAAGCGGAGACTAGGGGCTGGAGAGATGGCTCAGCCATTAAGAGAGACCTGGGTTCAGTTCCCAGCACCCACATGGAGGTAACTCCAGTCCAGGGGACCTGACATCCTCTTCTGACTTCTGAGAACATTGCACAATATGGGTGCATCCACATACATGCAGGCAACACACTCATACAGACACAAAAAGAAACATAATAAAATTTTAATAAAAAGGTGTTCGGCTGGGGCCTCTGGCTCATCCCTTCCCCCCTGCCCATGCTGGAAAGTCCTGAGTACCAGGATGCTGGCGAGGCCTGGGTGGCCGATGCCATCTGTTCCCCTGATGTCACCTGTAGGTGTGTCTGCAGTCAGCTGTGATTTGATCCCTCTGTGAGAGGTGACCTCCCGTGGTTCCTCTCCAGGAAGCTGGCTTCTTTCACAGGTGCCAGCTGGCCATGGAAATGTCCACTCTGTGGCCAAATCTGAGCACCTAGCTGCCCCTTTCACATTCCTAGCCTGTGGGGCAGATCACCTTCCCTTATGGCCTTGAGTCACTAAATACTTTCACCAGTCATGGAGTGGATGACTCCAAGACTGGAATTTTAGGCTGGGACCTGATGGGTGCCCTCCAACCTCTCCCGCCAGCAAACAGCACTTAAGACTCAAGCCTTACACTTAAGCAGGCATGGATTAATGGACTGGACTGGGGACTCTGTTGATGGTAAAGGTAATGAAGAATCTGCTTTATTGTATACAGAACATCACTTATACAGACAGAATGATGTTATCTTTCAGCAGCCAATCCTACACCCCTGCATCAGATCCCCTGTATTCATCACATGCTGCAGCCCGCCCTGCATCACAGGCTGCATCATGAGTTGTTGTTCTCCTCCTGCATCACTGCACTGCTCTCACCTACAGGTTGGGGCCAGGTATGCACAAGCAAGGAGACAATTTAAGATACTGCCAGCAGCCACAGGTGGCCTGCATTAGCCTACAGTCACCAGCCCACCTATGTGCTCAGCCTGCACAAATATTTGGACAAAGCCCAGTTCCTAACTGATATGTCACCGCTCCTTTCCACTTCTCCACACCTAAATCCCCACCCTAAAGCTCAAGGTATGACCATACTTCGGCACAAAGCCAGCTCCTGGCTGACTTGTCATTTCCCCTTGACTGTGGACTATGATATGCCCCTGCTCTGGCCCAAGATTGTGACTTCTCTGGTCCCTCTCTTGGTGAATGCATCGAGAGTTGCTCTCTGAATAAACCTGTGTTTGTTTGCTACCAATTCAGTCATATTTGGGCTTTTGCCACAATGAAAGCTTTCATTTGGTGCTGAGCCTGGTTGGAGCTGTGTGCCCCCAGCTCAGCAGACTGGGTCCTCAGCCATTGGGGTCCACTCCACTTCTCTCTGCACCTTATTTGACCAACTTTTTATTCAGGGTAAGTCGCCTGTCTCTAGCTGTTGCCTCTCCAGGTCCTTGTCTGTAGTCGTGGCTGAGCCAGGAAAAGCCCTTTCCATTTTTCTGTCTCTGGGGAGCCTTGTGGGATTGGAAGACATCCCGTCCCAAGGCTCCCTTCCCCTACCATCCAGCCCCAGTCTACTGCATGGGACGCCTTGCCCTAGCTTTCAGTCTCTGACACAGGTTCAGGGAGGGTAACTCTGAGTCTAAGCCCAATCCTCAGGTGCCCCTGGGGTGTCTGCTAAATTGGGGCTCTCTCAGACCCCTTGCCCAATGTGCCTAATCTTCTTTTGTTCTGTGGCCTGGCCTCAGAAGTCTCTGGACAACCAGTCCAGGTGGTCTCTGGAGGGTATTTTTGATTTCAACATCCTCCACGATCTTGAAAATTACTATAAACGCATGGGCCAACAGGCTGAGCTCTCCTATATCAAGGTTTTGGGGACTTGCGCTCTTGCTCTTCTCTTTGTTCTCAGTGCTGGATGGCTCAAGTCTTACTGGTGAGGGGTATGGTGACTCTGGACACTCCCTCTTCCAGAGACCTGGACCCTGAGCCTTCCTCTCTGACTGAGCTGCTGAGTCACTGGCACCCCCAGCCCCCAACCTTCCCCCTTCTTTCTTCTCTGCCTACCCCTTCCTCTTCCTTCCTGCCACTAGCTCCACCTAGTGGCCAGCCCCCTCCTCCTCTTTATCCACCCCTTCCCCCTCCCACCTCCTCTCTTCCTCCCTCTGCCCCTCCCTCTTCCCCTCACACCAGAAGCTCCATCTAATGGTCAGCCATCTCCTCTCTACCCCTCTCTTCCCCCTTCTCTCCCTTCTGACACTAAGGATGGTAGCCAGCTCCCTCCATATCCACCTTTCTCTTCTCCTCCTCTGCCTCACACCGCTGTCTCCCCCTCACTCCTACTACCACACCCCACACCCTGGTCTCCATCCTCACACTGGCCTACTCCCCCGAATCCTTCCCTGTAGGCTCTCACACACGATCCCAGCAAGCCTCTGCCTTTCTCTGCCCCCTCTGAGAGGTGGCTGGGGCTGAGAGCTTGTCCAGATATGTGTCCCTTTTTCCCTCTCTGACCTCTCACAGATTGAAAAGCAATTAGGCTCCTTTTCTACTAATCCATCTACCTATATCAAAGAGTTCTGCTATCTCTCCCAGGCCTATGATCTGACCTGGCATGCTCTCCATGTCATCCTGTCCTCCACCCTCACCCATGAGGAACACGGATGAGTTCAGGCAGCTGCTAGGTGGTTTGCAGACCAGCCCTACTTAGTGGACAATATAGTCCCAATGAGTGCTGTGTCAGTACCAGCAGAGGGATCTAATTGGGATTATCAGCAGGGACAAAATGGCTGTCAGAGGCAGGACCTCATGGCCTATTGCCTCCTCTGGGGTATGGAGACAGTCTGTAACAATGTAGTCAACTATGACAAGCTCCTTGAGATTACATAGTGGGCCGAGAACCTGGCCATCTTCCTAAACAGACTACAGGAGGCTATGCCTCAGTATATTCACCTCAACCTGGCCTCCTGGGTCCTGGCTACTCATTTCATTTCTCAATCATCTCCAGATATTTGGAAAAAAAAAAACTAAGAAGTCCGAGGATGGCCCCCAGACTCCCATACAGGAGTTGATGAGGATGGCCTTTAAGGTCTTTAACGCCCAAGAAGAGGCAGCCAAGTCCTCCTGACACTCCAATCCCAAGCCCTGGTAGCTGCTCTGACATGGATGCCATTCCCACAGAGGGATGAAGGGATCGTCTTCAAGGCCCTATCCTGCTGGGGCCCCACCTAAGTTGATTCCACCAGGGCCCTGCTTTAAATGCATCAAGAAGGTCACTGGGTCTGGAGCTGCCCTAATCCATGGCTGCCCACCAAGCCGCCACCACCCACCAAGCCATGCCCCACCTGCTGGCAACAGGGCCACTGGAAGTCAGATTGACACTGTGCTCATCCCCGGGCCACCCCATGGACGTCTAGCCCCACTAGCCCAGGCACCTCATGCCTTTTTGGCCTTCACGGTCCTTGGCCTGGTGGAGGACTGGTGGTTCCAGAACTTGGAGACCTCCATTCGCCCTCGCTGGGGCCCAGGATAACACTCCAGGTAGTAGGTAAGTCCATTACCTTTCTATTGGACACTGGGACTATCTTTTCCGTTTTGACCTTGCACTTGGGTCCCATGGTCCCCTCATCAATCTCTGTTATGGGGGTGGACGGGACCTCCTCCTTCCCACCCAGAACCTTACCTCTTCCTGTACTCTGGTGGGACAATTTTTCTCCCACTGTTTTCTGGCCATGCCTGACTGCCCGGTGCCTTTACTTGGTCATGATATCCTCACCCATTTTGGGGCCACCCTCTCCCTGGCCCCCACAACCTCTCCTGTCTCTCATCTTCTTCTTCTTCTTCCCTTAGTTGCTTCACAAATCTCCACCCCAGACTGCCCTGTCCCTACCCTCCTGGATACAGTTTACCCCCAAGTGTGGGATACCTCCAGCCCAGTAATCGCTGCCCATCACCAGCCTCTCCTAGCTCACTTTAAGGACTCCACTTCTTTCTCTTCCAGACACCAGTTTCCCATTTCTGAAACCCACCACCATAGCCTCAAGCCCTTCATTACGTACCTCCTGAATCAGGGACCCCTAATCCCTATAGACTCACCTTGCAATGCCTCCATTCTCCCTGTGTACATAAGACCTCCAGGGCCTACCACTTAGTTCAAGACCTCCATCTCCATGTCATCAATGAGGCAGTTATCCCAGTCTACCCTGTGGTCACCAATCCTTACATCCTCCTCTCTGATTATTCCTCACACCACTTCCGGTTTCACCATCCTAGACCTAAAGGATGCCTTTCTTACTGTCCCTCTGCCCCCTGACTCACATCTCAAATTTCCTCTTTGCCTTTACCTGGGAGGACCCTGATACCTGATCAGCAAGACAACTCCCATGGACAGTCCTCCCCAGGGCTTCTGGGGTAGTTGCCACTTCTTTGGACAAGCCTTACCCCAGGATCTCTCCTCCATTGACCTCAGCCCTAGCATACTTCTCCAGTACATGGATGACCTCTTACTCTGCAGCCCGTCTCTGTCTCTCTCCTGGCAGGCTACCTCTTGACTCCTAAACTCTCTAGGTTCCCAGGGATACTGTGTTTCCCTGTCCAAATCCGAGTCATGTTCCCATACCATACTGGGTGTTCAACTCAGCCCAGGATCCATGACCCTCACCTCTGACCAGGTCTGAGCCCTACAAGACTTACAGTCCCTGGCCACAATGGAAGAGATTCTTTCATGTTGGGGCCTAGTGGGGTTCTTCTATCACTGGATCCCCGACTTTGCCATCATGGCTAAACGCCTGTATCAGGCAGCTAGGGAGACCCCCACAGGGCTCCTTGACCACAGTCTGCCACCATTTTGCCTCGTTGAGGTACACTTTCCTGATGGCCTCTACTCTGGGCCTCCCAGACCCTACCCACCTCATCATCTCTTTACTGATGAGAGGATGGGAGTGGCTGCAGGAGTTCTAGCCCAAGCTGTCAGGCCCTCTTACTGAGAAGTAGCCTTCTTGTCCAAACAATTAGCCCCTGCAGTGTACGGATGGCAGCCTGACCTAAGGCCCTGTCACTGGTGGCTGAACTCAACTGTGAAGCTCTCAGAATCTACTTGTCTCAGTCTGTCACTGTATATACCACCCCCCCCCCCCCCCCCCGCCTGTTGGATCTCCCAAGTCACTCCTCCCTTTCCCTTCTTGAGCCCTCTCAGGTCCAAGTCTTTCACCTGCTGTTCCTTTCTTTTTTTTTTTTTTATAGATGAAATAGCTAAAAATTTGGCTCTTTATTATTAAGTGACATATTGGCTTTAAAAAACACAACAAACAATTCCAGTTAAGTCCGTAGTTACACAAGCTTGCTTTTCTCCCAGCTGCAGGCGTTCATGGAGAGACCACTTTTGTGGTACATGGTACATACAGTCTTGATCTTCAGTCTCCACAGAAAATATTTAAGTGAAACACATGATGGTATTGGTTTGTGGTTATATAAAAGTCACCTGAACTTAACAAATAATCCACTTATTTAAAAAAGTCATCAGTGATCAAAAGCAATGTCTTATTAGTTGAGTGTCATTCTAATCATATCCAAAAAAACTGAGAAATAACTCAAAACCAAAACGTGACCAGGTGCCTTGCCAGTCTGCCTTGAATATCTAAAAACAACAACAACAACAACAACAACAACAAAGACAGGAAATAAAGAATTCTGCTTTTGTTCAAGAGAACTTCCCAGAAGGAGATGGTGGGCCAAGAAATCCACCACCTTGCTTGGTGGCAGCTCGTGAAGGGGCAAGGCCAAGAATCTTCTGGATATTTTGTCGAAGTGACATAGTACACAGAATATACAGAAAAACGAAGGAACAATCTGTGGTGTCATCTCCCAGCAGGTTTCGATGAGACAATCCCTGGATGTAAGAAAGGGGGGTGAAAGGGAGTTTTGCCACGACTCTACCATCAAACATGGAATTAAACATTCCCATTAGGGCAGCAAAACAAAAGCCAATTGCAAACATGGATTTCATTCGCACCACTGACAGATCTCTATTGCTATTCTTTAGCTTCTCTTCTTGTCTATTTTCTTTTTCTGTTGTCAACCAGCTGACTCTGTTATAGTTTCCTTCTTCTTTTCCAATTTTTTACTCTGTTTTTCCACTTATGCTTTCAGTCTTTTGTACTTGTTGGTCCTGTAAACCAGGACCCAGGTTACGCCCTGGGCAAGCAGCGCATACGGAGATGAAAACGACGAGCAGCGGCGCGTGGCAAACACGGTGCTCAGCCCCACATTTGTCCCCGCACTCCCACCCGCCACGGTGGAAGCGCTGGGGCGGAGGGCGTGGAGAAAATGCAGCGGGAAAGCCTTCACCAGTCTCCGCGACCACCAAGCCACACACCGACTTTGACAGCCCAGAGCACGCACTTCTGCTTCCAGGGCACAGAGGCGGAAGCACGTGTTTCACAAGACTGAGTAACCATGCAAATCACCTGTTGTTTCTAAACAATCCCCAATTACCCTGGCCTCTAGTCCTGCCCTAAGTTCCGAAACTCTCCTCCCAGTCCTGTCCTCCTTGGGTGCCCCTCTCACTCCTCCCAGTCCTGTGCCCCTCTCACTCCTCCCAGTCCTGTCCTCCTTGGGTGCCCCCCTCACTCCTCCAAGCCCTGTCCTCCTTGGATGTCCCTCTCACTCCTCCCAGCCCTGTCCTCCTGGGTGCCCCTCTGACTCCTCCCAGCCCTGTCCTCCTTGGATGCCTCTCTGACTCCTCCCAGCCCTGTCCTCCTTGGATGCCCCTCTCACTCCTCCCAGCCCTGTCCTCCTTGGATGCCTCCCTCATTCCTCCCAGCCCTGTCCTCCTTGGATGCCCCTCTCACTCCTGCCCAGAGGCAGTGGACGTCTTTCGCTTACCTAGACCTGGACTTCTGGATCAACCTCTCACAGACTCCCAGTTCACCTGCTCTGCGATGGGAGCTCACTCATAGACAGATCAGGAAACTGCCAGGTGGCCTACACAGTGGTCACCTCCACGAAGACCATCAAGGCAGTCCGCGTACCGATAGGGACCACTTCACAGAAAGCCCAGCTGAATGCCCTTGCCCTGGCACTCCAGATACCTAAAGGTAAAAGGACCAACATCTACACTGACTCTAAATATGCTTTTTTGATAGTCCACACCATTCCGTTCTTTGGGAAGAAAGGCCCTTCCTGACAACCAAAGGCACTCCATTGTGAATGGGGCTCTTATAGCCAAGCTTGTGGAGACCCGCCAGCTCCTGACAGAGTGAGCTATAATTCACTGCTGGGGGCACCAGACCACCACAGACCCAGTGGCACTGGGCAATGCCAGGGCCAATTCAGTGGCCTGGAGAGTGGCCAGCCCCATGGCCTCCACAGGACATGCCCTTCTGATACCTTTCTACCAGCACAATTACCAGCCAGAAGAGAAGAACAAACTCCTAAACAAAGGGGTCGTGCAGGCAAAGCCTGGACAGCTTTACCTCATCCTTCCCCAGGACCAGGCACTTTCCGTAATCTCTGACATCCATCAAACCCTACGCAGTTGTCCCAAGGTCTTATTCCACTTCCTGGAACCCCTCTTTGATGCTGCTGACCTCTGAGCTGATATTTTACAGGCTCATTCTTTCTGCCAGACATGTGCCAAAGCCAGCCCACAGGGGCCTCTCCAGATACGTCAGTCCCTGCACCAACTCCGAGGACACCAACCAGGGAAAGACTGGCAGATTGACTGGCAAATTGACCTACATGCCCAATCACAAAAAGCTTTGCTGCCTTCTAACCCTTGTTGACACCTTTACAGGGTGGATCAAGGTGTTCCCCACCTCCAGGGAGACAGCAGACATGGTGGCCCGGACACTTCTCAAACACATCATTCCAAGGTTTGGCATGCCACAGACCATCCAAACAGACAGCAGCCTGGCCTTCACTTCCAAAGAGGTTAAGCTTGTGTCTGATGCTCTCGACATCCCTTACCACCCACAATCCTCGGGTAAGGTTGAGAGAACCAGTGGCCTCATCAAGCAACAGCTCACCTAGCTTTCCCTCGAGCTCAGGTGGTCTCGGCCATCCCTTCTCCCCATTTCCCCACCCACCTCCGAGCCACCAAGTGCTCTCCCACAGGCTCCAGCTCCTTTTTTTTTTTTTTAATTTTTTAAATTAATTTTATTTATTTCTGTATGTGTATGAATGTACTGTCTGCATGCAGGTCTGTGCACCTGTGTCGTGCAATGCCGTGGAGGTCAGAAGAGGGTGTCAGATTCCCCTGGAACTGGAGTTCTCCTGGAATTGGAGCTTCAGACGGTTCTCGGCCACCATGTGGCTCGGCCACCATGTGGGTGCTGGGGATTGAACCCGGGTCCTCTGTGAGAGCGGTAAGCGCTCTTAACCGCTAGGCCATCTCTCCAGCCCGGCTCCAGCCCTTTTGAACTCCTATATGGATGGCTGTTTCTCCTTAACCGCCATCTACCAGCACAGACTCCCCCTGTTGACTGGTTACCTCTCCTACCTCTCCCTCCTAGGTCCTTCCTCCATTCACACTGACAACTACCTCCCTGCCCCAACATCCAGCTGCCACGGATCCCACCCCTCTTTCCCTAGGGGATCAGGTATTTCTCAAACAGCTCTCTCCCAAGTCTCTGGCGCCCTGGTGGTCAGGACCCCACACTGTGGTCCTCACCACCCCTTCGGTGGCCAAACTCCTGGGACATCAGTGCTGGTACCACCTATCCGGCTCAATAGTACACCTGTCGAGCAGCTGGGACCCACCGCCCTCCAGTTCTCCAGGAACCCCCAGTGATGGGGCAGACCTATCTGCGCTTATGTTTTGCGTGTTCACCATTGCCTCCTTTGTTTTCTGGACCATATTTTTCCTTAAATGCTCCTGCTGCCAGAGACAAGGGCAGGGAACTTCCCAGGCTGCTACCCTGCTGACTCCATGCTAGTAACCACCCTAAGCTTCCCACGGGTAGGTGGGACAACAGCGGTCTCAGCCTACCAATGGTGCTTTCACCTCCAAGAATCTCACAAGGAGGAAAGAGGCAGCCACACGGCCATCATGGGTCAAGCCGACTGTGACCCTGAGGGATTCCAGCGGACAGGCTTTATTCCTTTCCGTGGCTTTTCTGCCATTTTGATGCCCTGGTCCACACCCATAATATGCTTTACCTATGATCAAACAGATGAAGGCTGTTGCACCCAGTGGGTCAAGGAAAAAGGGGGAGGGGATTGCCCTGGATGGCCTGTGTCATACATGGCTTCCACATCGGCAACCCCTACATCGAAATGCAGCACAAATACTTCTTCACCTCTACCGGTAACCAGCTAAGACACATGAACAGCAGAGATCCCTGAGATAACCGATGTGTTGAGGGAGTTGTCATAAGGTATACAGGTGGAGGTTTTACTCCTACCCTCAGCAGAAAATGAAAATCTGGTGCTTGTATGACTGGGTGATTCCAGACATTCTCCATAACCTGGCAAAACTCCCTTACATCTCAGGTGGGCTCTCACACCCTTCTCCTGGTTAGGCCTGGTCCAGGAAGGGGTAACCCTCCTCAACCTCTTAGGGTTGTTTAACATCAGCCATTGTTTCCTCTGTGCTGCCCTGGGTTGACCTCCTGTCATGGTGGTACCTCTGCCAACCCATTCAATGCTTCCTCCACTCCAATACCACCACCACCTCTGTCACCCTCAATCCAGGAGTCCCCCTCTTCCAGGACTCCTTGGACACTCAGCTCCCCTTTTCTTACTCGGGCTCACCCCTCCTCTGCAATACCACCAACTTGCCATCAACAGCCATATGGGCACCCCAAGAGGGTTCTTCTGGTGTTATGGGACTCTTTCCAAAAATTTTTCATCTGGGACCTCCTCATCCTCCTCTCTGTGCCTTCCGGTGACATTGGCCTCACAGCTAACACCCTCTGGGCAGGCCGAGTTTGCCATGGTTTCTTCTCCCCTTTTGAGTCTGGCCTGGACTGGACATGTCAAACAGTCTTTCTCTAGGTGATGGTAGGCCATTAACCTCTTCCTTGGTAGTGACCACCTTGGGCATGGGCGCCACACCCAAATCGATCATCACGACTGGGGGATTATCTGAGCAGCTCCGGAAGGCCATCAAAGACTCACAGCTGACGAAGGGGGCACCTGCCTGCTCCTGGGAGAAGAGTGCTGCTATTGCCTCAATGAGTCAGGCCTGGTGGAAACCCGGATTGAGTTGCTCCAGAACTGGGAGATGGCCTCAGATGACACAACCAGTCCCCTTCCTCTCCCTCCTGCTGGTGACAGACTCCCCTTTCTACATGGTTGGCCCCTGTTATGGGACCCCATCATCCTCATCTGCTTATTTTTTTTCTCTTTGCCCCCTGTCTCCTCCATTTCCTCCAGGAACAAATCCATGAAGTTTCCAGAGCGGAAGTTAACCGAATGCTTCTCCACACATAAGCAACCCTGAGCACAAGCCCATGACACCTGACTCCACCTCTCCACGCAATCCCTTCCCAGCTGGAAGTAGCCAGATCTGAACCAGAGCTGGGGCCTCTGGCTCATCCCTCTGGAAAAATGCTGGCAAAGCCCAGGCAGCTGACACAACCTTTTCCCCTGATGTCACCAGCCTGCCTGCGTGCTCAGCCCGTGGCCATATTTGGACAAAGCCAGTTCATTTCTCTTCGCCACTTCTCCACACCACCTAAGTCCCCACCCAAAGGCTCAATGTATGGCCATATTTAGGCACAAAGCCAGCTCCTGGCTGACTTGTCCTCTCCCCTCGACAGTGGACTACAATCCCCCTGCTCCAGCTTGAGCACCAGACCTCTCTCTCTCTCTCTCTCTCTCTCTCTCTCTCTCTCTCTCGCTCTCGCTCTCGCTCTCTCTCTCTCTCCTGGTGAACCTGCTGGAAAGTTTCATGTCCAAATAAACCTGTGTTGGTTTGCTACCAGTTTGGTCTGATTTGGTCTTTTGCATAGGCAAAACCTTTCAAAAGAAGGCAAGGTTAGAAGACCAGATGGAGGCAATAGATTAAAGGCTCATCAAAATCCAGAATGAGGCAAGAGGCATATCCTGGAGCAATCCAGACTGTGAAGAACGAAAATAAATATTTAAAAGCCCTAAGGGTCAGAATTTGGGTCTTCATGGTGGTTTGAATGAGATCACCCATCACTCCAAGTGTGTGGACACTTTGTGCCCAGTTGGTGGTGCCATTTTGGAAGGTGTGGCCATGCAGGAGGAAGCACATCACTCACTGGGGTCCAGAGTAGAGAGTGCTTAAGCCTTGCCAGATCTCCATTCACTCTCGGCTTCCTGTGTCTGCTTGAAGAGGTGAGCTTCTGCTTTCTGCTTCTGCCCTGCCACTTCCTGCCACCATGCCTCCCTGCCATGATGGACTCTAACTCCCCTGGAACTGTAAGCTCAAATGGTTACAACGTTTTCTCACAACAGAAAAGTAATGGTCTTGAATGTTCCAGAGAGTCTCATGAGTGGAGGTCCTGGTCCCCAGCTTGGCTATTCCAGAAAGTGGCAGAAACATTAAGAGGTGGGAGTGTCATCAGCCACCAGCTCTTCTGTGATGTCCTGTGCTGCCACAGGCACCAAAGCGGCAGGGTCAGGCAACCAACGACTGACCTTGCAAACCGCAAGCCAAACTTTTCTAAATTTAATGTTTTTACGTTGACAATTTATTATTAATATTATTATTTTGTCTTTTTGAGGCAGGGTCTCCCTATAGCCCCAGCTGGCCCAGAACTCGATATGTAGAACAAGCTGGCCTTGAACGCAGAGATCCACCTGCCTCTGCCTCCCAAGTGCTGGGATTAAAGCAATGTGCCACCAGGCCTGGCCTATGCTGAAAAATTTTGATACCTGGTGTCGCGAATAACCCAAGATGGTCTGGAACTTCTAGCAAAGTGATGGCATAGGCTCTCATGCCTGGCTCTGTTATGGGCTAGAAACAAGCACATCGATTCTGGAAAATTGAGAGGAAGATTTAATACAGTTGACCAGAATGTTCTCCACTCTAGAAAAGGGACAGCAGCCGGGCATGGTGGCACACGCCTTTAATCCTAGCACTTGGGAGGCAGAGGCAGGCAGATCTTTGTGAGTTCAAGGCCAGCCTGGTCTACAGAGAGAGTTTCAGGACAGCTAGGGCTACAGGGAGATGCTGTCTCGAAAGAACCAAAAAAATAAAATAAAATAAAATAAAATAAAGAAAAGAAAAGGGACAATAATGTGACCTTGGGGTTTGGGGATATATACAGTCACTTTACAAGGGCAATGTTTAACTAGTCTTAGACAAGTCTTCTGCAGAGCATAAGTATTTGATTAACACATCAAACATTTTACAAATAGCAGATATATGAGGTTAGCTAGCTAATCTCAAAACAGCTTAAGACTTCCTGCTTGAGAATAGGCCCTGATGCATTCCTGAATTCTGCATCCTAAGAGTTCCCCAAACCAGGCAGGGGAGGTGGCTCATGCCTTTAATCCCAACATGCTTTCAATCCCAGCATATGGTCTATGCCAAGGTCAGACATGGAATGATTTCTGAACAGAATGGAGTTTATCTAGCCCACTTCATGGTCTGACCCACCTCACTGAGCACATGTTCCTTCAGATGTCTCTCAGAACTCTACTCTTGAGTCAGGCATCAGTCATTTTTTTTTTTTTATTGAAGCAGTATCTCCAGCATGAAATGGGGAAGTAGAAGTCAGGACCCACTCTTACCTTATCAGAGAATCTTGTCCTTTGGTCCCTAGGCCTGGAACGTAACACACACACACACACACACACACACACACACACACACATACACACATATACATACACACATACCTACGCACATATACACACACATACATACACACATGTGCACACATATGTGCACACACACACCCCTACAGACATTTCACAATTTATCTCATTGTTTGCAATGAGAAAGCACATACTGCAAGCAGCACTTTGATATGTAAAGTGCATTCACTGCCTGAATTCATTCACTATCTTGGGTAGAGGGCAAGTCAGGATTCCCAGGGATTAAAGGCATATGCTCAGGTCTCAAGAGCAGCACATGCTCAGTGAGCTTGTTTACATTATGAACAATAACTTTTTGGTTGCAAGGTTATGTAAAATATCTTTAGTCCATATTATTTCCATAGTATAAAAGTCATTTTATTTTCAAAGCTAATTTTTATTGAAGCTTTGTGTATTTCATACAAAATTTCAAATCAAATATAGACCTGTGCCCCCCTCCCTGCCCCCCCACCCCACCAGAGCTCATGCATTCTGCCAAACACATTTTTCATCTTTTTCTTAGTCTCTCTCAATTTTCTCAATGCATTCAAGAACAAGTTCACTGTTTCAGTCAGTTCTTTGATCCACTCTTCTTTTTTTTTTTTTTTTTTTTTGTCTTTTTGAGACAGGGTCTCCCTATAGCCTCAGCTGTCCTGGAACTCACTCTGCTGACCAGGCTGGCCTTGAACTCACAAAGATCCGCCTGCCTCTGCCTCCCAAGTGCTAGGATTAAAGGTGTGCGCCACCACGCCCAGCTGATCCACTCTTCTTGTTGTTGTTATTCCTTCCAATATGCATCATTCCAAAATATGCATATATCATAGGTTTTAGCATCTTCAGTTTATGATTTTCTTTTTTTATTAGGCTGAAAGGGAAAGATGTCATGTTTGAAGGCTCTTCCTTGGCAAGCCCAAACCACCATCAGTTCTGCCCTTGTGCTCCATGCTGGAGTTTTCCCTTCCCATGGTCACCAAATGAGGGAGGTCCAGTAAGCAGCGCATCCTGTCTTGATCTTTTTGTACTGGTCTCCATGATATAGGCTGGGTAGTCCAACAATGGCAGTTTATACTCTGAAGAGGCAGAAACCCCAGTAGTAGCTCAGTCCACAAGTTGGATGTCTCAGCAGTCCCCATCTGGCACTGAAGGTTTGGAGGATTCTTGGAGAGACCTGAGTCTTAAGTCCAGATTGGAAGGTTGAAACTGTGTCTCATGTCTTTGAAGGATGGCAAAAGCAGTGGCAGCCACAGAGTAGCTGTACTTTCCAGTAAGAATTGAAGACAGGCAAAACAACTGTGCTCTTTTTTTTTTAAAGTCATTCCTACATGAACTTATTAAACTATATCAAGAATGTGTGAGTGCACCAAAACCCTTTCAGAAAAGCCAGGTTCATGAATTTACTGAGCACACCACACCAACGAACACTGTGATGGCCTTACCTGGGTCAATGTGATGTCACCTTCTCACCAATCATCAGAACTTCTGGTCCACGTGTCATGGGCTCGATAGGTGATAATCTGTCAACCCTGGCCCCTAGGCCTTGGTTCAGCACAAACGCCCTGCTTGATGTGACCACTCAGCCAAATAGCCACTGCCATCATGATGTGCACTGACGGCCTTGGGCCCTGAGCAGCTCTGGGTCCACAGCCTGTAAACTCTTGTCCCCTATGGAGACTTTCCCGACTTCTTCATCTGGTCCCCTACGTAGACTTTTCCGACTTCCTCATCTGGTCCCCTACGGAGACTTTTCCGACTTCCTCATCTGGTCCCCTACAGAGACTTTTCCTACTTCCTCTGTCAGCTCTCTACCTTCATATTTGAACCCTATAGCCTCTCTAAGTCTTTTGTTGTCTGTAACCTGTTTATCTTGTGAGAAAGAATGTGTGATTGGAGAGTTAATATTAGTAATTATGATTGGAGACTGCCAATAGCCACAATATCAAGAGAAATCAGAGGTCCTTGAAGGAATTGTGAAAATGAAATTGATACAGTTATAAGTGTACTTAATAGGCCTTACATAGTTGAGTATAGGTGGAAGCTCAGAAACACATTAGGAATATACTCTCATGACTAGTTGCAACAAGATAACTTGAAGCCCCTGTGTGTGTGCCTCCTATCTCAACAAAATAGTCAAGCACTGTCATGTTTTCTACTGATCCATCTATAGGACACCAAGGCAGGTGAAGCTGCACTTGCTAACTCTTTGGTTTGTCCCCTGAGAGTAAAGCACTGTCCTCACGGCCCTCAGTTCATCCAACACTATCCCAGGATCTCTAGGCTCCCATCTTTGCAAAGCTGTACAAATTATTTTTTAAAAATTTTTTTTATTAATTTTATTTATTTCTGTATGTGTATGAATGCACTGTCCGCATGCAAGTCTGTGCACCCGTGTCGTGCAACGCCGCGGAGGTCAGAAGAGGGTCTCGGATTCCCCTGGAACTGGAGTTCTCCTGGAATTGGAGCTTCAGACGGTTCTCAGCCGCCATGTGGGTGCTGGGGATCGAACCCGGGTCCTCTGTAAGAGCGGTCGGCGCTCTTAACCGCTAGGCCATCTCTCCAGCCCCTGTACAAATTATTTTAAGAGTAGCTTCTGTAGTGTTTCTTCGAAGTGGGAGCCCATTTGCACCATGCATGCCAACTGACTGCACAGCTGTCTGTCTAGAACAGACCCCTCTGCCTTAAAAAATGGTATTGACTTCAAGAGAGATCAATTCTCTTTATTTTTATTTTTTGTGTATGAGTGTTTTGCCTGCATGGACGTAAGAGCACCATGCGTGTGCAATGATCATGAAGGCCAGAGGAGGGCGCCACCACCCCTGGAACTAGAGTTTCAGATGGTTCTTAGCTGCCATGTGGGTGCTAGGAACTGAACCCTGGTCCTTTCCAAGAGCAGTCAACACTCTCAACCTTGGATCCATCTCTCCAGCCCCAAGACCAATTTTCTTATAAAATGTGCCACACTGTGATTTGTCTGTTTCTGCAAATGGTTTTATTTACTTTCACACACACACACACACACACACACACACACACGCTTGTGTGCGCACGCATGCATGAGAGAGAGAGACAGAGACAGAGACAGAGAGAGAGAGCTCTTATATACTAAAAATTAAACTCTTGGTGATTGAGTTTAAAGACTTGGGCTGACACACAGTGTAGCACTGTAATTTTTATCTCCTAGCAGAGGCTCTCAGTATATGGGTTCACTAACAATGCTAAGTGTGACCACTCAGTGCAGGTAGTGACTGGGAGGCTGGCTGAGAAGGTCACAGTGCTCACTTGGTGTATGCTGGCAGAGGAGACCTGGAAAGAGTCCCACCACCGCCCACAATTGATACCTACCCATGACTACTGCTTGACTTAGAAAGTATGGGGTACACACAAGCGATATAACACCATGCAACTATTGAGAAGGTGTCTGTGAAGTCACAGTCTGAGCTACAGAGGAAAACTAGGATGATGATGACTCTCCCAAGCATAATATTAAAATGAGAACTCAGCTGGGCGTTGTGGCGCATACCTTTAATCCTAGACTTGGGAGGCAGAGGCACACAGATCTTTGTGAGTACAAGGCCAGCCTGGTCTACAGAGTGAATTCCAGGACAGCTGGGGCTACAGGGAGACCCTGTCTCGAAAAGACAAAAATAAATAAATAAATAAATAAATAAATAAATAAATAAATAAATAAATTGAGAGCTCAGAAGTACAAAGATTGATAGATTCACTACTTATTTGTTAAATTCTCCCAGGAATGCAAAGATGATTCAATAAAAGAAAAATGCCTCAGCAGTTTAGAGCACTTGCTGCTTTTGTAGAGAAGAGTTTAGTTCCCAGCATCCACATGGTGGCTAACAACTGTCTATAACTCCAGTTCCAGGTGATCTAATGCTCTCTTCTGGCTTCTACAGGCACTGCATGCACATGGTGCACTTACATATATGCAGGGAAAATACACACAAAAGAAAAATAATTTTAAAAAGAAAATTGATCACTTGAAAAGACTATGTTAACAAAATGAAGGTAGAGAGTCACATGATATCAACAGATGCAGGTAAGATGTTTAAACAAACCCAGCTCTCCTTAAATCATCATCATCATGACTACAAATAGAAGAAAGCTTCCTCAACATCTTAAGAGGAATCGTGAAAAATCCACAGCTGACACCATGCAGAGCAGCAGAAGACTGAAAGTACTGTTCCAAACTTAAGAACGAAACAGAGGGCTGAGACTGAGCATTGGACTAGAAGTTCTAGCTAGAGAAATTAAGCAAGAAAAAGAAATAAAAACCACCTAGATAACCACAGAAGAAATACAATTCTATTCACAAATGACAAGGAGGCATATGGAAAATCTCAACAAATTCCCGTAAATTTATAAAAACTAGTAAACTCAGTTTCAGGGTGTATATGGGAACACCTTCCACAATAGGGACACATGTCTTGTTTCACAGCATAAACAAGGGGAAAAAGTGGGGATGACCTTTTCTAGACAAATGGAATCTTACCTAACCTTGTAACCAAAGTCTATCTTATATTTTGAGATCATTTAACACCATCTTGGCTTCTTTACAATGTAAACATTTTCCTAGGTCTTGGTCTCTTTCTAAACATATACACAGCTTTAATCTCTAATGATCCTTTCTAAACCTTGACCCAGAATAGTGTGTGTGTGCGTGCGTGCGTGTGTGCATGCGTGTGTGTGTGTGTGTGTGTGTGTGTGTGTGCGTTGAGAACTATCAAGAGCTGCAAGCATTGAATATTCACTGGATCATCCCATTTGTGTTGCAAACAACAGGTGGGATTAGACTGATAACTTCTGCTTGTGGCTTGTGCTGTTCTATCTCAGGAGGGGTCAGAAATGGAAATTCCCCTAATAAGACAAGTTCAGATTTTTTTCTTTTCCTCTTTTATGCTGGATCCAATGCTTCAATAAAGGGAGAGCAAGGGCTGATGTTGGAGAAAACCGCTCCTAGAGTACAGTTCAAGGAGAAACCTGAGGGAGCCAGTTCTCAGAATGGATCAGGCTTGGTGTCAGTGGATGCTAGGTGTCAGGCTATTTTTGTTCAGGCATTACTGTAATGTGGCATTGGGCCCACTGCAGATATACAAGATGGACATATAAAATTACATTGTATCTTTACATACTAGTAATAGAAAATCTCAAAAATAAATAATGAAAATAATTCTACCCACAGTAACACTCAAATGAATAATTTTTAAAACCATAGGAATAGATTTAACCAAAGAGGTCTATATTAGTTACCTTCCTTGCTGTATAAAATATCTGATAAAACAACTTAAGGATGGAAAAGGGGGAGAGGAGGGAAAGTGAAAAGTGAGTTCCTAGCAGATAGCAGCATTCGTAATAGGTAAGAGGTATCGATAGCCAAAATGGCCATCCATGGAAGCTAGCCTGGTCTCTGCGCTGTGTCATGGGTAAATGTGTAGTACAGGATTCTCAGAGTGTGAGGCAAAAGCCACAGTCCCCTGGAGGCTCAAGCTCTGGGACTTGCACAAGGCCACACTGGCACATTCTCCATGTTACAAAGTGGCCTGACTTCAATCATGAAGAAATAAGATTCAGGCCTGTGACATGCAAGACAGCAAAGTCACAATGCAGAGAGGTGTGGCATGGCAGTGGGGCTCCTCTGCACCCAGCTGTACTGTAAGACAGTTTGTCCTCTCTCTGGAAAGAAACCTAGCTCACATTCAATTTTCTGTTCTAACAACACTCAGACAAGGTGCTAGAGTGATGGCTCATTGGTTAAGAGTGCTGGCTGTTCTTGCAGGGGACCCGGGTTTGATTCCCAGCATGTACATGCTGTCCAACAGCCATCTATAATTCCAGTTCCAGGAGAATCCGATGTCTTCACCTCTGAGGTCACTGTGCGACACACGTGCACTTACACATACACAGGTAATACACTCACACACATAATGGAAGAAAACAACCCACTGAGATGATTACTGAAGCCTGCCAGGCAGAGTCTCAGAAATGAAACTACTCAGAGGCAGAGCACCCACATTTTAAGACGAATAAATCCTCCTCACTTCCCTTCTGAGCTAACACCTCACAGCACACTCAAATATCCAGTATGAAAACACCTTACTTTCTCTTCTGAGCCCTCAACTCTAATAATATTTTACCAACATTATTTTTTACCCAGTCTGCTGAGTGACAAAAGACAAAAATCTATAATTTAAAACAAATTTTTTTACTTGACTGCTTGGGAAGATGAGGGCAAATTCATGTGCTCATATCATTTGTATAACCAGAAAAATTTATAAGAATATGTATACATTAACATTAAAGTTATCAAAACGAAGGGCTGGAGAGATGGCTCAGCAGTTAAGAGCACTGGCTGCTCTAGCAGAGGACTTAGGTTTAGTTCCCTGCACACACAGGGCAGCTTACAACCATCGATAACTCCAGTTCCAGGGTATCTGCTGCCCTGTTTGGCCTCCACAGGCATTGTTTGACATGGGCGCACATATATAATATATATGTGTGTGTGTGTGTGTGTGTGTGTGTGTGTATATATATACTCATACACATAAATGAAAATAACAGATTATTTTTAAGTTATGAAAAGGAAATCAAGGCCTGGAGCAATGCTGTCCCTGCCTGCACACGAGGATGAGGAGAAGGCCACCACCTGGGCAGCGCAGCTTTGGGGCTAGAAGCCTTTTTTCTTATTTATTTATTTATTTATTTATTTATTTATTTATTTTTGGTCTTTTTGAGACAGGGTCTCCCTGTATTTCAGTCTCAGCTGTCCTGGAACTCACTATGTCAACCAGGCTGGCCTTGAACTCACAGAAATCTGCCTGCCTCTGCCTCCCAAGTACTGGGATTAAAGGCCTGTGCCACAACACCTGGCATCTTTGTTCTTAATCACAAACTCCAAGACCATGTCACAGCTGGAGGAACATAAAGCCCCCTTTGCCCACTTTCTGGACAAGGGTCCAGGAGGGACACTGTCCCCTGGCTCACAGTTCACGACAATGTCACCACTAGCACCTAGCTCTCTCAGATCTCTCGTGGAGAGAGACAGAAACCAGGCTACACAGGAAGGGGTAGGGGATTGCTTCTGTCAGCAAAGACAAGGCTTGCCTGTGGTGGCTGCTCCCCCGAAACCTTGCTCAGGCCGTGGTCATGCAGATACACACCACACACAAGACACACATTGTTGGATGACTCCATCTCATACACAGCAGAGTGAACTCACCTGCACACACTTGCCCACTCACGAGGACGTGGCCCTGGGCAGATGGCCGCTGCAGACTGAGCTACAATCAACTTAAAAACTAAGAGAACACAAGAATTGGCAACACAGCGGTTGTTACTACCCAGTGTTCTGTAGCGTGTGTAGCTGTATCTCCTGCTTCTATGGCAGTGCAACGGGTGTGTTCACACATACATCAAGCTGCAAGTAGCGCCATGGCACTGTGCAGTCCATAAAGACTTTGCAGCCACTGGGCGTGGTGGTGCACACCTTAATCCTAGAACTTGGGAGGCAAAGGCAGGCAGTTCTCTGTGAATTCAAGGCCAACCTGGTCTACAGAGTGAGTTCCAGGACAGCCAGAGCTACAGGGAGACCCTGTCTCAAAAGACCCCCCCCCCAAAAAAAAAGACTTTTCTGCCACTCAACCCTCAGGAACCTCCATGGTGCACGTGAAATGTTCCTGTGGGCGCAGGACCATGTTACCGTTCTTTTCTGTCTTTGAACAAACATCTGCCAACACAGGGGTGCACCTACATCAAGGCCTGGAGGTCCCATTCCCAGAGGGATCTGCTAAGTGGAGAGTGTCTGCCACTGCCGTCCAGCAGGACTGACCAGCAGGGGGCAGCATAGTGTTGCAGAGGCTCCTGGTCTGTTGGAAACCTGCTGGGCAGATGGCAGTGCCCCAGGGCTCAGGTCTGAGATCAGGAGAGAGCCAATGCCACGCCAGTCAAAAGCTCACAGAAGAGACCACAGTAACCCCACCCAACAAGCCTGCAGAGTCAACATGGCTTGGTTTTCCTCCACGGTTGGATGGGGTCACTGTTTACTTAGCTTAGCTGCGGGCTTGAAGACCTTGTCCCATGAGCCACACCTATTTTTACCCAGCAGAGTCAGCCTCAGGATGAGAGCTAAGATCTGGGGCAAGACCCACTATGGGACAGTGCCAGGTTCCACAGCTGCCACGGGGCTGTCGGCAGGGGCAGAGCGTTCAGCAAGGGCCATGCACCGTCCTCCCCGGCTGCTCTCCTCTTCCTTCCGTCCTCCCCAAACCCCCTGCTCCTGTGCTCTGGCCTCCGTTAGCTCCAGGACTCGCATGGCCTAGTGAAAGCAGCTTTAGCTGTCCATTCTGACTCTCACGTGGAATCCCAGGCTCTCCTATCTGGGGTGCTACATTAGTTTTGGCCCAGCTCAATGTGTGGGTGATGCAAAGCCCTGTGTGCCCCTTCCTGGGACCCTTTCATCTCAGTTGCACAACGGAGAGTGAGATTGCATCATCACAGAAGCCTGGCCAGTGCACACTCAGCACATCACAGAACTTTCTGCTGCGTCTCAAGGACCCGTTCTCTTGCTGGGCTGCCAAGGCCGCCAAGGGTACGGACATGCAGAGACCCTCTGCCAAGAGCAAGGCCGGAGACTGGATTTTAGCACGTAGCTGCCTCTGCCCTTTCCTCTTCTCTCCCTTCCTGTCAGTTCTGTCAGTTCAAACTAGACCGCCAGTCTTTGCAAATGGTATGGTCGGTCCTTTTCTGCGTAGGGACCTCCCACGCCTTCTGAAGCTCCTGTAGTGATCCAAGCCGAGCACCCCAGACTGGAGATCCACTGTCCAGCTGGGCAGCCTTTGGGCTGCTCAGAACTGCAGGGGCCGATGCTGAGGCCTACCCAGGCCTGCTTTAAAGTGAAGCACAGGGTGTTACAAATGAAGATGGTTGAAGTCAAATGAGATTTTCTTCAAAGACCCAGCACTTAGGTAACCATATGTGGATACATAATTTTAATGGAATTTATTGCTCAAATTAACTTTTCCATTTCCCATTTTAGCCAAAATCTTAGTCAAATGAGGGCTCCCCACCCTTTCCCTGGACCTGTGTCCCAGGTAGCTTCCATGATACAAAGGTGAGTCTTACCAACGTCACTCTCAGCTGACCATGGGCCTCTGGATGCTGTCCACTTTCCCTCCTGAGTGTCTCCAGGTCATTCTTCTCTCTCTGAGCTGTGGCTATGATCTCCTACATGATGAAAAACATTCCTCACTCCCCTTGAAGGACAGAATAGTGGCCCTTGAACAGTGCATCTGTCCATCGTGTCCCAACTCTACCCTGTGAATAGGTTCAGTTACATGGCAGAGAAACAGGGCTGTCAGGCACTGGACCCTGGGTCGGGGGGGGGGTCATCCTGGTTTAACTGGGTGGGCCCAGAACTTTTACCACGGCAGTAGCTATGAAACAGAGACTTGGGTAGAAGGAATGACCTGGTGCAAGGCTCAAGTGGCCACAGCTGGATATGAGAGGTAGAGGAAGAGACCATGTTCCAGAGAATACAGGAGCCTGAGGTGCTGGGAAAGTTGAGGAGATGGAGAGCAAGTCCTGGCAGCGACTTGATTTGAGCTACTGCACACTTCCATCCCAAGAAAGCAAACAAAAAATTGTATTGCTTTAAGCCACTAAATTTCTAACAATCTATTTTCTTTAATTTTTTGTCTTTTTGAGACAGGGTCTCCCTATAGCCCTGGCTGGCCTGGAACTTGGCTATGGAGACCAGGCTGGCCTTGAATTCACAGAGATCTGCCTGCCTCTGCCTCTGTGTTGGGATTAAAGGCGTGCACCACCACATCCAGCTCTGACAATCTATTTGAATAGCCCATAAGTGTATCAGTTTCTTTTTCATTGCTGTGATCAATATTTGACCAAAAATGAGTGGAGGGAAAACAGGCTTGTTTTAGAGGTTCTGGAAGTTTCAGTGCATGACTGGGGCCTGTAGAGGCAGTGTAGGCTGTAGCAGTGTCCCACCTTCTAGACCTTCTACCACCTCTAACAGCACCACAGTGGGGTCTAACAACTGGGGACACAGTACACTACAGTACAGACATAGGGAACTAGGATGTCTCCACTTTGCAGAATGGGTAGAGAAGGTAAACAAAGTCACAGAGCAAATAAGTACAGGATTTCATTCCAAGTGTGGCCAGGGCAACCCGGGTCAGCTGAGCACACTTGGCCTCGGTTAGGTCTTGCCTACGCCCCCCCTCCCCCCACCACGCACAGGAACTGATTTGGAACAGCTCAGGGTTTTACCAAACCCCAAGCAGAACCCAAACACAGTAGCATAAAGCACCAGGAAATCACAGAAGGAGAAGAGACTGGTTTACACTGGGCACATCACCTTCAGTTTGAGATTTTCTGTACGCACTGCCATGTTCCTAACTGTGCCCCCCACCTCCTCCCAACCAAGAATTTACTCTCCATCCTGCAGAGCAGGTCAATTCCACCTTGGTTTCCACTTTTACAGCCGCACACTAGAATCTATTATGAGATGCTCAGTATGAGAATTTGCCCTCCTTAGGGAACTCTTATCAGCTAACTTCTAGGGTCTGGATGAGCCCTGAAGCCACTCTAACCTCCAGGGGTTACTGTCTCCTATGGACACGGCAGTTTTCCTGGGTGTATCTTACTTCTCCATCTCTGCTTATCTGCAATGAGCTGGCTCACCTAGGACCACTCTAGGCCTGTTCCAGGCAAGGAGAGCTAGAGGGAGTCCATCCTCTGTGTCTCCCTGACTCTAGGCTGGCACTATCTACTCAGTGTCGTTGTAGCACTAGGGCCATCTCATGAGCTAGAGGTGTGGGAAAACCTCGCCTCATGGGCAGCGCCTTCTTCTGGGAGTTCCAGCATCCAGAAACTGGGAACTAGGCAAGGAGAGAAGACCTTTCCAGAAAACAGGATCCCACTAGGAGTCTTCAGTCGTGGAGGATTGGAGGGGGTGGACTAGAGGCCTGGGGCTCTGTAGCAGGCCTCTATCTCCTTCTAGTACACCTCCCTCGACTCCGTGCTGGGCAGAGAAGGGGAGGCAGAGGAAGTCAGGACTGCCACCTCCCAAGGAGGGGAGAAGACCCAGTGCCGGCCTACCAAGGCTTCATTCATTCTTAGAGAATCATATTCCAGGGAACTCGTGTCTGGATCCTTCATCTCAAAGGAGAGGCAACGGGGCTGGTGAGATGGCTCAGGCAGCAAAGGCACTTGCCACCAAGCCTGATGACCTGAGTTCAATACCTGGGACCCATGTGGTAGAAGAGGAGAGCTGATTCGTGATCCCCACACCCAGGTCGTGACACACAAGACCCCCCCCCCCACAACGAGCAATGAATAAAATGTAGGGGGAAAGTAGAGGTGTGCTTCACGCTATTTGTACTGGCTGGTTTTTGTCAATTTGGCACAAACTCAAGTCACTTGGGAAGAGGGAACCTGAACTAAGGAACATCCTCCATCAGACTGGCCTGTGGGTACTCGATCTCTTGACTGCTAACTAGTGTAGAAGGACTCAGCCCACTGTGGACTGTGCTATCCTAGGACTGGCCTGTGGGCATTCATTCTCTTGACTGCTAACTAGTGTAGAAGGACTCAGCCCACTGTGGACCATGCTATCCTAGGACTGGCCTGTGGGTACTCGTTCTCTTGACTGCTAACTAGTGTAGAAGGACTCAGCCCACTGTGGACTGTGCTATCCTAGGACTGGCCTGTGGGCATTCATTCTCTTGACTGCTAACTAGTGTAGAAGGACTCAGCCCACTGTGGACCATGCTATCCTAGGACTGGCTTGTGGGCATTCGTTCTCTTGACTGCTAACTAGTGTAGAAGGACTCAGCCCAGTGGACGGTGCTATCCTAGGACTGGCCTGTGGGCACTCATTCTCTTGACTGCTAACTAGTGTAGAAGGACTCAGCCCACTGTGGACGGTGCTATCCTTGGGCTGGTGGGCTGAGCAAGCCAGGGAAGCAAACTAGTAAGTAGCATTCCTCCATGGTCTCTGCTTCAGCTCCTGCCTCCAAAGCTTCCCTTAATGGCAGATGGAGCCCTGAACAGTGAAATAAACCCTGTCCTCCAGAAGTTGGTTTTGGTCAGTGTTTAATCCCAGCAACAGAGAGTAAAGTAGTGCACTGTCATCCCTCCACATGTACAGCAGGCAGTTCAGGACAGAGACGCTGGGTCCTGTATATAGCAGGGTAAGGTGTTTACACACCCTTCTGTGTACATTAAGTCACCTGCAGTGACTTAGAATGCCCAGTGTAATGTGTGTTATGTGTATATAGTTGTAATAATATATTTGTGAAGGAATAATGACAGTTTTAAAACAGTTGCAATTTTCCCATACTTATTTTTATTTATTTATTTTTTATGCGAATGAGTGTAAGTGCACCCCTGTTGTGCAATGCTGCAGAGGTCAGAAGAGGGTGTTGGATTCCCCTGGAACTGGAGTTAAAAACAGTTCTTAGCCTCCATGTGGGTGCTAGGAATCGAACCTGGGTCTTCTGCAAGAGCAGTCAGTGCTCTTAACTGCTGAGCCATCTCTCCAGCCCCCCTTTCTAAAATATTATTACTATTATTATTATTATTATTATTGACAGGGTCTCCCATAGCCTGGAACTTGCCATGTAGACCAGGCTGGCAATCGATTTCACCAAGATTTGCCTGCCTCTGCCTCCCAAGTGCTGGGATTAAAGGTATGTGCTATGACACCTGGCTTGTCCCTAAATATTTCATAAATGTATGGTTTGTTGAGTCCATGGACATAGAACCCATGAACACAGAGTCCCGATTATCCATGACTGTACTAGTTAGAGGAACTTTGGAAGCAGGAGCATGCCCTGCAGAGGAGGCTTTGGGAGCAGTGGAGGAGGCTGGGGAGGGCAGGCTGGTTTGCACTTGCACAAAGCCAAAGGCTGGACTGCAATGGAGTGTGGATAATGGCGGCTGAGTCCCCTATTCTTACAAGATTCCCAGGGATCCCTACTTTCTGAGAGAGCAGCCTTTATTTGTCTCTTTTAGAATTCATACTCCTAACTTTCCCTAACCCTATACATGTCAAAGATGACAAAAAGACACACAATTGAGATATTGATGACAAAATCCAACCATTGCAGAATGTGGTAGTGCACGCCTTTAGTTCACACCTTTAGTTCCAGCACTCGGGAAGCAGAGGCAGGCAGATCTCTGTGAGTTCCAGGACAGCCTGGACTACATAGTGAGTTCTAGGCCAGCTAGGGCTACAGGGAGACCCTGTCTCAAAAAGACCCCCCAAAAAACAAAGAAAAAAATAACTGCTTTAGCCTGAACAAAAAGACCCAAGGTACATGGCTTAGTGCTGGGAGAATGCGGCCCGGGTTCAGTAGGGGGCTACATGCAAGCCAGAGACTGATGTCCAGTGAGAGCCGAGCATGGCAGTGAAATGCAAATGGCGGGCCCATCGTGAATGTCCTCAGAGGTGGTGCCTAAGCCTGAGGTAGACAGAGATTGAGTGTTCCGGGAGTGAACCTTCTGCCACTTAACTTTGAGGTCTACTGGGCAGTTGGCAGTGGGAAGTCTCTGTCCAGGGAGCCAGGGGGAAACGAGGCCAGAGGACTAGGAAGCGGCTTCCCTGGAGCCGCCAGCTCATCCATGTTCTGTTACGAGGAAGCCGGGCTTCAGGCGCCTTTCTACTTCAATCAGACTTTCTCTTCAAACCTGCTGACTCTTTCACTTAAAGGGCACAGTTCTTTAAGTGCACTTCTGTGTCAAGGGAAGGAATCTGCTTCAGTTGTCACCAATTCCTCCCTGACACTCAAGTTGCCCAGCTCAGAGCACAGTGGTGTAAGCTGGGGAGCCCCATGGAAGGAATCGGAAGACTGCTTGCTAAAAGGGCTTCTAACACCTTGCACAAAATTCTGAAGGAGCCTGAGGAAGATAAGCTGAGGAGGGTGTGGGTAGAAGCCAGCTGGAACTCATGGGCTGCTGAGAAGGGGCTACTGGGCTCAGGCCCAGAAACTACTGCTGGGTGGTGAGTAAGCTCTAAAGCCAGACTTTCAGGCTGGCCGTGGTGGTGCACGCCTTTAATCTCAGCACTAGGGAGCCAGAGGCAGGTGGATCTCTGTGAGTTCAAGGCCAGCCTGGACTACATAGCGAGTTCTAGGACATCTGGGGCTACAAGGAGACCCTGGCTCAAAAAGATCAATCAATCAATGTCAGATTCTCCCATTTTCAGAAAGAAAGAAAGAGAGAGAGAGGGAGGAAAGTAGAGAAGGGGAGGGAGGGAGGAAGAGAAAGAAAGAAAGAAGAAAAAAGACAGGAAGGAAGGAAGGAAGGAAGGAAGGAAGAAGGAAGGAAGGAAAGGAAAGGAAAGGAAGGGGGAAAAAGACCTGGCAGGGATGCAGTGTGGTGTTAGAGGGGCTTTGAGGTTTGAGGTTTGAGCTCCAGCACCACTGGTGGGTAATAAAAAGATGGAAATAAAGATTTTTGTATAAAATCCAAAGTTTTAAAATCACAGCAAGGTTAAAATAAAATGTGTCTGTGAGCTGGACACCAGTGGAGGACAGAGACTAGGTTGTCTTGACAATGGCTGTACCTGAAGCATCTGGCCTGTCAGAGGCATTCAGCAAAGAGTTCCTCTGTGGGGGCTGGAGAGATGGCTCAGCAGTTAAGGACTCTGGCTGTTCTTCCAGAAGACCCAGGTTCAATAACCAGCACCCACATGGCAGCTAACAACCGTCCATTAACTCCAGTTCCAGGGGGATCCAGCACCCTCTTCTGGCCTCTGCACTGCACACACATGGTGCATGTACACACATGCACACACATGGTGCATGTACACATATGCACACACATGGTGCACTTACACACTGCACACACATGGTGCACTTACACACTGCACACATGGTGCACTTACACACATGCACACATGGTGCACTTACACACTGTACACACATGGTGCACTTACACACTGCACACACATGGTGCACTTACACACTGCACTTACATGGTACACTTACACACTGCAAACATGGTGCACTTACACACATTGCACACACCTGGTGCACTTATACACATTGCACACACCTGGTGCACTTACACACATTGCACACACATGGTGCACTTACACATATGCAGGCAAAATAGTCATACACATAAAATAAAAATAATAAAAAATAATTCCTGTATGTACATATGTGTATAAAGTGTATATGTGTACATGTGCATGTATGTATTATATACATGTATATGCATGGACACATGTATATGTATGTTTGTGTACATATGTATGTTCGTGTAGGCATTTATATTGTATGGATGCATGTAGATACCTGTATGTAGGTATCTATATAGATGTATGAGTATGTAAGCATGTATGTGTGTAGATGTGCTTATATGTATGTAGGGTATGTCTGTATGTATGTATGAATGTATATGTGTCTATGCATGTGTCTATGTACATAGGTGTGTGTGTATGGATGGACAGATGTCAGGTGAATGAATGGATGAGCGAGTGAGTAAATGAAAAGTCTGGGAGGATGCCTTGACTCCCATGGGGCCAGGAGGGCTATGTTTACCCTGTGAGAGAACACACGGTCCACAGGGAGCATGCTGTGGAGGTTCTGGAGCTGGCATGGATGCCAGGGCTGGCCGGCAGCCACCCTTAGCCAGGAGCTAGGAGAGGGCCAGGCTGGACTCAGAGGCCCACCCTTAGCCAGGAGCTAGGAGAGGGCCAGGCTGGACTCAGGGGCCCATCCTTAGCCAGGAGCTAGGAGAGGGCCAGGCCAGACTCAGAGGCCCATCCTTAGCCAGGAGCTAGGAGAGGGCCAGGCCAGAGTCAGGGGCCCTGTTTGCACTCCAGTTCTCCAGGCAACTCCAGTCCATGAAACAAACAGAGATACAAGCCGAGGGCGTGAGGCAAGAGCATGCGGCTGCACCAGCAACTCTTCCCTCCCGGCTCTTTCCAGCCCACACCCTTCTTTCCATCCCCACATCCCCTCAACTTCCTCTGTCTTTCCACCCTGCCTCAGTACCAGGCGTGAAGAAGTGGCCAGTCTGACTGTATCTCCTGGAGCCTGCATTTGTTCACCTGTTATGGAAAGGCTCGGGTCTGAGGGAGTAGGCTGGGTATAGGATGCCACGCCAGAGACGGAAATTAGCATGATTCCTCCCCGGGCTGTCATTCTGTGTCTCAGACATCAGTACCTTTGTGGAGTCACCCGTCCAGGGAGGAAATATGTGCTGTGTTTGGGGGTCTCCTGCTGTGCAAGCCTGTGCGCCATGGACACACACATCCCTACGATACGGGTGCACAGCCTGTGCTATTTGTGAACTGCTGTAGATGGGCAGAGCAGCCACAGGTTCTCCAATCACAGGCGTCAGGGCTGAAGGACAGCCTTGGGTGGGGAGGTCGCCATGGCCTGCATTCCTGGCCTGGAGCTCACAGGCTGGAATTTGTACATTCCATTCATAACATTCCCTGCAAGGAGGGGGGGCAAAGCCCAAGAGTTAGTGATTAAGAGGGAAGAAGAAAGAAGGGCTTCCTGCAGCTCCAGGCTGTGTGTTCTCTTGCTTGCCCTGGCACAGGCCCCAGCCTTTGAAATGCAAGGAGCACGTGAGCTGTTTATGGAGCAGGCCCTGGCCGCCCCCTGAGCCCGCTCTGCCTGGGGAGTGGTGGGGGGCACCTGTGGCCAGCTGGATTTGCCCTCTTTGGAGGACAGGGTACACAGTCAGAACTCCGGGGACTGGGGACAGACCAGGCTTCTGTCTCCCAGGTAGTTTGTTTCTGTGGTTGGGACAAGGGTCAAGTTACACCAGGCCCAGAGAAACCAGGAGGATCAGGGCAGCCAGGACCTCTGGGTGACGAAGGAGGTAGAACTGTGTCAACTCCTGTTCCTCTGGGTGACGAAGGAGGTAGGACTGTGTCAACTCCTGTTCCTCTGGGTGACGAAGGAGGCAGGACTGTGTCAACTCCTGTTCCTCTGGGTGACAAAGGAGGTCGGACTGTGTCAACTCCTGTTCCTCTGGGTGATGAAGGAGGTAGGACTGTGTCAACTCCTGTTCCTCTGGGTGATGAAGGAGGTAGGACTGTGTCAACTCCTGTTCCTCTGGGTGATGAAGGAGGTAGGACTGTGTCAACTCCTGTTCCTCTGGGTGACGAAGGAGGTGGGACTGTGTCAACTCCTGTTCCTCTGGGTGATGAAGGAGGTAGGACTGTGTCAACTCCTGTTCCTCTGGTGATAAGATAGAAGTGTAACCGTATGGTGACAGGAGGACTGTGTCAACTCCTGTTCCTCTGGGTGACAGAGTGGACGGCACCTGGATAGAGAACTGTGTCAACTCCTGTTCCTCTGGGTGAAAGGTAGGACGGTAATCCTCTGGTGTGAGAGGAGACTGTGTCAACTCCTGTTCCTCTGGGTGACGAGAGGAGGTAGAGACTGTGTCAACTCCTGTTCCCGGATGAGCAGGCTCCAGGGGATGAAGTTGCTTGGCCACCCCTTTTCCATGCCTCGTACTGAGGTAAGATAGAAAGATGGGGAAAATTAAAGGGATGAAGGGGAAGAAGCCTGGATCCAGTTTCCATTTCTTGCTGGCTAGGAGTCAGAAACTGCGAGGAAATCGATACAATCAAATTGCCTAAAGAGGTGATGCTTGTTTTCCTAAAGACAAACAAAGCTGTTTAAAACAAGTGAACCATGCTTACTTTGGGGCCAAATATTTATGACCTTGAAGTTTAGCACATCAGCACCTCTTCTCATCCCTAAATTTAAACAAAGCAACTCATAAAAACACCTGATCATTCCATTTACAAAAGGAAACTCTTCAAGGTAGTGTAAACAAGCCAGCACAAGCATTAGTTTTACTTAATTTAAACTTTGTTCTCAATGGTATCCTGAGAGCAATGTAGCTATAGAAATCCACTAGACTCCATATATATATTAATATATATATAATTATATATATATATATGAGTCTGTATATATATATATGCAAGCACATATATGAAGGATGTCCTCCCTTGAAAAGCACACACTCAGGTATGGACTGGCCTTCCCATGTGTCTCTCTCCAAATGCACATGCTCCTTTGAAGCCAGAAAGGCCCCTGCCCTTCTGTCAGTACTGTGTGTGCCACCCCATTTTTCTGAAAGAACAGCCCCCCACAGCTGTGCCCTCCCCTCAGATGAGGCCCCACCTTCACTACGTGAGTAGTCAGCATGGAATGTGGCGGTGGGAAGTGGCACAGACTACTGGATATTGTAACATGTGGCATAACAGAGCACAGATCCATGTGAGATGGTGACCAGAACAGCCCCCCACAGCTGTGCCCTCCCCTCAGATGAGGCCCCACCTTCACTACGTGAGTAGTCAGCATGGAATGTGGCAGTGGGAAGTGGCACAGACTACTGGATATTGTAACATGTGGCATAACAGAGCACAGATCCATGTGAGATGGTGACCAGAACAGGAGAAAAGAACTCCCAGTGGAGAGAGAGGAAGCCGGATCTGCTTGAAGGGGGGTGACCAACAGACATAGTAGGAGAAGTGGGATGAGGGGCTGCCAGAATGCCGTGTCCCAGCCATGGGCAGGGACCACGGAGAGGAGACTTAATGCTGGCTCTCGCTGGCCCTAGTCAGAAGGGCCTAAGAGGGTGCAAGCTCTGCTATGTGTGTCTGAGGACAGCCAGGAAGAGCTAAGGGAGCTGGGAAGCAGAGAGACAGGCAGGCAGGGCAATCCCAGTGAGCACCAAGCGTGATGTTGTCATAGCTCCGACAGCTGATGGGATTGTGGCATGTGTTTTTGTGCTTTTAAAAGTCTTCCCATTTTGGGGCTGGAGAGATGGCCTAGCGGTTAAGAGCCCCAACCGCTCTTGCAGAGGACCCGGGTTCGATCCCCAGCACCCACATGGCAGCTGAGAACCGTCTGAAACTCCAATTCCAGGAGAACTCCAGTTCCAGGGGAATCCGAGACCCTCTTCTGACCTCCGCGGCATTGCACGACACGGGTGCACAGACTTGCATGCAGACAGTACATTCCTACACATAAATAAATAAATTAAAAAAAAAATTAAAAAAAAAGTCTTCCCATTTTGATATCAAATACGCTGAACAGCAATAGGTGTTATTCACGTTTTTAAAAGTCTTATCAACGTCCTTGGCAATGCTTAATTAAGAAAGTACTGGGGCGGGGGAGGGAGTTAGAGATGGCTCAGTGGTTAAGAACACCAGCTGCTCTTGCAGAAAACCTGAGTTCAGTTCCCAGCACCCACTTGCTGACGAACATCTGTCCATAACTACAGTACTGGGATATCCAACGCCTCTTCTGACCTCTGAGGACACTGCACACTCATGGTGCACACACGTGATACACATACAAACATGCAGGAAAAACACTCATACTTATAAAATAAAATTATAAAAGAAAAAGTCAGGCATGGAACACACCTTTAATCCCAGGACTTGTGAGGCAGAGGCAGGCAGATCTCTATGACTTTGAGGCCAGCCTAGTCTATACAAAGCATTCCAATACATAGTGAGATCCTAATACAAGAAGAAAAGACAAGGAAAAGAAGGAAAGGGGAGGGAAGGGAAGGAAAGGAAGGGAAAAGGACAGAACAGGGGCCCTGAGAGCAGCACATCTAAACTGGGTTCGAATCTAAGCTCTGTCCCTGATGACTGATGAAGGTACTTTGAACAAGTGACACTCCAATCCTTCTCTGAAGGTGCCGACTTCTGCTCTGTGGCTCATCAGTGTGAGGTGAAAACAAAGCAGGCAGGGATTCAGTCCGTGCACAGATCCGCAAAGCTCCCCACACTGGGGAGAGCCAGACCCCTGGGAGAAGGCTGCCGGCTGCCCTGGCTTGCCCGCTACAGGCCCTCTGTGCCCACGGGCTCTAGAGGGACTCTTAGCAGCTATTCAAAGTCCAGCGAACAAGAACAAGCTGAGCTCCTGCCTGTAGCAGTCATCCAGCCTGGCACCTTCCCCAGGCGGGCACACCGCCAGCTCCCTGAACACACATTTTCCTACATGTCCAAGGTGTGAGAAAAGTAACACATTTGTGGTTGATCTCGGAAAGGCCTGCTTTTAAAAGGCAGTGTGTTTTTAACTTGTTGTGAAGTACATTCTGTAATTCCTGACCAAAATACCAACTGACGTAAAGCGAACTCCTTTACGGAAAAATATTTTGCCTTGGAGAAGAATCCCTAAACGCTCCTGAAAGGGGAAGTGCCACTTTCCGGGGCTGCACATGAGGGCTGGGGGTGGGAACCTTCAATCAGCCACCCCCTCAAACACTACTGGCACAAAAGGGTACAGAGGTAAGATCCAAAGAAAGCCACAGGGGAAGGAGCTCTTCCAGCTGAAGAGAGCGTTCAGGAAGGTGGCCAGCTACAAAATAAATATACAAAACACTGTGGCTTGCCAAACACCTCAAAATAGCTGTAACGAAATATACTGGGGGGAAAAAGATCCCATTCACAATTCAGTAAGAAGGAAGAAATTCCTGGGAGTGAACTGAACAAGGAAACACTCACAAGACCAATGCCAGAGAGCCCCAACTCCTACCTGAGAAAATACAAATTATTTAGTAAGCGGAGACCTGGGATAGAAAGGCGTAACATTGAAAAACTGCCCATTTTCCAGCAAGAAGTGTTTGAAAAGGAAACCAACCAGGTAAGAAGTAGACATTATCTTATCAGATATGAAACTAAAATCCTTTGAACACTGAATTCATGAAGCAAGAATGCAATGGAACAGAATAGCAAGCCTGCACGTCAGCCTGAAGCTATACAAACATTAACACAGGAGAAAATGACCTTTCAAATCAGGGAAGGCAGTGTGTAGGCTTTTTTCCAATAAGTAGTTTGGGCAACAGTAGAAGTGTAGCTCAGTGGTTGAATGCTTACCGAGCTCCTGTGCAGCCCTGGGTTCCATAGCCAGTACTGCAAAATAAAAACAGGAATAAAATGAAAATTGGGCCAATGGCCAGCGTTTGAAATGAAATAGTCAGATTCCTGTTTCTTGTTCTAGATGGATTAAAGATTCAGATGGAACATGAAACCTCAAAACATTCGAAGCATATTTCCATGGATATTTAATCTTGGGGAGGAAGGAAAACTTAGCAAGCATGAAACCAAAGGCTGAAACAATAAGGTGAAAGGTGAATGAGACGCACAGAGAAAAACTACAAATTTCAGTGTGTCAATAAATACGAACTCATTTCTATATTAAAAAAGGACTCTACCCAGCAGTCCCAATGGCAGCCCTTTGACTTCTCATGGAGACAAAGCTTTCTGTGTCCACCTTGCAGTGAGCATTCATCAGGGCAGCTCCAGCCTAATGGATTTTGCTGACCTTTGGCTCAAGAGACTATATGTTAAAAGGTTCACCCCCAAATGGGTGCTGGTCGGAGGCAGTGGAATTGACCAGTGGAGTGTGACAGGAGGTTTTAGGTCGCTAGAAAGGTGCCCTTGAAGAGGATTGTCTCTCTTTCACCTCCAAGGCATGAAGGAACAGTTTTGCCTCACCATGTGCTCCTGTCATGATGTGATGTCCTCTCCCTAAGTAACAGAGCCACCTGGCCATGGACAGACCCTCTGAAACGTGAGCCAAAACAAACCCTTCAGTAAAGCTGACTGTGTATTTGTTATCTGATGAAAGGCTAAGGAACAGGGTTGACATTAGGTAAGTTTGTTTCCTTACAAGGAAACAAACAGCAAGACTGCTTATTGAGAACTAGGCTCAGAACTCAAGGGGCTGGAGAGATGGCTCAGCGGTAGAATGCTGCTGAACAGGGATGAGGATTGGAATTGGAATCCCCAGCATCCCCAAAAGGCCTGGTGGCCTGCCTGTAATTCCAGCTCTCAGATGGCAGGGACAGAGGACTCCTGGAGCAAGCTGGCTAGAAAGCTAGCAAGTCAGAGAATCAGGGTTCAGTGAGAGGCCCTGCCTCACACACGAACACACACACACACACACACACACACACACACACACATCGAGTCAGGCATGGTAGTTCAAGACTAAAATTTCAGCACTCAGGAAACTGAGGCAAGAGGAATGTCTTGAGTTCCAGGTCAGCCTGCGCAGCAGAGTAAGGCCCTATTCCAAAAAACCCAAAACATCAAAGCAAACACAACCACCACAAACACACAGGTTTGGAGAAGCTGCTAATGTTACTGTAGGTAGCGGGATGAAATGGACCTGGAGATGCTCCTGCAGGCTGCAACCTGGGAGAAGCCTAGAATCTTCTCTGGGACCAGACATCGTGGATCCTTTTCAGGGGGCTCTTCTTCTCTGCAATTTTTTTTTGTCTTTTTGAGATGGGGTCTCCCTCTTAGTCCCAGCTGGTCTGGAGCTCGCTATGTAGATGAGGCTGGCCTTGACCTCACAGAGATCTGCCTGCCTCTGCCTCCTGAGTGCTGGGATTAAAGGCGTGCCTCACCACAAGGGCCTATGCACTTTTTTTTAAACCACTTCAGTAAGCGTCCATCATTCCAGTCCTTTTTTTTTTTTCCCTGCTTTTACATAAAGGAAGGTATGGGGGTGGGCTGGAGAGATGGCTCAGTGGTTAAGAGCACCGACTGTTCTTACAGAGGACCTGGGTTTGATTCCTAGCACCCACATGGCGGCTAAGAACTGTCTTTAAGCTGGGTGTGGTGGCCCATGCCTTTAATCCCAGCATTCAGGGGGCAGAGGCAGGCAGATCTCTGTGAGTTCAAGGCCAGCCTGGTCTACATAGTGAGTTCCAGGACAGCTAGGCTACAGGGAGACTGTGTCTCAAAAACACCAAAAAAAAAAAAAAAAAAAGCCTGCTGGAAAATTATTGGTTTTCTACTTTTAGAGGAATATGAGATTACCTTCTCAATAACTATATTTAAATAGAGAACTGATTTGAAGAACAAGGTTAAATACACAATAATAGAGGTGCGAGTACATGGGAAAGTCATGACCTTGACAAGGAAAAGAGCTGAGAGATGTTGCCGTGGGAAAAAGACAGCCACAGATGAGGTGGTTCAAGTGCCCGTGGGATGTCTGTAACAGGCTGAGAGACGGGGAGGCTGGGAAAAGTCTGGACAAAGCTGATGTGGTCACGAAGGCCTTTAATCCCAACACTCGGAATGAGTGAGTGGAACTCTGTGGATTCCAGGCCAGCCAGGGCTACATAGTGAGACCCTGATTGGAGGAGGGGAGGTCTGTTCAAAAGTAAAGAGGGAGAGGTGAGGAGACAGGAAACTTGTTCTGGGGAGATGGAGGGCAGTCAAGGAAGGGGAGAGGCCGAGAGGAGGCTCAGTTACAGCCAAGTCTTTGGAGGTAGATTCCCCTGAACGAACCTGGAGCCAGACGAGCTGGGGCTAAGGATACGCTTTGAGGCCAAGCTGCCCAGGTCCACACCCAGCTTTCTCCTGTTCTTGGTTTTCCCTGGTGCAACCCACTGCAGAGAGCCACTGACCACACCTCAGCTTCTTCCTCCATAAAACAGGCTATGAATAGCCCTGGGTCCAGACTGCAGGCATGGGGTAGATTCACAAGGCACACAGTCTGGAAGGCAGCTGGCCCTGGCGGGTATCCCAGTCCCTCCGTCCAGGGGTTCTCACCTTGACCACCCTCCCAACAGCACTTGCAACTTCAACCCACAGAGTAGCTCTGACCCAGAAAGTGGGAAAGGGGAGCTGTCCCTGCGCAGGCCTGGGGACTCATTGGGAGTGGGTTCCTCAACCCCACAGTAACAGGCTCATAGCTTGCCAGCCTGGAACCTCACTACGTCTTGGCCTTACCTGCCCGCCGTCAGTTGAGTCTCCTCCACTGACCCTCTGCTTCCACAGGGCCTGTGACTGACCCATGCTGCATTTGTGCTTTCTCTGTATTTCACAGAACTCTGTTGTTTTTGTCCTAGAACCTTCTCAGAGACCCCAGTGTAACTGCAGAAAATCAGCTCAGTCCTAACCCCACCTCCCCTTCCAAGGAGATCCCTGTTTCCTTGGGCCCCACCCCTGCGTTCCCAGTAGAGGTCCCTGAGCTAGAGTTATGACGCTGGCAGGAAGCTGTATCTACTCCTTGCTTCCCTTCCCATTCTGCCATAGGCATAGGGGCCCAGCTTAGTGGCTTGGCAAGGATTCTGCTCTTGAACAAGCCAGAATCTGCCTCAGTGTGGGGAGAAACTAGACAAGGAAGGGCCACGCTAGCCCCGGAAGTGGTGGGAAACTGTTGTGGACAGCTGTCTTCTCAGCTTTGCCACGTTAATGAGAACAGCTGTGATGATCAACAAGCGGCCCTCGGCAACGAGACTGCTGACCTTCCCTTGTCGGAAGGGGGTGAGGGATGGTCATTAGACCCCCGCCTGAGAGCCAGCCACTGGAGGGAGGGTCCGATCATCATCATCCACACTGGGGTGGAAGGCCCAGGTGACGCGGCTGCTTGGGGTCCCTCCTCACCGGGCTCCTGTAAGTAAGCCAAACGAACTCACTGGTTCACCAGCTAGACTTGGGTGAAGCTGTTTCTTTGGTCTGTTCTCTGTGCTCTGTGGGGTAAGTGGATGTTTGTTCATGTCTCCTCAGGAAAAGCTGACATAATAGAAGCTCCACCCAGGTATTCCAGCAAGAAGCCAGGAACCAGGAGCCTGGAGACAGCCACAGATCTGGCCTTCTCACCTGGCCTTTCTGCCTATTCCTCCACTCTCTTCCTCTTCTTTGCCAATTCTCTTCTTCCTCCCTCCCTCCTTTTCTTCCCTCTCCCTTCCTTCCGCCCCTCCTTTTCTTTGCATCCGTCCTCCTCTCTTCCTTCAACCCTCCTCTTCCTTTCTTCTTTTACCCATCCTCGCTTCCCTCCTTCCTCCTTTCTGTTTCCCTCCTTCCTCCTCTCTTTCTCTTTCTTGGGAGTCAGGAGATGTTTTCTACTTGAAAAACTACAGTTCAATCCTAGGACTGAAAGCAAACTTTAGCAGCTCCAGACACAGTCTCCCCTGCCCAGATCTTACAGGGGCAACGGCTTATGAAACACCACAGAGTTTCCACATTGCAAATTAAAAATATTGCTCAACAGCCCCTCAGAGGCTCCTCTGAGCCCAGCATGGACAGTAGGCCAGCGGTTTCATGGCCTATTCCTCCCCCTGCACCCACACCACGCTTCATCACCACCTTAGGGACCCAATAGGAGTCTTCTAAGAGATGACAAGTGACCCTCTGGGGTACCAGGAGTCTCAAGACCAGGCATTTGGAGTACAGTTGGCCTTTGGCAAGGAATGCCCTCACAGGAATGCTGCATGCAGCAGGAAAAAAACCCAGACCTTCTCAGACAAACCAAGAGACCTGGGAGCTCAGGCCCCTGGCACCCATGACAGCAGAGGCTCAGGACACTGACCTCAGGCCACCACTCGCTCTGCTCACACCAGCAGTGGGTCCCAGTGGCTATTGCCTGTTCATATCCCAGAAAAAGGAGTCAAGATCAAAGAATACAGAACAAATGTGTGTCTACAGAAAGATTTCAAAACAATCACCTGTGAAATGAGACAGTAACAAGACAAGAAGCCAAGATCAAGTGGGAGACAAGGGGCTAGAGAGCCGTCTCAGCAGTCGCGTGCTACTATTCTTACAGAGGACCTGGGTTCTGTTCCCGGCGCCCACATGGTGGCTAACAACCATCCTTAACTCCAGTTCCAGAGGATCTGATGCCCTCTTCTGACCACTGCAGACACAGGTGCACTTACATACAGGCAGGCAAAACACAAATAAATAAAATAAAATAAAATAAAATAATAAAATAAAATAAATCAGCCGGGTGTAGTGGCGCACGCCTTTAATCTCAACACTGGAGAGGCAGAAGCAGGTAGATCTCTATGAGTTCAAGGCTAGCCTGGTCTACATAGTGAGGTCCAGGCCAGCTGGGGCTAAAGGGACACCCTGTCTCAAAAAGACCTTAATTAATTTGGATGAGTTCAAACTCACAGAAAACCTGTAAGCATATAAAGAGTGGAAAGGACGCCCATTAATTCTTTACTCAGAATTCCCCACTGTTAAGCCTTCCACTCCACTTTCTTTACATCTCTGTATACACACACAGATACGCACAGGCACACAGAATATACAGTAACCCCTCCCCCCACCCCTATTTTCTGCTTCACCCTCCAGTTTCAATTACCTACAATTAGATGCAGCCTGAAAATATTCAATGAAAAGTTCCAGAAATAAACAATTCATATGTTTCCAGTTGGATGCAGTTCTGAGCAGCATGGTAAAATCTCCCACTGTCCCACTTCACTCCACTGGGGACGTGGAGCTCCCTTTGCTACCGTGTTCACAGTATGTGTTACCCACCCCTCAGCCACTGTGATGATGAACCTCGAATGACAGTCTGACTGGGTTGACAGATAGAATCCCAAAGGTAACTGATGCATAGGTCAGGGAACGAGCAGGAAGGCCCCTTGCTGAAATTGAGTGGGACCTGAGGGATGGGGACCTGGACACACAGGGGAAGTTCTCATCGGCACATACAAGCTGCTGCCACTGCCTGTGGCTATCAGACTTTGCCGTCCATCAACTTTTCCACTTTTGAATGTGAACTCACACCAGTGACTCTCTAGGGAACTTTCTGGCCTTCGGCCTTGGACTGGAGTGCATTGTGGGTCTCTCTGGTTCTCCTAATTCCAGTTTCTTGGACCTAGCAGTTACTGGACTTGCCAGCTCTCCAGTGTACAGAGGACCACTGTGGGACTAGCCAGCTTGTGGTCATGCAAGGCGAACTAATAGATCCTTCTTCTTATCTGCACAGTCCTGTCAGTTCTGTTCCTCTAGACAGCCCTGACCAACCGGGACCCCTTGTACCTCCTGGGTTATCAAATCAATTGCTTGGATGTCATGGGGCTGGAGCCCATGTAGCCTGGGGACAACAGCCTGGTGCTGTCAATGGCACGTCATTATTCCATGCATCTCATCACACAGGCTCTGTCTGCCTCTTCCCACACATCACCATAAAGCCAGTATGGCACAATATGGTGTTTTCAGTGGTGGAGAGACCACACTTGCTAAGTTTCTCCATAGTATACCGCCACTTATCATTATCAGCTTTGGTCTCTTGCTGTTCTAATTGAGAAACTTACTCCTAGTTGTCTACAGAAAAAAAAAAAACCCCACAATATCTGAAGGGGTTGAAACTCACCAGGTACAGTGTCAGGGACCCTTGGGGTTCTTGGGGCAATCTGGTGCAGCCAAGCTGCTCTATGTATGTGTGCATACATAAGCATATGTGCAGTATTTTGTTCTGAACCATTTGAAAGTAAGCTTCCTAGACCACAACTCTCAATCCCATGCATTCAGTGCATACTTCCTGCAAACAGGGCATTTTTATACATAACCCTTCTGCAGTTCCCGACTTCGGTAACGTTCACACTGTTGGTTCCTTCCTCTGATCTGCTATCTGGGCTGATTTTTCTATTGATCGGATGAGTCTTTGCATTCTATTCTTTCCCTTCAGTGCAGAATCAAGTTCTGGCTCAGGCACTGTGTTTAGTCGTGTTAGTCCAGAACATTTTTACAGTCTTTCGCTTTTTAGGATGGTTACATTTCTGAGCTGTACAGTGCCTGTCTTTGAACTGATGAAGTGTCTCTCAGTCAATTTTAGAATCGGGGGATTCCTTTCAGGATGGTCACTCTAAAGAACCGGCTAAGGGCTGCACTAGCTGGAGGTGTGGCATTACCACACCCACCCCCTCACTGGCCTATGGACCATGACTACCCATCGAAATGTTGGGAGGCATGGACCCTTAAACAATACTGGTAATTGCCATTGTGCTTCCTTGCCCTCTAGAACTTGACAGCAAGACCCCATTGCTGAACATATTACAAACAAGGAGAAATCAAGCTGGCGCTGATTTCAAAGCTTCATCTCTACTGGTTTTTGTAGTGCTGGAAGGTGCTACACATGCTACCAGAAGAGAAAAATAATCATCAGCCTTGCTTATCTATGAATCCCATGAGCTGAATTACCAACTGGCTTTCGCAAGATCTGCCCTTTTGGTGTAATAGTGGCATGGATGTTATTGGAGCAACCAATCACTTTCTGCTGGGATTTAAGATTCACTCCACAGGATGGAATCCATACCTGACACTGATATCAGGCCTAGAAATCTAGCTAGACAGTTCATAGGCCATAGGGGAAACTATGCTACTATTATTCTGCTAAATAGATAGAGTATTAAACTGACTCCTAAGGACTTATTGTTATACCCTAGATTAATGCCTCTCTGGACTCTCACCAGAGAAGCTTCTTACAGCAAATTGTGTAATAGAGATCTGCAATTGGTCAACCTGCAGAGAATAAGGACTGCAGAGTGCTTGCCCCTGAATAGGACACCTGTATCAAACCCTCGCCTCCCAAGGCTCAGAGATCATTGTGGAACCAGAAGTTGTAGAAAACCACAAGGAAACAGACTTTTCCAGACAGCTGGTCAGTCACTCGTATGAACTCACAGCAATGGGGACAACATGCACCAGTCCTACACAAGCTCAAACCAGACAAAATCCCAGCACAGAGAAAGGAAGCTAGGTAAGAAACCCCAACCCTAGTTGAGGAAATGTTGGTAACTGATAGCTGCTCGGAGAGAAAGAGAGTCAATTTTCTTCAAGGGTGTGAAGCTAGGTAGGCTGACCAGGTTCCAGAGGACTGAACCACATCAGAAAGCATTTAGGACACAAATTAGGCTCAAGCCTTAAAAAAAAATAGAAGACATGAAGTCCTGCAGAGGTTAGTAAGGTGGAGTCTAGATAGAGACAGGGGTCTGAATGTGATCCAAACACAGTGCATGAAACTCTCAAAAATTCAATAAAAATATTTGACTTTTTTTTTGCTCTTTTCAAGACATGGTCTCCCTGTAGCCTCAGCTGGCCTGGAACTCACTATGTAGACCAGGCTAGCCTTGAACTCACAGAGATCCGCTCCCAAGCTCTGCATATCTCCCCTCCCTCTGAAGGCAACCCTTAGAAGATTGCAGCATGCTGTGGGAGAGGAGACGGGGGTGGGGGGCAAGAGAAGGTGGCACTCTTGAGATTCCTGGGGCACAAGGATCCTGGAGGGACAGACCCTGTATGTGTAGCACTCTCTCTGGGGCTGGAGACACCACCCCATGGTCATTAATATTCCTTAGGTAACCATGATGAATATTCATATCAAAGAGAACACATTATGACTAACATATGACTAACATTATGACTAACATTATGATGAATATTCATATCAAAGAGAACACATTATGACTAACAGCTTTGATCATTTTGGGGTCAAGTTTTGCCTCTTCACAAGTTCAGCTCGGTTCAGGTTTTTTTCTGGCAAATAGTTGTGACCAAAATGTCCATTTTTAGAGCCTGGTGGAATTGGAGAGGCGGATAAGGGACTATGGCTGAAATGAAGGCCTGAGGAGGGGCGCACCACAGAGCCGTGGCTGATGGGCAGATACAAGTGGAACTGGAAGCAAGAGGTTTGGCGCCTCACCCAGAGCACCGCATGTGGCAGGCATCGAACCCACTTTCACCTACTGAGCCATGTCACTGGCAGGATTTCACATTTATTTCTAGGAGAATTTCTAAGTTTTGTGCACAAAACTTAAAGGGAGGGAAGACTTGCCTGTCTCTTTTTGTCTTCTGATTATCTTCATCCCAGAATAAGTCTTTTGAATTTATTAATCACTCTTTAGTTTTCATATTCTCCTTTAATTTTTAAAATTTTATATATCTTTGCATCCAATGCCATGGAGACCAGGACAGGGCCTTGGTCAGAACAGGGCATCAGATCCCCTGGAACTAGAGTTCTGGACAGCTGTTAGCCACCATGTGGGTTCTGGGAAGTGAACCTGGTCCTCTGCAAGAGCAGCCAGTGCTTTTAACCATGAAGCCATCTCTCTGGGCCCTTATATTATTTTCTCAAATAAAATGCCTTGCACGTACAGGCCCTGGGTTCAATCTCTAGCACTAGGGGAAAACCCACTCACTGGCAAAAATGATCCTTACCTTTAATTTTAGCATTTCTAGCTTAACTCGTTTCTAGGCTATTTCATTGGCTAGGATCGCGATATACTATGAAAGTCATAGATGAGACTGGAATTTTGTTTTACTCCGTAAAGCATGTGACTACTTTGAATGATAGCCAGTGTCTGGGCTTTCTACCAGCCGAGAACTTTGCATACATTAAGCACTGGTAGCCGAGTTCCTGGAACTCCTCAGAGAACAGAGGAAGGAGGCACTGACTGATTAAGATAAGAATGCTGCCCGTAGCCATACAGCTGATAAGGAAGGTGGAATTTAATCCAGAGTTGTTCGTCTGATTCCTGTGTGCTACTCTGACTTAACCCCCTATAATTCAACAACTCAGGCTTCGGGCAGTTCATGAGTCCCTGCACAGTAAGTACAACATTTTGAATTCATTGCTCACATGTTTATAAAGGCACTCAGTATTCCAGTATTCCACTTAAGTATTCAAATGAGCGATTCCTAGTCAGCCTTTCTCTCTGCTACAAAATACCCTGCATAGAAACATGGAAAGTCCTGTGCTTTCAAGGTTTCAGTCCAGGGCACTTGGCTCCATGGTTTTGAACCTGTAGTGAGTCGGGTGCAGCAGGCAGAAGGGGGCCATAGACAAAGCTAATCTCACCTCCTGGCCGCCAGGGAGGAGAAAGAGACACAGAGACAGAATGACCGAGACAAAGACAAGAGAGACAGACAGAGAGAGAAATCAGAGGGGAGGAGAAGGGAGGAGGGACCAGGCTGAGCTGTAACCCTGAAGACATGCCCCAGTGACAACTTCTCCTGGGGCCTGCCTCCTAATGTTTCCAGAACCTCCCAAAATAGTGCCACCAACTGGGGACCTAGGCGTCAACACGCCATTCTATGGGGACATTTCATATTCGGCCAGAACACTACCGGTTCTTTTTTTCTTCTTTTTAAAAATTCTCTCTTTCATTAAATAGGTTGTTTTATTGCTAATCTGCCAAACTTTTGACATAAAACTTAATTGTGTTTTATGAAACATTTGTTGGACATTTGAACAAGTGATCACCTCTCACTTTACCTAATGTTCTAGTGGACAGCACTGCACAGCTCTGTAATGATTCATGCCTGTGTTTTTCAGACCTTTTTATTATTATTATTATTATTTTAAATCATTCTTTTTTTTTATTTTATTTATTTATTTATGTGTATGAATGTACTGTCTGCATGTAGGTTTGTGCACCCGTGTCGTGCAATGCCGCGGAGGTCAGAAGAGGGTATCAGATTCCCCTGGAACTGGAGTTCTCCTGGAATTGGAGTTACAGATGGTTCTCGGCCGCCATGTGGGTGCTGGAGATTGAACCCGGGTCCTCTGCAAAAACAGTCAGTGCTCTTAACCGCTAGGCCATTTCTCCAGCCCCCAGACCTTTTTAATTTTGTCACAGCAAGTTTGTTCCGCACTCTGCTGCCTCTGTCTACTGAGATTCTGAGGTCTGCCAATAGGTAAGTGAGATTTCCTCTAGTGCTATGTCATTTACATCTTAAGTTTCTTGGATGTTTGGCAAATTTTTTGCCTCAAGATTTTTTAGTTCAGCATTCTTCACTTCCAGCCTCTTCGGAATGATGATGACAGGATCTTTCCAACAGCCCTAGTTCTCTTCTTATTGCCAGGGCTAGGAGTACCACTGTGGTGCTGGAAGCCATGAGGGTAGACCGGGGGTGGTGGCAGGGACTGTGGATAGATCCCTGGTTTCCTAGCCGGAAGGGGCCAAGCCATTGCTGTCTGTGTGAACCTGACGAGTCTGTCTGCCTATATGGGTCCTCTTCTTTCCTCTCAGTGAGAGAGAGGCTCCAAATGGGCGCCCCAACTCTCACTTCATTATCATGAGGCTGGCTCTCAACCCCAGGCCTGGGGGAGACAGAGGGCCTTTGAGCTCAGGCTGGCAGGGAGGAGGGCTGGCGTCCCAGGACTACCAGAGTGTCAAAGAGGGAATGCTTTGAAGAGGCCCTGCCCTTCCTGGGGCCAAGACTTGGCTCTTGTCATCAGTCAGGGATTCTGTTGTGGTGGGACAGGGGGATTCTTGCCAGCTGCTTGTTGTGTGTGCTTTCTTCGTTCCTTCACTCCCATCTGTCTGTTTCCTCCCTGGCCACTTGTATGAGCTCACTGGAGCTACAGAAACAAGGGCCCTTCCTGGTCTGGAGCCAATACTAATCCCAGCTTACTCTGAAGCCCGTCTCCCACTGCAGACCTCATCACCAGCAAGCGGAGCATGGGAACCTGCTCTTGAGGAACCCAGGCCCCCAGCTCTGAGATGCTGCTTACTCCTGCAAACACTGCAGCCCTGTGACAGGCTGACTTCACAAAAGGAGAAGGAATACCCCACACCAAAATTCTTTTCCTAACTCACTCTACCTATGCCCTAAATGCCCACGGAAAGGACCCACACGCAGAAGCATTTTTCCTAGCCTCCTGTGTGGGTTCTGACCCTTGGCTAATTGTCACTCCCACTCTGCTCTTTGACGACCTCCTCCTCCTCCTCCTCCTCCTCCTCCTCCTCCGATCTCCCAGCACTGGGAACAGATTTGCCAGTGTCTGGCCAGTTCCACAGCGGTTATGGCTCCCTGTGATGTGCATGGTGTGCTGGCTGGTGTCTCTGTTCCAGCTCAGCCTCAATAACAGGCAGGAAGAGCTCTGTTGCTACTGACTATAGATTCCAAGATAACCCCATGTAAGTTACATGAGATTTCATGTAACTTACACCAAAGATTCAGCTGCAGGGTTACCACATTCCTATCACCATCCTCCAGGTCCAGAAAACCTTTGGGGGCTGCCACACCTGCCAATTTCCACTCTGGCCCACGGGAGACTAGAATTACAGTTGCGGGGCAGCCTAGCAGGAGCACAGGGCCAGGTGCAGAAGAGCCTGTGGCAAGCCATCAGGTGGAGGCAGGGACAGGAGAGTGGGCTGCAGTGAGCTCGGTGGGGCCGCTGGAGAATTCCATGTGAACTCAGGGCTAATCCGATGGAGGTTTTGCAGGTTCCCATGTCTGCTGTGTCTGAGAACAGATGGTGGAGATGTTGAGACAGGTATGCTTGAGGACAGATTCTGGAGGCAGAGCCAACAGAAAGAATGCAGGAAGCAGCCCAAAGGGCTCGTGGGCTTAGGGCCATTTGCTGAGTTGGGGAAGAAAGAAGAACAGGTTTGGGGCTGGCCGGAATTTGGAGAGTATGTTTAGCCATGGATGCATTCCAGGTCTGGGAGAAAGGAAGGCTCGGATGTGTCTGCCTGGGTGAGATTGCCTGTGCCTGCCTAGCCCTCTAACCTGGCTTTCTAGGAGAGGTCTGATCCTAGGTGTGCCGGCCACAGATCCTTTAGTGCCTTCTGGAAGGTCGTGGGAAAATCATGCTGAGCATGGGAATGCTGAGTGCAATGTCTCACACACACTGGCCCTGCCTTTCTCACGAAGAGCTCACTTTCGAAGCCATCACTGTGAGATCATTTTAGATTGTACCTGACACCCCCCTCCCCTTGCTGCAGCCCTAGTGGGCTGTAAGCTGACAGCTTATGCAGCTACAGTCTGGGAGTTAATTGGATTGATGCACTCTGACCAGGCAGTCACCAGGGTCTTCCTCTGCCCAGGCCGGAACAGGCTCCCACCTGAGATCTCTCATCAGGTCTCCCTGGCTCCAGCCATGTCAGGGCCTTGGCCTTCCTTTGCCTGCCACATGCCATCACTCTGCAAGCTGTCCCTGCATACAGCCTCCTCTCCCATTGACATCATGCATTCCTAACAGGTCTGTGGCAACGTCCTTCTTGTCATATCCTGTCAGCAGGTACACAGTGTCACCAAGCCTTGAACCCAGTGATATTAGCCTTGATTGCTCAGTTAAGGTGATACTGGCCGGACTCTCCATTATAAGTTTACTCTGTAATTGCTAAATATTTAGGGGAAACACTCTGAGACTCTACCGAGATCTTGTTTCTGTTTAAGTCTCTTGGAGTTGCTGTCCACCTCTGGCGTGGACCTCGGAGTCCTGCAATCTTCCAGTGGACAGCTTTGTTGTTCATTCCTTCCATGTTTATTAATTGGCACTGGTCCTTGGGGAAGAAGTTAAGCATCAATAATTAAGCTATACACCAATGACAGAGCCCAGGGCAGGAGGAAGAGCAAAGGCTGCAGAGTCACTATTTAACCCAGCACCGCTCTCTGCCCCATGCTCTGACCCTTCGTTGCCTTTGCCCTTGCTGGCTCTGACCCATCCCTGCTGCTGACGTTAGCAGCCCAGTTTAAAGCTTGCGAAGACTTCAGTGTGGCCTCTCCAGAGAGCAAGACCAGGCTCCTTCTCCCCTTCTGTACCTTTCTCCTCTGTCCTGCCTCTCAGAGACTCCTTCCAGAGTCCTTCCAAGCACACACCACAGATTCACACATACATGCACGTATACACATATATAGCTATGCGTTCATATAGACAGACATATAAACATGCACAGATACACATATAGACACATATTCATTCATGGCACATACACAAGCACACACATCCACAGATACACTCACATACACATATAGAAATATGCATAAATATACATACATGCACATGTATATTCATTCATGCCTTCACACATAAATGTATGTATACATATATGCACATACATATGCTTTTATGCACACATACACAGACTTACATACATAGCCATGCAAAGGATACACACATACACATACACAATCTAATCCCAGATGTTTGGTTTCAGTGTTAAAAGCTGATCATGACAGGGCTGGAGAGGTGGCTCAGTGGTTAAGAGCATTGGCTGTTCTTGCAGAGGACCTAGGTTCAGTTCCTAGAACTCACATGGCGGCTAACAACCACTTGTAACTCCAGTTCCAGGGGATCCCTTGCCCTCTTCTGGCCTCTGTGGGCACTGCATTCATGTGGTACACTTACATACATACAGGTAAAATATTCATATTACATAAAATAAAAATAAAGAAATCTTTGGGAAAAAAGTTGATGGTGACTTACCTCCTCCTCTGCAGCTCACGCTCTGGGTACAGGAACTGTCATGGCCCTGGTCATGCATGAAGCCCCACCAGAGCTCCTACGTGTGCATCCAGGGAGTGGCAAGGTCTCAGTCCTTGGCCCAATCACTACACTACTCTGACATCCGGATCAGTGCCTGGTCCGTTTCTCTTTGTACTCCCCTCCACTCAGAGAAGGGGCTCACTTCGGGTGTCTGCCTGACCCTTGATATTGACTCTCTGCTTGGCTGAGCTTCAGCCAGGCTCCCAAACTTTCCTCAGTGTCCATGTGTGCACTTGTAAAACACAGTTTTAGTCAGGCAAACCTGCCCTGCATATCTGCTCATCCTCGATGATTTCTTTTTCTTTTCTTTTCTTTCTTTTTTTTTTTTTTTGTCTTTTTGCGACAGGGTCTCCCTATAGCTCCAGCTGTCCTGGAACTCACTATGTAGACTAGGCTGGTCTCTTTCCATGTAACTTAAAGTGACAAAGATCCACCTACCTCTGCCTCCCAAGTGTTAGGATTAAACACGTGTGCCACCACCACGCCCGGCTCAATGATTTCTTATCGGGTTCCTCATCCTTCACCTTCCACAGGGGACATCTGGTCACCCTAACCTCAGCAAGAATCCCATGTGAGATTCCCCCTGGCTCCAGACATCTCTCGTTTCATCTGCTGACCCCGCATACTGCCCTCAGAGTAGAGGGCAGTGGGTTCCCTCACCAGGTTCCCCTACCCACCATGGCAATTCTGTTGAAGTCTTCCTTACTGTGCTTTCCTGATTATCACCAAGTAATTTTTAACACGTCTCAGGCATGGCTGCTGCTGGAACTGCTGTCTCAAGCTTCTTGGGCTTAGCGGCTTAAAGTCTCTTAGTGTTGCCTGTATGTGTTAAGTTTGTGTGAGTTTACATTTAACTTGTGCTAAGTATTTAAGTCACTTTTTTTTTATTAACAAATTGGATGCTGACCTTTGTTGCAGCAATATTGGTAGGTGGTGGAAACAAGAGATGGAGCCTAGTAGTAGGACTATAGGACACTGGGGCTTGGGGGAAGAGTCCTCAAAGGGGATTGTGGGACCCTGGTCTCGTCCCATCTTCTGCTCCCTGGCATAGGCAAGTGTTTGCTCTGCAACATGCTCTTGCTGTGATATGCTATTTTGCAACAAGTCCAACTGATCATGGCCTGAAACCTCTGAAGCCAGGAGCCAAAACAAACTCTTTATCAGTTTATTAGCTCAGGTACTTATTACGACAATGAGAAGCCAAGCTCCCAAAGTGCCTCTGAAGTTCAGAAAATGCGGATGTAGTCTGAGGAGACTACAGACGTATCCATGAAGGATCACTTGATATATTTCATTAAAAAAGTTCTCTTGGCTCAACTTGTTAGGCTGTACATGTCCAGATTTTTGTCCATTTCTTCTAGATTGTTAAATTAATTTGTATATAGCTTTTCAAAATAACTCCTATGGTTGTTTGAATTTCTGTAATACCAGTTGTAATGTGTTAAAAGGCCTTCCAACAAAGAAAAGCCAGAACCATATGGCTTTGTTTCTTGATTTTAAAGAACTAACACCCATACTTTTAAAATTATTTCACAGAAACAATAGAGAGGAAACCCTTCCTCCTACAAGGCCAGCATTATTCTACTACCAAGGCTTGAATAGGACATAACAACAACAACAACAACAACAACAACAACAACAAAAGAAAACTACACACCTATAGCCCTGAACACAGGTGCAAAAATTCTTAACAAATATTTTCATGGGTCAGGCATAGTGGCAAGCACCTTTAATCTCAGCTTTTGGGTGGCAGAAGCAGTTGGATGTCTGTGAGTTCAAGGCCAGCCAGGGCTACATAATGAAACCCTATTTCAAATTTTTTCCATGTTACTTAATAGCACATTACAAAGATCATATGCCACGATCACATTGTCTCATTCAGGGATGAAAGGATGGGAGAGTGTACAAATGGGTAAACAATGTATTATATTAGAAGAATCAAGAGAAATCACATGATCATCTTAATAGATGCATAAATGACATTTGATGAAATTCAACACCTCTTCATGATAAAATCACTAATAAATCAGGTACAAAAGCATTAGGGGTTAGGGAGATGGCTCAGTATGGAAGAGTGCTTGATGAGCAGCCTTGAAGGATGGGGTTCAATTTCCAGCTCCCTGAGCTCAATCCCCAGAACCCAGTAGAAAGCTGGGTGTAACCTTAGTGCTGTGTGGAACAGAGATAGGAGATCAGTGGGGCTTGCAGGCTGTCAGCTGAGCTCAAGATTCCATGAGAGACCCTGTCTCAAGGTGATGAAGAGGAAAGTGATAGGGCAAGATATTGGATGGTCTGCTCTGGCCCCCAGGCACATGCACAGCCGCTTTATATATACATACTCCACAGATACACGCTCCCCACAACCAAGGATTCTGCCTCAACACAATGAAGTCTGTAACGACAAACCCACGGCCACCAACACACTGAATAAGAGAAACAAAGCATTGTTCAAAGATGGGGACAAGGGTGCCCATTCTCACCAATCTTAGGACAGTATTAGTATTCATTAGAATTCCAGAGGAATTCATTAAGAGGAAGAAATAGCTGGGGGTGATGGTGCATGCCTTTAGTCCTAGCACTTGGGAAGCAGAGGCAGGTAGATCTCTGTGAGTTCAAGGCCAGCCTGGTCTGCAGAGTGAGTTCCAGGCCAGCTGGAGCTATAGGGAGACCCTGTCTCAGAAACAACAAAAACACCAAAAAGAAAGAGGAAGAAATAAAAGCATACAGATAATAAATGGGGGAGCCAAAAATATACATATAAAAATAAATGGAGAAGCCATAAATTATCCCTGCATGCAGATGACATGCTTCCATCCTAAAGCCACCACCAAAAGACCATTTATAAATGTAGTAAGAAGCAGGATACAAAATCAACATATGAAACTCAGAAGCTTGCTGTACACCAATAATGAACTAATTCACTGGGAACATCACAAAAGCAATACATTCACAATAGCTGCAAACACACACACATGAATACCCCAGGGGAAAAAAACCCTGAGATGGTAAAGGATTTCTGCAATGAAAACTATAAAACCCTTTAAGACACCAAACCACCTACAGATTGAATTCAATTACCATCAAACACACCAATGATGTTCCTTACAGAACTAGAAAACCAATCCTAGGCTGGAGAGATGGTTCTATCCATAGTCCAAAGACCTGGGACTGATCCCAGAATCCACATTTCTAAAAGCCAGTTTGTACTTGCGATCCTAGTGCTGGGGAGGGCAGACAGGCACATCTTGGGGGTTAGCCAGCCATGCCTACTTGGCAAGCTCAAGGCCACTGAGAGACCATGTCTCAAAAAAGGAGTGACACTGTAAGTTATCCTCTACCTGAACACACACACACACACACACACACACACACACACACGCCACACACTAATCCTAAAATTCATATGGAAACACAAAAGACCCCAAGCAGCCAAAGCAACCTTAAGGAAAAAGACCAAAGACAGAGGCATCACAATGCCTGATTTAATTAATTAATTAATTTATTATTTATTTATTTTCGCCTTTTTGAGACAGGGTCTCCCTGTAGCTCTGGCTATCCTGGAACTCCCTATGTAGACCAGGCTGGCCTTGAACTCACAAAGATCCACCTGCCTCTGCCTCCCAAGTGCTAGGATTAAAGGTGTGCGCAACCACACCCAGCTTAACAATACCCAATTTTAAGACACGCTGCAGAACTACAGGCACACAAACAGTATGGCACTGCAGGCACTTATGTAGACCAGTGGAGCAGAAAAGAGAGCCCAGAAAGAAATCCTTCTGTCGTCAGCCACCCGACTCTCAACAAAGATGCCAAAACCCGCAGAGAAGACAGCCTCTCTAATAAATGGGTGCTGGGGAAACTGGCTATTCACACACAAAACTGAAATCTGACCCTGTTCCTTACCCTAAACAAAAGTGAACTCAAAATGATCAAAGACCTTAATGTAAGAGGAAAAAAGGGGTGGGAAAATGTGGAAATACTGACACAGCAACAATTTCCTGAATAGGAATCTGAAAGTACAGAAACAAAAGCAAGGATTGGCAAACAGGATTATATCAAATTAAAAAGCTTCTTCACATCAAAGGACATAATCAATAAAGAGGCAATCAGTGGAAAGATCTTTGCTAGTTGGTTGATCACAGGACAGAGGATTAATGTCCAGAATATATAAAGAACTAAAAAAAGTAGCAACAATGAAGCAGGCAATCCAATTAAAAATGGGCAAATTGTCAGGTGTGGTGTCATACGGCTGTAAACCGTATGACAAGTGTATAGCAGTGACCTGGTGCAGCTCAAACAAAACAGGGTGGGTCTCTTCTGCTGTATTCTGACCACTAAGATTCACCCAAGTTCAAAAGGAGCTTGGTGATGGGGGCAACCTTATAGTGGGCATGACAGCCCCTTTCACAATCCTCCCTCCCAGGAACCCCATCTATTCACCTGAAGAATTAACGTTCACTGGGAGGCTGTTCTCTCCTGCACAACCCCTATCCAAATGGGTGCTGAGGTGTTATTCTCAGTCCAGTGCTTGTTTTTAATTTATTTAAAGACCTCCATTCTCACACTCAGTGATGGGCTTAATGAAAATCATTAGCCTGAGCTAGTGAGCGCCCAGTTCTGTGAGGATGCTACAGACTTCGGGCATCACTATTCCCAGTTGTGAGGATGTTTGCATATTATGCCCAGCTCAAAATAAGCGGCTTGTTTATTTTCTTGCCTAAAATGAAAAAGAATTGTGGGGCTGGAGAGATGGTTCAGCAGTTAAGAGTGCCGACTGCTCTTGCAGAGGACCGGGGTTCAATTCCCAGCACCCATATGGTGGCTAAGAACCGTCTTTAACTCCAGTTCCAGGGGAATATGACACCCTCTTCTGACCTCCGCGGCATCGCACGACATGGATACACCAACCTACATGCAGACAGTACACTCATACACATAAAAAATAATAAATTGGGGCTGGAGAGATGGCCTAGCGGTTGAGAGCTCCAACTGCTCTTGCAGAGGACCTGGGTTCGATCGCCAGCACCCACATGGTGGCTGAGAACCGTCTTTAGCTCCAGTTTCAGGGGAATCCGACACCCTCTTCTGGCCTCCGCGGCATTGCACGACATAGGTGCACAGACCTACATGCAGACAGTACATTCAAACACATACAAAAAATAAAATAAAAAGGAATATCTTTAAAAATAATAATAAATTAGCTCAGGAGGCAGAGGCAGGCAAATCTTTGTGAGTTCAAGGCCAGCCTGGTCTACAGAGTGAGTTCCAGGACAGCTGGGGCTACAGGGAGACCCTGTCTCGAGAAAACCAAAAAGAAAAATAATAATAAATTTAAAAAAAAGCACCCACATGGCGGCTGGGAACCATCTTTAACTCCAGTTCCAGGGGAATCCGACACCCTCTTCTGAACTCCACAGCATTGCACGACACGGGTGCACAAACCTACATGCAGACAGTACATTCATACACATAAAAAATAAATAAAATTTAGGGGGCTGGAGAGATAGCCTAGCGGTTAAGAGCACCAACTTCTCTTGCAGAGGACCCGGGTTCGATCGCCAGCACCCACATGGCAGCAAAGAACCGTCTGTAACTCCAATTCCAGGAGAACTCCAGTTCCAGGTGAATCCGACACCCTCTTCTGACCTCCACGGCATTGCACGACACAGGTGCACAAACCTACATGCAGACAGTACATTCATACACATACAAAACTAAATAAAATTTAAAAAATTTTTTAATAAATAAATAAATTTTTAAAAAAAGAAAAAAAGAAAAAGAATTGTGTTTTCTGTCTAGGATCTTGTTAGCACTTCCTCTGGTCCCCCAAACCCTTCTGCTCAGAGTGACAAGGCTCAACAGAGGCTTCCTCATCCCAGGTGTCTAGTTTGTGTCAAGTTGATGAAAACTGAACAACACAGCTTCGTGCTAGGGTTGGAAAACTAAAGCAGGCTTGATGGGAATCCATTCTGGAAACTGGATGGTGGTCATTTGTTGTATGTGTAAGGTTTCCCCCGCCCCAAGTTGTAGTAGAATACACAGAAACAAGCTGGCTGTCTAAAGCAGTAAACTTTCAAAGTGTAGATACTTTAGCAGCCTTAAGTATTTTTATACATGTGTGACAGATCTCTAGAACTCTCATCCTGCCCAAATGAACCTCTACTCATTAACCAGCTCTTCTTTCCTCCACCTGCCCCTGACAACCATTGCTTTTCCTTTCTCTGAATTTGATTGGGAATCTCATGCAGCTGTGACTGCTCATCTCACTAAACATAATGTCCTTAGCCAAGCTGTGGAACGTGTCAGAATCTCGTTCCTGTTAAAGGCTGAAGAGGATTCTATTGTATGTGGCTAGAGACATTTCATTTTAGCTTTCAACTGTGGTCCATATGGATCGACTCACCATGCGACTGTTGTGGAGAGTGCTGCTTAAACATCAGTGTACACATAGCTCTCAAAGTCCAAATTCTCAATTCTTTTGGGTCTGAGCCCAGAAGTGGAATTTCTGGATTACGTAATTCTATGTTTAATGTTTTGAGAAACTACAAGATTCTTCACAGCTGCTGCACAATTTAGACCAGTGGTGCTCAGGGGGTCCACTGTCTCCGTGTCCTGACCAGCACTTATAAATATTTCGTGGGGTTCAGTAGTAGGCATCCTGGAGAGTATGAGGCAATATCATTGATTCTGATTTGTGTTTCTCTCATGATGAGTGATGTTAAGCATCTTTTTGTGTGTATGCTTTGTGGTCATTTGTGTATCTTATTGGGTAAAATATCTAAGTCTTTTGCCCATTTTAAAATCTGGATATGTTTTTTTTTAAGTAATTATTTTTTAAAGTGTGTGTGTGTGTGTGTGTGCAAGTGCCCTAGAAGAGAGTATTGGATCTCTTGGAGCTGGAGTTACAGGCAGTCGTGAGATGCCCAACATGGATGCTGGGAACTGAACTCTTGCAAAAACAGCAAGCACTCTGAACTGCCTTGCCGTTTCTTCACTCCTTGGGTGTGTATTTGTTGTTGAATCATAAGAACTGTTTCTATAACCTCCTATTACACATATGAATTGCAGTGATTTCCCTCTGTTCTATAGGCTGCTTTTTCATTGTCTTAATTGTGCTCCTGAATAGGTAGTTTTTACTATGGGGGATTTCTGTGATATTTCCACATATTCATATATCATAATCGATCATGTCTCTCTACCTTTCTCACCTCCCTATCCTCTCCTTCACTCCCTGGCTCCCTCCTGGTCTCCAGTAATTCCACTTGTACCCAAGTTTCCATATACAAGAGAGAAGCACACCAAACTTGTCTTTGAACATCTGATTTATTTTGCTTAACATGGTCTTTTCCAGGTCCATCCCTTTTCCTGCAAATGATAGTATTTAATTCATTTTCTTTCTNAAGAAGGGGTGATAGGCGTGGTGGCGCACACCTTTAATCCTAGCAGAGGCAGGCGGATCTCTGTGAGTACAAGGCCAGCCTGGTCTACAGAGTGAGCTCCAGGCCAGCTGAGACTAAAGGCAGACCCTGTTTAAAAAAAAAAAAAAAGAATCCTATGTTCTGTAAAGTTGTAGCTACTTTATTTCAGGATCACTAATGTCTTGGAATGATAGTGACAGTATTCTGAAGGAATGTCTAGTAGTATGCTCTGTGTTTCCTTTCTTTTTTTTTTTTTTGGTCTTTTCCAGACAGGATCTCCCTATAGTCCCAGCTGGCCTGGAACTTTCTACTACATAGACCAGGCTGTCCTTGAACTCACTTAGATCTGCCTGCCTCCCCGAGTGCTGGGATTTAAGGCTTGCACCACCACACCCAGCAAAATTTCACTCTTTTTATGCCTGAAGGCATTGGTCGCTCTTCTGTGGTCAGAATGCTTGACAGGATGACTTTAACGACTCGTGGTTGCAGAGGCTTCCATCCAGCATGGTGAGGAGGTCATGGCAGACAGCTCACTTCACAGTGGACAGGAAGCAGTGGAGGGCTGAGGACCTGGAAGAACCTTCAAAGGCACACCTCAGTGACTCAGTCTTCTGTCTTTGTTCAATGTCTTTGTGTCACACATCACCGAATTCCACACACTGTCCTTCCTTTCTTGGCTCAGCTCCAGGACTTGTTTCTTGCCTGCAGGCCAGCAGTCTCTAGGCTATGCTCCCCAAAGAAGGGGGGAGGGAAAACCGCAGGAGATCACCCATGGAAATGATCAGACTCACACGAGGAGAGCCAGGGAGAATAGGAACTCTGTTTATTTTCTGTCAGTGAGGTCTATATATTTAAGTCTACTGTGCTCTGGGCAAGGAAGTGGGGAGGAGGAGGAAGGGAGGGGTGAGCCAACTTGATTCCAATGGGGGGGGCTGCAGAGCTCCGGTTTGTGCAACAGATAACTAGAGGTGTGACATTTTGCTCAATGCCTCAAGGGAAGGGGCCTGGAACTTTGCAGAGATAGGGCGAAGCAAGAATCATTGTAATATCCCAAATTTTCCTGCTACAGATAACTCTGAATGCCCACAGAGATATCAAATAACTGGAGATCTCCCAGGACAGATCTTACAAGTTCTCACTTCAAGCCACACACAAAGTTTCATTCCCACAGTCTTCCAGCTAGGTCCTACCACCCAAGCTTTTACAACTTCTCAAGAGAGTCTGAACATCTGGGGACCAGGTATTCAAAACATGATCCCATGAGGGACATTACATATTCAAGCAGTAACACAGGATAATACTCCTTTGTTGGACTACACATCTTCTTCATTATTCATCTGTTGATGGTACCTATATTCATTCTCTACCTTAGCTATGTGATTACTGATGCAATAAATATGGATTTGCAGATCGTTCTTTTGCATGGGGACTTCATTTCCTGTGGATAAATAGCAGAAATGGTGTAAGTAAATAATTTGATGGTTTTTGTTTTAGTTGTGTGTGTGTGTGTGTTCTGTTTTAGGTTTTTGAGGACTTTCCATAGCTGTGTAGTAATTTACATTTGAATTGATTTCTTTTTCTCCAGAATCTTATTGTGATTTTGATTTCTATTTTCCTGATGGCTGTTGAGCCTGGAATTTACAATCTTCCTGCCCCAGTATCCATGAGAGCAGCTGCGTGGTGAGCAAGGGCCCGTGGAGGTGTGGTCCTCACAGGCACCCAAAGTGAATGAGCTGCCTTTGCTCGCATGTCACCTGCAGGACTCAGACACTGCAGGGCAGGTGCATTCAGATCCAGTGGATGTGGCCGACCAGCTTCCTGTCATAAGAAGTGGCTTGAGAGGGTCCAACAGGTTAACAGGCGCCAGTGGCAGTAGGGACCTCTGGGCCACCTCTGGGTTGTGCTTGGGCCAAACTGCATTTTGAAGCTCTGACCACAGTACCTCAGAAGTTGTCTGTATTGGACCTCAGGTCTGTACAGAGGCCACTGATAGGGGTAGGAGGAACACCCAATGTGGACTTCCCACTCACCGCAGGCCTCACTCACTAGTGGGAGCTCAAGCCTCCACAGCCAAGAACGGACTGTTAACAGCTCACTCTTGATGCAGCAAAAGAAACAAAAAGCCCAGCTTCACTGAAGTGCCAGCTTTTGGTAGCCAGAGCCCCAAGTTCCACCAAAGTGGCAAACGGCAGACAGAGGCCTGCCAAGATTACCATAGCAACTGGGAACAGCCAGAAACTTCTCAACACTTCGACAGCTCTTCCCTGGTTGGCCCCATCCTTCACCTTATTAGCATGCTCACACTCAGCCAATTGGGGCGCAAGTGGTTTCCAATAAATTTGTCTGTTCTGAAGCTTCAAGGCACTTCTACCATAGAACTCAGGGGCAAAGGAAGACTTTAGATCCCGGCTACATGCTCTGGCCAGGTGCTGGGCCCTCAGATGCTTCTACTTTAAGATTCCCTAGAGATGGACTCACCTGCTCCTCACACCCGGATTCTGCCCCAGGCAGGAGGTTCTCTAGACATCACCATCAGCTACAGGGGGAGGGACTCATTCCTGCCTCAGCCACCAGGGACCTGCCACTGCAGCCTTCAAGACCTGCTGAGGACCAGATACTTCTTGCTCCTGTTTTGTGATACCTGCAGCCCCTCCGCTAGGCTGAGGACTTAGAATCCCTAGGTTCAATCCTTTTGCCACCAAGGGTCTTGCAGTTCTTACTTTCCCATTCAAATTGTTATTTCCACAGAGCAAATAAAGCTACCCTAGTTCTCCCTTGGCTGTCTGCCCAGTTGAACCTTGGGACAAGAACCCAGCTACAAAGAGGAGGCAGTCTCCACCCACAGACCACTTCACCATGAAGGTGAAATAGGGTCCTATGGTCAACTCTAATCCAATCTGACTGGTGTCTTTATAAAAGGAGATGAGGATATACACACTTATGGTAGTGACAGATGAACAGGGAGCAGCCAGCATCTGCCAGCCAAGCAGGCCCCTGGGGCAGCTGGCCCTGCCAATACTGATGTTGGCTTCCAGCCTCCAGTGTGGAGCCTGCAAACTCTTGCTGTGTAAGCTTGTCTGTGGTCCCGTGGGCAGCTCTGAGCATGCTTGCACTAGGTGTGGATGCTCTCAGTGGTATGGGCTCATGGGGAGACCCAGAACCTTCTAGAATGGGCCATGCAGAGGAGGTAATGGGCACTCAGTGACTTCAGGCCACAGAGAGCTGTGCTGCCTTGCTACTCACCTGGGGAGACCCTAGAGGGTGACCCCACTTTCAAGGACAATATGCTGTAGTGGACAGAACAAATGAGGCCATGTTGGCACCTGAGCAGCTTGCTTTCCTGGTCTCGGCCCTCCCTGCTCTTGTAGAAGCGCTCTTTGTGTGAACCCTAATTACTGGACTTCAAACGGCCTCACAGCAGTACTGTCCTCTGGCCCACACATCTACATTCCTCTGCATGAGCAGATCAGTCTTTGGTTGGTGACTACCAGGTATCTACCAAGCAGAGATGATGCTCCCACGGGGAGGCACAGGTCAGAGAAGCAAGCTTCACAAAACCCGTGTCACAGAGTGGGCTTTTCTGGAACCTGCGACAGTTTGCTTCCTCTACTTCCCTGTAAAACAGGGATGTTACTAGTACTATTTATTCCCTATAGCTATGTTCTATGGCTAACTCAGTTAATACTCTGGACCATAGCTTCCCATGTAATAGAACTTTCCTTTCTGTTCCATCAAGACTTTCCAGTAATGCTCCAGTCCTGGGGCTCCCGTGAAGACACCGGGGCCAGCTGGACAGGACTGGCTGCTGTCGGGTCTTGGGTCCTGTGACCTATATGCATAACAGCCACAAAAGGCATTTAGGCGGGAAAGCAAACGACCAAAGTTCTTGCAGCCCCTCTGACCCTCTCAGGCGGATTGGCGTACACGGCTGACAATTGTAACTCATGTCGCTTGTCCTTATCTTTCCCCAATGAGAGGTTTTGGCAAACAAATGGGGTACCTCCTCCTCTACCTCCCCTCAGCGCCATCTTGACCTGGCTGGCCAGGTGGGCCCCATCAGACTCCCCCTTTTTTCTTTTATAACCCACCTCTTTCCGAGGTACGGGTGTGGACCTCCTCGGAGGTTCACCACTGAGGCACCTTATGTAAGGTTCACCTTATAGTGTGTGGAAGACTTCGGGTTCCAGCTGGTCATAGCGCAACCTAAGGGCCATGAGTTGTACCTCCTGGGCCTTTTCTCTGATCAGTCTGGTTAGCCTGTTAAAGAGGCAGGGCCCAAATATGCACAGGAATGAAATTATAAGGAGGGGGCCCATCAGCGTGGAAATAAGAGTGGTCAGCCAGGGGGACCAATCAAACCATTGTTGGTACCAGGTACCATACTCTCTGCCTGTCCTCAATTCCCTTCCTTATCTCATCAAGATTTTTTGTAATGATCCCCGAGTGATCAGCGTAGAAGCAGCATTCCTCCCCCAAGGCTTGACAGACACGCCCCCCCCCCATTCCAGGAACACTAAGTCCAGTCCCATATGGTTCTGCAGGGTTACTGCTGCCAGTGAGTCACCGATTTTTTCAAGTATTGGATAGTGGACTCTACCCTGTCCAGGTTGGTGTCGATCTGGAGTCTCAATTCCTGATATTTGGTGTGTAGCATAGTTAAAGAGGTGGCCTCAAGTGCCGCCCCTGTTACCCCAAAACCTAGGAGGGAGGTGACAGCGATCGTTGTGAACGGCTCTCTGTTCTGCTGGGTGCTCTTTCTGGACTGCATCTCCTCGTCAGTGTGGAACAGGACATGAGGGAGCACGGAAACCAGAGTACAGGAGTCGTTCAGAGCGTCAATGACTTGCGTAGCTACACAGTGGGTGAGACTGGAAAATTGGCATAACCCATGGCTGGTTGGAACCAACCTCTGGGAGGTGTTAATGATGGTGCACCCTCCCCACTGAGTGGTCGGGGAAGCCATGTTAGTAACACACGTGGAGTTGGGTTCATTAAGGGGGAGTGTCATCCCAGTGGGGCGCTACTTGACTGGATCTCCTCATCGGCACCGGTGGGGACTTTTCTCTAAAGTGTAATTTCCTACCACTCCCCATCCTTCATAAAATGGGTGTCAGCTGTTGAGGCATAGCCAGCAGGATGAGGTTAATTCTAGTCGAGTTTCATTCAGGGCTAGGTAGGCAAGCCTGACAGTGGCCTCCAATAATTCTCTGGTGTCCCTGGGTGTGGGCAAAGTGGGTGCCAGAGGGGGTGATGGGCTCCCTGACTTGGTCCCCTGAATGACTGGGAACCCTATCTCTGCTGCCTGCTGGGGAGCCTGGGGTGTCGCCTTTTGCACAGGGGGGCAGCTGGACCCACCATGGTGGGTTGTTCGAGGGGGTTCACTTGTCTCCTGATGGAAAACAACAGCCTCTGGTCATAGCCAGATTGATATAGTCTGAGACCCCACATCTTCCCAACTTCCTAATCTGTCCCCTTCTTGCCCTCTTCAGTGAATGTTACCTGAACGGGGTTGCTGTGGTAATTGGTGCATGCCCCATAGAGGGGGTTGCTGGCCTTTCTTTGTGTCTTTACCCTAGTGACCCAAATAGCTCCCTTGTGCCCTACCAAGAGAATGATCCTGTAGTCTCACACCCCCATGTCTTACAGTAGAAGTCTTTTGGCCCACCACAGTCAGATATCTTTTTTTGTAGTCAGCATATGTAAATGTCAGTGTCCCTAAGTGTGGCTTGTTTGAGGACGTGAGAACATCCCGGGGATCTTGGGTCTCCCACCACTGGCAGGGTGCATCCCTTTTGTCCGTTACATTCTGGCCTCCCCAGGTGAGCTGGGGTCCAATCAGCTACATCCCAGCTTCCTCAGGCCAGATCGCAGAGATCAAAGAAGAGCGGTGGCCACCATGCGAGGGGGAGGGTATCATTCGTGGTGCTGTTGAGGATCCCTCCATTGACGGGATTGGTCACCAGCCATGTCACTCTCTGTGGTTGATGGGGGTTTTGGTGCAGCACTCCTGTCACTCCTGCCGCCACCCATGTAGCCACCAGCAGACTCAGGAACCGCGCCATCTGTAAGGACTCAGGCCCCGAGGATTGACTCCACAGGGTTGAAGCGGTGGTACTCTGAGGAAGGGTTGGCAAGACTTGAATGTTTGGACAAATTTTTTCAACTCCTTCACAGGCACCTGGGGGAACCTTTGGTGTAGCCCTCTCCAATTTACATGGGTTATCATGAAAGTTTGCAGCTTCCTGAGCTGTTAAGATGGTAGGTCCTGAGGCCAGCTGGTCTGCTAAGGTGTTTCCCATAGATAAGAACCCAGGGAGGCCCGAGTGTCCTCTAAGGTGCTGGAGATATATTGGGGCATTCCTTCCTTCCAAGAGGGAAGGAAAGCTCTACCATGACGGGGGAGACTGGGTTGCTGTCAAGTCTAATGTGGGCTTGTGGCAAGTGGGGTAAGAGGTTAGTAATGTACAGGCTGTTGGAGAAGAGGTTACAGGGTTCATGGATGTCCTGCAGCACCATCACAACTGCCAGCAACTCCTTATATTGAGCAGTTCCTTGGCTTGGTTGGAATCCTTGGCTGGTTGGGGTGAGACTGTTCCCTCTAAAGGCTACATAGGCCAAGCCGGCTCTCCCTCCATCAGTGAAGATGCACAGTGCGGGCGGTATGGGTGTCTCAGAAAGCAGGAGGGGCATTGTGAACGCTAGGGGAAATTTCTGTAAGAAGGTGGCCCACTTAGAGGGCCCGAAGTGGCAATCTACTTTCCCCATGAACCCTTCCAAGGAGATAGCCAGGCACGAGTGGTTGCAGGCCAGCCATTCAATGTCTGATGTCCTATATGGGAGGATAATGTGATGGGGGTCTGTCCCGTAATGCCTCTGCACCTGTGTTCTTCCCTGTGTTATGGCGTCCACCAATTGGTCTGTCTGAGTATACCCGAGGCGTACCTACTGTGGATGTGTGTATCCATTCCAAGTGTCCCCCCTCCTGAGTAATTACTGCTGTAGTTAAGTCAGATCCCGCAAGCACCCATAGAGACAGAGGATGTTCTTTAGAATATCTAGCCAATGAGCAGCTATGCAAAGCCTCTTGAAAAGCCCTGAACATCTCCCGATGTTCCTGTGTGTTAGAGATCTCCTCCTGGGGACTCTTATCTCTCAGCAAGTCAAACAGCAGTGTTAGTTTCTCTGTAGGTATAGCTACCCAAGGCCTAAACCAGTTAATCTCTCCAAGCAGACTCTGGAGCTGTGTCAGATTAAGATGCTCTGGCATTCTTATATCAGGCTTCATAGGACTGACCCTTGTAAGGGAAAGATGGGTTCCAAGTGCCTTAAAAGTGGGGATTTGTTGGATCTTTTCAGGTGCCACCATGAACCCCCTGCATTAAAGTTTGTGATATTGTTTCAAAGAGTCCCCGCAACTCGTGGAGGTCCCAGTGGCCAATGATGAGATCATCCATATAGAGGTACAGAAGGCAATCCTTCCGTGACAGCATGGGTGCCAAGAAGATGGCAAGGTACTGTTGGCAAAATGCAGGGCTGTTGGTCATACCCTGGGGTAATACCACCCACTCATCATATCAGTGATCTGGCCATGAATAGTTGAGCAAAGGCACTGAGAAAGCAAACTTACTACAATCCTCTGGGTGCAGGGGGATGGAGAAAAAATAGTCCTTAAGGTCAATGACCTCAATCGTGAAATCTGTAGGAATTTCAGGAATCCAGGGCATGCCCAGCAAGGGGGTTCCGACCAGCTCCATTCAATCATTTATCTTTCTCAAGTCCTGGAGCATGCACCATGACCCCGAGGCTTTATGGACAACAAAGATGGGGTGTTCCATGGGCTCATGGTTGGGCAAATATGTCCAAGCTTCAGTTGTTCCTCCACTAGCTGGTGTAAGGCTTCGAATTTTGTTTGTGTTAAAGGCCACTGCTCCACCCAAACGTGTTTACCCAGCTTCCATCTAATGGGGGAACCTGGGGAGCAGTGGCCTTTATGATTGGGGGTAGATTTTTAACTTGTTTTCCTTTTTCTGAACAGGGGGGTCATTCAGGGGATCCTCAAAAAACATCTTATGGTCAGTGGTCAGTACTGCATCCATCTGCCCCAGTAAGTCCTGGCCTAGCAGGTTGGATGTGAGGCCCTGGGCCACTAGTGGTCTAATCTTGCCCTGATCTCCATCTGGGGCCCACCCATCTCATGAGGGTAGAAGTCTCCTCAGTCCTAGAGTTCCCTCCCACCCCTAGAACCATGGGCCCAGGCATTAGGGACCAAGTGGCGGGCACTTCCTCCTTTCTTAAAACTGTTCTGTCTGCCCCTGTGTCTATTAGGCATTGGAACTTGATGCCTCCAATGATGACCGTCATCTGGGGATGCAGGCCTTCAGTTAAGGGGATCGTCCAGTGAGCCTGAGTCCTCACATCTCCATGCCTGGCACCTCGTTTCTCTGGACATGCTCCTCCTTGGTATGACAGGGCTAGAGGCGACCCCAGGACTAGTTTAAAGGCTTGCCTTCCAGGTCAAATTTTGACCTGCAGTCCTTCTTCCAATGGAAGCCTTTTCTGCATCGGGGACATGGGGTGGGAGGAGGCTTGGCCCCTGTATTAGTCACTTTTCTGTTGCTGTTATAAAACACCATGACCAAGGAACTTATAAAAGGAAGAGTTTATTTGAGCTTATGATTGACAGTTCCAGGGTTCCAAGGAATTAGAGTCCACTGTGGTGGGAGGCATGGCGGCTGGAGCTGGAGCAGCAGGCCGAGGGTCACATCTCACATCTTCACAGGAAGCAGAGAGAGAGCAACTGTAGACCACGAGGCTTGTTAAACTCACTAAGCCTGCCCCCAATAACGTACTTCCTCTAGCATGGCCACACCTTCTAAGACCTCCAAAAATAGTGCCACCAACTGGAGACAAATGTCTGAATACTTACAGCCTATGGGGGGACACTTATTCAAACCACCACATTCCACTTCCTGGCCCCCATAGGCTCCTAACCATATAAAATGCAAAATGCATTTAGTCCAACCTTAAAAGTCCCCATAGTCTTTACCAGTTTCAATGCTATTCAAAAGTCTACAGTCCAAGTCTCTTCTGAGACACAGGCCAATCTCTTAACTGTAAGCTCCTGTAAAATCAAAAGGCAAATTACATACTCCCAACATACAGTGGAACTGAATACACATTCCCATTCCAAAAGGGAGGAATAGAGGCATAGTGAGGAAATACTGGACCAAAACAAGATCGAAAACCTGCAGGGCAAACACCAAGTCCAGTAGCTCCACGTGCAACTTCTGGGACTTGACTTCCAAAGGGCTTAGACCGCTCAGCTCTTCCAGCTTTGCTTGCAACATACATATTTTTCTTAGGCTGGTACCACTCCCTGTATGCAGCTCTCCTTGGCAAATATCTCACAGGTTTGGCATCTCAAATGTCTTCTTGGGGTCTCTGCTGCCAACCAGACTTCACATTCACAGCTTCATGCAATGGCCTATCAGGGCCTTCTTTATTCAGGGACACCCCTGCTGCACTCTGCCTGACCTTGGCAGCTCTCTGAAACTGTGGAGGAAGAACTAATGACCCCTTCACTCTTGCAAACTTCATGCCTCTAAAGCCAGCACCACGTGAATGAAATTGTCAAATCTGGCTGCAAGTTCGGGATGGAATCTCTCCTACTTTAACCACATTTGCAATTTTTCTCTGCCCAGGGTTTGTTGGAGGATTAGCTGGGTGTGGTCTTGCCCTGAAGGTACTGATTTTTTTGTTACTTGTAAATCTTCAGGCCTCTCCTTAATCACTTTAGTCTCCTTATGAAAGGGAGCCTCTCCACATGCCTTGGCCCCACCTTTAATCTTCCTAGTGCAGTTATCAGATCCAAACTGTACATTCTGCATTTCTTTCTGCCCCATCTGCTCTTTTTCACTGCAGATCTGCACAATATTCACCATTAAAAGCCATGCCACCATTTCTACATTAGGCTGTCTTGAAATATCCTCCACCAAAGACATCAGTCCATTGTTTTTCAACTTAGCATCAGGCAAGCATTTGGGCTGTGGGCAAACTGCTGCCAGACTCTTTATCAAAATATCCCAGTTGCTGCCTAAGACTTTATTTTCCCCTGGAACTACATCTTTTGCAGCAATGCTTTCTTCCAGGCCTCCACTAGAATGGCCCTTTAAGCTCTGCTTACAGTAGTCAACAGCCTTTCTAGCCCAAAGTTCCAAAGTCTTCCACATTTCTCCAAACATCCACATGGTCAGGTTCTTCACAGCCAACACCCGACTCCTAGTACTAAATTACTATATTAGTCACTTTTCTGTTGCTGTGATAAAACACCATGACCAAGGAACTTATAAAAGGAAGAGTTTATTTGAGCTTACGATTGATGGTTCCAGGGTTCCAGGGAATTAGAGTCCATTGTGGTGGGAGGCATGGCAGCTGGAGCTGGAGCAGCAGGCTGAGGGTCACATCTCACAATGAGCACAGGAAGCAGAGAGAGAGCAACTGTAGACTACGAGGCTTGTTAAACTCACTAAGCCTGCCCCCAATAATGTACTTCCTCTAGCCCGGCCACACCTTCTAAGGCCTCCAAAAACAGTGCCACCAACTGGAGACAAATGTCTGAATACTTACAGCCTATGGGGGACACTCATTCAAACCACCACAGCCCCCATCGTTGGCGCCATTCTGGGCCCCCCTGAGGCAGTCCCGTTTAAAGTGCCCTTCTTGCCCACACCTAAAGCAGGCCCCTGCTTTGCCTTTTTCCTGGACTTTTTGTCCCTGCATGGTCAAGGCTTGCGTAATGGCCTCAGTTATTGCCGTTGTTCGTGCCTGTAGGGCAAGGGCTAAAGAATGAGACTTGTGGTGCTGGGTGCCTACATCTTGTGATGCAGTCACCCCACTACTCATGGACTGGTCCTTCAGGCCTGCACAAGCCATGCAGTGGTCATTGTTCATCCCCTCCCATACCAGTAATCTTATGAATTTGTCTCTAAGTTCTCCTGTGGGGAGTTTCTGGTGAATGCTCTGCTGGACTCTGTCAATGAAGTCTGGCAGAGGTTCCCCAGGCTTCTGCCTCACCCCAGCAATGGGGGAGTCTGTAGGCCCCTCATTTAACTTTCCCCAGGCATCTAGTCCACACTGCCTCACCTGATCGTGGTAGGGGCCTGGGATTGCAGCTTGTTGGATCCCCGTATGGTACCCATCCCCCGTCCCTGAGAGCATCCCAAACGTGATGGGGATGGCAGGATTGGCTCGTCTTTTCTCCTCTGCCCTAACCCTGCATCCTCTTTGAAAAAGGCTGTCCACTTGATGAACATGGGGCTGGGAAGGACAGCCTTAGCCATGTTGATCCAGTCCTTAGGAACACAAGGGTGGTAGGCAATATCCTGCAACAGAGTCGTGGCCCACGGGGAACTGGGGCCATCCTCAGCCACTGCCTTGCAGAGCTCCTTAAGGTCTTTGGCCTCCCATGGATACCAGTCCAAAGGGTGATTTCCCCCTGAGGCCAAATTCACAGGAAATGCTTGTAGTTCCTCTTTAGGAGGACAGGCTTCTGCATATATGGCCTCTCCCTTTCCCCTTCTCCTCCCCGGTTGTGTATAGGAGTCCATGTCCCTGAGATCTGCTCAAAGGGCAGCGTAGGGGGAGGACATCTCTCCTGGGCCCTCCCCATCGGCGTAAGGGGTGGGGTTAGTTGGGGCGGGGCTGGCAGACTCGGGTGTTGGTTTTCTTTTCCTCTCCCACCCATGTCTTCGTCCCCTTGGCACGCTCTTTTGTAAAGGCCACCCATTTCTCTTTGGTGTCCTTCTCTATCCCTCCCAAAACTCTCCCTGAGGCTCCTTCCTCTGGGGGAGGGAGTGCATTTGGGTGGAAAGAGGTCTTTAGGGCCGTAATGGTAGGGTAAAAGCCGAGGGGTGGATCAATGCCAGAATGATCTCTCCCTTTCCCTTGCCAGCTTCTCCACCCTAGCCCAAGTTTGCCAGGAGAAGAGGTTGGCCCCCGTAATCCAAAGGGTGAGGGAGATGATAGTCTCCCAAGTGTTCAGGGCATTGGTCTCACTTAACTCAAGTCCCCCAGATTGTAACATGAGGTATAAAGCTCTCAAGGCAGGATCCTTCTTAGCTGAAGTTGCGTTACTCATACTTAGGGTCTCACTTACCCTGGAAGACCACTTGGCCTCAGCCAGCAGGCACGGGGTACCTCAGGGTCTCCCTCTTCATGCCCCATGTTGGGCGCCAGGTGTCAGGTCTTATTCAGGTCCTGTCCTGGAACCAATTGGGCTGAGGAAAGGTAAGTGCACCACTCACCCGTTCCCCAGCCTCCTTAGTTCCTGGAGACACTCAGACACAGCGGGGAGTCCAGTCATGCAGGTTCTCATTTATTGCAAGCAGGGCAGTGACTTATATGCAAAACAGCCACAAAAGGCATTTAGGCGTGAAAGCAAATGACCAATGTTCTTGCAGCCCCTCTGACCCTCTCAGGCAGATTGGCATACACAGCTGACAATTGCAACTCGTGTCGCTTGTCCTTATCTTTCCCCAACCTTAGGTTTTGGCAAACAACCCGGGTCCCTCCTCCTCTACCTCCCCTCAGCATCATCTTGACCTGGCTGGCTCGGTGGGCCCCATCAGCTACCAAGAGCAAAGTGTTGCATGATGGGATATGTCAGACTTTCATACTGGCAAGGAATGAGGCTGGAATGTTCAGACCTTCTTTTGCTCTGTGTAAAGGAACTCCAGGTTGGGGTTGGGGCTGCTCATTACCTTCAGATCTCATCTCTGCTCATCTGCAGGCCTGAGAGAGAATGGAAAGAATTAAAGAAACAGAACCTGAGGCCTTGTAGGAACTGCAGGAGGGTGAGCCTACAGAGCCAGGTGCAAAGCTCGCAATTTATACACCTGGCTTCCTGCTTCCTGTTTCCGTGTAGATCTTTATTGCTCCCTTTCTTCTGAGTCCTTTGGATTCGACTTACTCTTTTTTTCTCTCTTCAGTTTTGTAGGGTAAAAACTGAGAACACTGCTTTGAGGCCATTTTCTATTTCACTATAAGCATTTAGTACTATAAACTTCCCCACTAACACCTCATAAACTTCATGTTATCTTTTCATTTTATTCATTTTAAAAGGCTTTAAAGCTTCCCTTTTAATTTTTTCCTTGATCCAAGAGTTTTTTTTTTTTTTAGAGGTCTCCTTGTAGCCCCAGCTGTCCTGGAACTCAGTAGACCAGGCTGGCCTTGAACTCACAAAGATCCACCTGCCTCTGTCTCCCAAGTGCTAGGATTAAAGGCGTGCACCACCATGCCTGGCTTGGTCTAAGAGTTTTTCAAACCTGTTACTTTTCTTTTTCACATACTTGTGGATTTTCCAGGTGTCTTATGTGTAGTGGTTTGAGTAAGTGTCTCCCACAGGCTCTAAGTATTTGAACACTTGGTCAGTTGGTGGCACTGTTTCCAGAGCTCTAGGAGGTGTAGCCTGGCTGAAGGAAGTGCGTCACTGGCATAGACATCTCCCCTTTCCAGTTTGTTGCTCTGTTTCTGGTGCATTCTTGAAGATGTGAGCACTCAGCTGACTGCTCCAGCCACAATGGACTCCCATCCCTCTAGAACCATCAGCCTAATAAACTCTTCCTTCTATAGGTGGCGAAGGTCATGGTGCTTAATCACAGTAACAGAGAAGTTGATACCAGAGAGTGGGCTGTTGTTGTGAAGAACCTGTGCATGTTGGGTTTTGGAGGAGTGTGTCAGACTTTGGAAGTTTAGACTAAAAAAAGCTACTGAATGCTGTGACCAGAGCTTAATGGGCCATTCTAGTCAGTGCCTGGAAGAAAGATAGGATAAGCCCAGAGGAAAATGCAGAGTTAAACGGCACACCTGACTAGACGTCCTCTTTTTCTTCTTTTCTTCTTTTTTTTTTTTTTTTCTTCTTATTTTTCTTCTTTTCTTCATATTTTTCTTCTTTTCTTCGTATTTTTCTTCTTCTTTTCTTCTTCTTTTCCTCCTCCTCCTCCTGGACCCAAGGGTAATAGCTAGAGCTGAAACAACCATCTTAGATCCATGAGAGTAAAACTACATGTTTAAACAAGTCCCTGAAGTTTGTGGAACAATGTTTCCATCTACATCCTGAATTTCTGTAAGAAATAGACTTGAGGGTCAGAGAGGTGGCTCAGCAGGTAAAGAGAGCTGCGGCCAAACTGGGCAACCCGAGTTCAATCCTTGGGATCCACACGGTGGAAGGAGAGAACCGACTCCTTCAAGTTGTTCTCGGACTGCCATGCATGCCCCATGCCCCCCCGCCCCTGCCCCCACATGCTAAATAAATAATGATAGAAGTAAGATAAATAAATAAATAAATAAATAAGTAAAATAAATAAATAAATGAATAAATAAATAAACAAGCTTACTGCTCAGAGTCATGCTGTGGACTGTGGGAGTGTGAAGAGATATTTGATTTGACTCCAGTGCCTTCTTCCTGCCCTCACTGACAGAGTCCCCCCTTGGGAAAGCACAGCCCTTGACCTTCTCCCGAGTGAAACTCACCCCCTGGGACTCAGTGGTCAGTATCAGAAGAAACAGTCTACTCCTGTGTTGTGCTAAGTGTGTCAGAAGGGCCTGGGTAGCCAGGCATTTCAGTGCCAAAAGGACTCACTGGCCTGCTCTCCTCCTCCTTGAGCTCTATGGCTTCCTTTAGAAGGCCAGCCTCAGCTCTATGGCTTCCTTTAGAAGGCCAGCCTCAGCTCTATGGCTTCCTTTAGAAGGCCAGCCTCAGCTCTGGGATCTTTGCTCCTCTTGGCAAAGACGTAGAGAAGTCTAGAGCAGAGGTCTTAATGAACCTCTTTAGTGACCACATGAGGAGACGGACTGACTTGGCTGGCTGCCCTGACTGTTCCGTAGCCTCCCCCAGGCGCGCTCTGTGGAAGCCCCTCCCCTTTGCTGCTTATCTGCACTGAATGGCTTTCTGCTGGCTTCCGCAATGCAGTCTCTCCAGACCTGTCTTCATCTTCTCACTCTCCACCAGACAATATCTTCGTCTCCTACAGACTCCAGGCTACTCTTGACAGGTGATTCTTCCATGTTCCACTGCTTCCTCAGAGGAGAAGGCAGCTCTGGAGGGCTCCTGCCTCCTTAGCGTGAGTGAAATAAATAAATAAATAAACAAATAAATAAACAAGCTCACTGCTCAGAGTCATGCTGTGGACTGTGGGAGTGTGAAGAGATATTTGACCAGCGGGCCCACTGGTCCAGCAGAGTCCCAGCCTGGCTGACCTAGTAGGGTCCAAGCTGTAGTGCAGCCCCATTCTTAGATTTTTAAAATTTTATTTATTTATTTATTTATTTATTTATTTATTTATTGAGACAGGGTTCCCCCATAAGTAGCCCCAGCTGGCCTGGAACTCACTATATAGACCAGGCTGGCCTCAAACTCACAGAGCTCTCTCTGTCTCTGCCTCCCAAGTGGTGGAATTAAAGGCATGTAACACCACCACACCCAGTTTAAACTTATTTTTATTTTATGCACATGAGTGTTTTGCCTGCATGTATGTCAGTGCACCACATACATGCAGTATCCATGGAGGCCAGAAGAGGCATTTGGAGACCCTGGAACTAGAGTTAAGGTTGTTAGCCACCATGTCTCTGCTGGGAACTGAACCTAGGTCCTCTGCAAGAGCAGCCAGTGCTCTTAACTGGTGAGCCATCTCGTCAGTGAGATGCCTTTCCTCTGCAGAGACAGGAACAAAATGAGCCCAAGTGAGCAGACACCCAGCCACAAATAACACAGCCACTGAACCACTGTTGCCCCCAAACTTGGGAGTTCTGAGGTGGGTTAGTAATACAGTAAGTTATGGCTGGGCAGTGTGGTGATAGGTAAATGGCCCCTCCCCATATAAGGTCTACCATCTGGGCACTGGGTTACCCTGTACGAGCCTGCCTCAATCATCTCTAACACCCTCCAAGTCATATAACATGCACTCAAAGGTCACCTTGCCCCTTTGCTACTGTTGCCCCCATTTTTTTCTTGCTGTATCACACTGTAAATGTGCCCTGGTTTGGATATGGTTTGAGTGTGTTCTCCAAGGCCTATGGTGAAATCCTGGGCATGGTGGCACACCCCTTTAATCACAGCACTCGAGAGGCAGAGACAGGCAAATCTCCCTGAATTCAAGCCCAGCCTGGTCTACATAGTGAGTTCCAGGACAGCTGGGCTACAGGGAGATCCTATCTCAAAGAAACAAAAAGAAAGAAAAAGAAGAAGAAGAAGAAGAAGAAGAAGAAGAAGAAGAAGAAGAAGAAGGAGAAGAAGAAGAAGGAGAAGAAGAAGGAGGAGGAGGAGGAGGAGAAGAAGAAAGGAGGAGGGAGAGGGAAAGGAGGAGGAAGAGGAAGAGGAGGCAGAAGCTGGGTGTAGTGGCCCATGCCTTCAACCTCAGCACTTTGGAGGCAGAGGCAGCTGGATCTCTGTAATATGGAGGCCAGCCTGGTCTACATAGTGAGTTCCAGGCCAGCTAAAGTCACAGGGAGACCCTGTCTCAAAAAAAAAAAAAACCTCCAAAAGAAAGCAGACACTTACTCTGACTATTGGTTGCTTGAGTGGTGATTAGATAAAGGTAGGGTAGATCCCTGGTGAGTGGAATCCGCTTTATAAGAAGAGAACCAGCCCCAAATGCAAAATGCATGTATACATTCCCTGTCTCTTGCTAGCTAATGTCACCTCAAGATTCTGCCAGGCAAAATAGGCCAAATGAGGATTCTTGATTTTGGATCAAATGGTGAGGCAAAATGAACCACTTTTAAAAATAATTCCCAGCACCTTGGTTTGAAAAAAAAATAATAAAGTACTCTGCCTCCTGTATTTCATAATAGTAATGACAAATGAACTAAGACACAGAACTTTGCAATTGAGACTTGGTTTATGTTTGTGCATGTGTGCTGCCGTTTGAAAATGTGGGTAAGTTTGTGAAATGCAGCATCTCCAGCAGCTGGGACCATCTCTGAGGATATGACAACTATGTCCAAGATCCCTCTGATTGGGCAGCGGAGGGAGAGGGGCCTCCTGGGCAGCCAGGCTGCACTATCAGCAGAAATAACATGCATTGTCATGAGTGGGGCTTAGAAGGACAATCTGTCTCTCCCCACGGGAGCCAGGGCAACACAATGGCAAGGAATCAACAGAAGCAAAGTTCAGGGACCCAAACTCAAGAGTCACCAATTCACACCAGGGAACCCAAAAGAAACCTCCCCCAGCCTCTTTAATAAAGGCTACATATCTCAGGCCATGTCAATGCTCAGGAGCACAGCTGGCATTGTCCAATGACACAGCAGGGAAAGGCTCTCACAACAGGACCCTCAGAATCCAGTATCTTTGAGGAACACCCCTGTGTGACAAAGGAGAGGTGGCAGCGAGCGAGGGCAGGGCGGCCACCAGCCAGGGAGGTGTGCAGGAGCAGGCCCCAGCCTCAGGTACCGGGCATGGAGTGCAGCAGGCTAATTAACTTCCTGTCTAGGAAAAGGCACAGGCAGCCCAGTGAGCCGCACAGCCTCTGAAGCCACTGTGTTTCAGACCCATTTATCAGCTATGACTTGATCCTTGATCATCAGTGGCTTATGCTGAAGCTCTCAGTGTTCTAGCTGTTGAGAAGTTAATGACCTGTGGGTCATCACCAAAGCACAGCACACAGCCTGCCACCCTTTTGCAGGGGCAGCATTTCTTGCAAAGGCTCACTTGCAAGGAGAATGTTCAGGCTCTGTGACTAGAGAACATTTTCTTTCATAAAACATTGATTGAGAAGTGGCCGGGTTCACTTAGATTTGAGAGGTGTCTTACTACATGCCTTGGGGTGAAGGGGAGATGCTGAGAGAATTCTCAGGTAATGATGAGTAAAAGTAACAAGACCAGCAGTAGGCTGGCAAAGCCTGGGAGGACAGTGTCTGCCTAGCTTGCATGAAGCGCAGGAGGACAGTGTCTGCCTACCTTGCATGAAGCCTGTGGTTCCATCCCTAGAACCACTAAAAAAAAAATCCTGAATCTTTGAACCTCCAGTACTAACAGCTTTTCCTGTTTTCCAGGTAGTTTTCTAGTGTCAGCTCGTTTTCTACTCTTTAAAAAAAATTTATTTATTCATTTTTATTTTAATGTCTGCATGGATGTAAGTGCGCCACATGCATGCAGTACCCATGGAGGCCAGAAGAGGGCACTGGATCCCCTGGAACTGGAGTTACACATGGTTGGTAATCACCCTGTGGGTGCTGGAAACTCAACCTGGGTCCTCTGGAAGAGCAGCCTGTGCTCTTAACCACTGAGCCATCTCTCCAGCCACCCCCTACCCTTCTGCCCTTTTCATCTACAGGGAAGGTTCTAGAATAGCCAGCCCCTGCAGGCTCTTCTGTTGATTTAAAGTAGCAGAAATTTGAAGCCCTAAGAGGAAGACAGAGCATGGTAGGGAAGGGAAAGATGGACAGAAAACTGAGTCCCTGGTGTGCCTGGCAGAGCAAGCAGAGGTCGCCTTCAGCAACTATTCTGAGTTTGGTTACGTAGAGCATATGGCTGTGCACCACAGAATGTGTTGGTCAGGGATGGGTCGTAGATGAAGCTGTCCCATCAGCTTATAGCACCGAGTGAGGCCATCAAGGTTTTGGTTTGAGTAACTTCATTCTGAACGTTGGGTGGCATGTCTATCAGGACATAACCCCATTGTTAAACCACACATAACTGCTACTCTCTTATTTAAATTAGAAGTGGCAGCATATGCAGTTATTTAAATTCTATGTGTGATATTAACCAATCATGTATTATGTTATTGCAATTACATTAGTACATGTTATATATTTTTGATCTAGTAATACATATTTTAAATATTAGTATATAATTTATTACATTATATATACACTAATATTTAAGGAGCTCGCTCTGTAGACCAGGCTGGCCTTGAACTCACAGAGATCTGCCTGCTTCTGCTGTGATTAAAGGCGTTCGCCACCACTCCAGGCACTAAAGACAGTTCTTAGCTGCCATGTGGGTGCTGGGAATTGAACACCGGTCCTCTCCAAGAGCAGTCAGTGCTTTTAACCACCGAGCCATCTCTCTAGCCCCTTAAAATATTGTTTTTAAATGGAAACATCAAATAAGTGTTTTCCAAGGGAAACCACTGGGACCTGTGACCCCGAAAACTTTAGTGGTGGTCACCAGGGCAGTTAACTCTTTCAGAACCAGGAAAGGTAATAGATTCTGCATGTACTTGAGTGACATCTTTAAAACATGCTTGCAGATGGGCAAGTTGGCTCAGAGGGTAAGGACCCTTATTGCCAAGCCTGAAATCCATATTGTAGGAGAGAACCAACTCCCACAAATTGTTCTCTGATCTCCACGTGTGTGACGGCACCCATGCCTCCCACCTTGACACACACACACACACACACACACACACACACACACACACACATGCATGGATGCACACACACTAAATTAATGTAAAATTAACATTTAAAAACATGTTTCTAACATAGGAGCTAGATAAGGGACCCAGCCACGATCTTGGCAACTGTGTGGGACATCCTTGGCTCAGGGTGCAGCATGGTTGTCTGCAGCCATGTACCTAGACTCCCAGAAAGGCCACCTCCCAGGATGTCCAGGAGAGGACAGAGAAGGACGTTTCCCACTTACGATGCCACATACCATCCTTCTTTCTCGTGGAGTTGGCATACAGGGAGGGCCACCCCTGTTGCTCCACAATGAGCCAGAGAGAGCCTCTGTTGAGCAAGGGCTCATAAGTCCTGGGTGCCCTCTGATGACATGGTCGACCCAGCTACAACTTTGCTGTGAATCCACACTGGTGGCCATTGTACCTCTGTCAAAGTGGCTCGGCTCTAGTAACCAGAACTCCTCCAAGGTCCAACAAACTCCATTTTGGGCCTTCATTCAGAATGTCCTCAGCTTCTGGTCTGTTGTGAGCCTGGCTCTCGCCCTCCTCTCCACACGGCTTCACTGCCTCCTTCCCTAACCCGGTCTTCCTCATCTTTCATTCCTCCACCTTTCCCACCACACTGGGAAAAGCCAGTGCCACCTCCCCTGCAGCAGCACTGGAAGCCACCGCCATCTTCCCTCCCACAGTCTCTGTAGGTCTGCTTCCCTGAAGGCCCTCCCCCTCTTCCCACCCCTCCTCTTTTTCCCGCTCCTCCTCTTTTTCCCCCGCTCCTCCTCTTTTTCCTGCTCCTCCTCTTCTTCCCACTCCTCTTCTTCCCACTTCTCCTCTTCTTCCCACTCCTCCTCTTCTTCCCACCCCTCCTCTTCTTCCCACTCCTCCTCCTCTTCTTCCCACCCCTCCTCCTCTTCTTCCCACCATTCCTCCTCTTCTTCCCACTCCTCCTCTTCATCCCACCCCTCCTCTTCTTCCC
>VZQC01015004.1:4374993-4529015 GCA_009823505.1 Rhizomys pruinosus
CTCCTCCTCTTTTTCCCACTCCTCCTCCTCTTCTTCCCACTCCTCCTCTTCTTCCAACTCCTCCTCTTCTTCACACTCCTCCTCTTCTTCCCACTCCTCCTCTTCTTTCCACTCCTCTTCTTCCCACTCCTCCTCCTCTTCTTCCCACTCCTCCTCTTCTTCCCACTCTTCCTCCTCTTCTTCCCACCCCTCCTCCTCTTCTTCCCACTCCTCCTCTTCTTCCAACTCCTCCTCTTCTTCGCACTCCTCCTCCTCTTCCCACTCCTCCTCCTTTTCTTCCCACTCCTCCTCTTCTTCCCACCACTCCTCTGCTGGCACTTACTTTGATTGCAGTCTGGGTTTCTTCATGGCCTCCAGGAAGCCAAGACCATACCTTTCTTTAAAAAAAAAGATTTTACTCTATTTCATCTGTGTTTGCTCATGTGCAGGATGGCACATGCTGGTGTCCCAGAGTCCAGAAGAAGGCATCGGTCCCCTGGAGCTGCAGTTACAGCTGGCTGTGAGCCACCTGACACGGTTGCTAGGAACTGACCCTGGTCCTCTGAAAGAGCAGCAAGCCCTCCTAACCACTGAGCAATCCTCCCAGCCCCTCATCCTTCCTTGTTGAAGAAGGCTAAGTCCAGGCATGCTCTTTTGCTATGGATGCTGCTCATTCTGCACATTTGAAAGGGCCTCCACCCATACTGCCAACTCTACCATGCCTCACTTCAAATCCAGCCAGACCTGCTCAGGCCTGGTTCTTAGGTTGTCCTGTTCATGCCTGGGAGTACCATGCCCATGCCCAGCAGCCCTCCCCCCTCCCCCTGCCTGTGCCTTTGATACTCTTAGACAATGTAATAGAAAGCTGGTGTCTCTATAATCCCTGATGGTCCCCTCCATGCCGTGACCCCTAGACCCTGGGGAAACACAAAGGCTAGCTGCTGTCCACAGCAGTTGGACTTCCCTGGTCTGTGGCCTCTGCTCCCCAGCCACGTTTGGAAGCTGCTGTTTTGTTTCAACCCTCTGAGCTGAAGTCCCATCATTGGCTCTACACTCGTCAAGGATGTCCCTGAATCGTATCTACGAGGCCCCACGAGCGAGCGAGCCCCACCAGGTGCCACATGTATGCTATCCTGTGGTCTCCTAAGAAGGCAAGTCCACCAGTGCTCAAAATGAAGAGGCAGGCTGCCCTTCACCACAACTGTCCCCTTCCTGTTCTTATAAGGGACCCTAGTATTCTAGCCAAGGACATTGGAGCTGAGGCTATGTGGGTAGAAGTGGCAATGCCCAGGAGTAGGGCAGGGAGCACCTGGCCTCCCCTCGCCTGTCTGTCCTAGCTGAGCCATCTAGGAAACACAGTACAGGCTGGCAGAGCCACCACCAGGGCCCAGCCTGCTTCCTCCTCTTGGATTGCTTCTAAAGACAAATGTGACTGTCTACCTTGTAAAAGCCACAGAATTTGGGGACTTCCAGGTTACAGTGGCCTGACCTGTGTGTGGTATGATATACCTGGTACCACAGTGGTGTGACTGGAGGGGTGGGGGGACAACACTGTAGGTCACCATGGCTCATTTCTGTTCTGTGATTTTGTGTCTGTGACTGCTGCTGTCAATGAGGTGGAGACCTTGTACTTTGTTTGGGTACAAATGGCTGAGAAGGAAGCTGGGTATGCTGGTGGGCACTCAGGAGGTTGAGGTGGGAAAAGAGAGAGAGAGAGAGAGAGAGAGAGAGAGAGAGAGAGAGAGAGAGAGAGAGAGACTGACTTAGAGGCTAGAGGCTCAGGGTGGAGGTGTACTGCTCCGGGCTTTAACACCACCAGCATCTCAGACTGGACAGCTATTATAACTCTGTTAGTGTCACAACTCTCAGGCTCAGAGTATAGGCCAGAGCCTGCCATTTGTCTTCTTTGCTCTTCTCATTCTTCTTCGTTCTTCTTCTTCATTCTTCTTCGGTCTTCTTCGTTCTTCTTCATTCTTCTTTGTTCTTCGTTCTTCTTCATTCTTCTTCATTCTTCTTCACTCGGCATCCATTCTCTCCCACTGGTACTTCTGCTCTGTCGTCTCTGGAGTCTCCAGCATCTCCCAGTGCAGTGCTCTCTCCATCTCCCTTTCCTCTCTTGGAAAGCCGCTCTGCTTAGAACCCTTTTTGTGGCCCTCAAGTTAGAGGCCAAGCACAGGCAGGTGTCCTCCAGCTGCCTTAAAAAAAGAGCTGAAGCCGGGCGTGGTGGCGCACACCTTTAATCCTAGCACTTGGGAGGCAGAGGCAGGCGGATCTGTGAATTCAAGGCCAGCCTGGTCTACAGAGTGAGTTCCAGGCCAGCTGGGGCTACAGGGAGACCCTGTCTTGAAAAGACAAAATAAATAAATAAATAAAAAGAAAGGGGGTGTGGCAAGACTTCCTGCACCAGTCCTGGGCAGGAATGGTGGGCATGCAAATGAAGGACTGAGTTTGCAGGGTACAGTTCTTCACTCTGATCCCAGCAGGTGACACTCAGTTCTGGTCTGGGTGGAAATGGCTGCAGGGCCATCTGGAATGCATGAGGATGGGTAGAACGATGGCAGAAGACATTTGAAAGCCCAGTGGCTGAGATGGAGCCTCTGGAGCTGTGTTGTGCTGTGGTAACCACCATCTGGTCACAGCGCAGCTCCCTAAAGTGTCCAGGAGGCTTCAAGGTAGCGGGGTGTCATGAGGGTGCTGAGACCACTGTGGGGCTGACAGTTCACCACGAAAAGCACTGGCACCGGGGAAGGGCATGACACCTGTCAACTGGGGAGGAGTCAGATCACCCCAGCCCCCAGCATCTTAGTTCATTTAAAGGAAAAATAAAGTTAAAAAGAATTGGCTATGGTTGACATTAACAGTGATACACCAGTATTTAACAGCGTTCTACACTTAAAGACCCTGGGAAGACTTGGGTTATCTTACCTGGTTTTTTTTATTTAATTAATTAATTAATTAATTAATTTTTATGTGTATGAATGTACTGTCTGCATGCAGGTTTGTGCACCCATGTCATGCAGTGCGGCGGAGGTCAGAAGAGGGTGTCAGCTTCCCCTGGAACTGGAGCTAAAGATGGTTCTTAACTGCCATGTGGGTGCTGGGGATCGAACCCGGGTCCTCTGCAAGAGCAGTCGGCGCTCTTAACCGCTAGGCCATCTCTCCAGCCCTATCTTACCTGTTTTACAACTTTCCATATTCCTCCCCTATTACAAATAATTGCAGGCCCATGTCTCCTTCTGTCCTCTCAGCACACAGAACAGAACAAACGCCCCTTTTCCAACCACCACAGCCACAGAGGGGTCACTGCCATCCTCACCTGCTCCTCACGGTTTTCCAGACCCCAGGATATAGAGAGGCAGGCGTGCATCCCCACTTGCTATAGACCACTACGCTGCGACTCAGGGATTTTCCCACCTGCCTGTTGTACAGAGTGCAAGCTGGAGCAGTTTGAGCCCACCCCAAGTGGCAGCACCAAGGGGCCTCAGGCAAGGAGACTGCAACAGCCGGCTCCCTCTGCCCGTGTCCCCCCTTGTCCCTCTTGGGCTCCTCTACAGAAACAGACTCACTGCATAGCAGGGGTGCCACACTGACTTCAGGTAAGAATCCTGGGGCCCACACCAACTTAACACTACTGCATATACATTCCCTGCCCCAAGATGGCTTACAGCTCAGCCTGACAGAACAACCAGGCTACTGGGGAAACAGGGATGAGGGACTAGCATGGCCCAGCTGTCCTTGGCCACAGAGGTACATGTGTTCATGGTTTATTCTTCTCAATGTCACCAATGTGACTACATGATAGGCCTCCCCTGCCCCCTCCCAATATCCCTTGTATCTGTGGCCTCATTGCTTGTTTGAGGATGAAGAGAGATTACGTTAACAGAGCTGGAAATCAATGTGTCACTTCCCCAGGGCCTGTTTGTCTTCAGAGGGTACATCTGGTCAGGGCCAAAGGGCAGGGGTCACAAAAGTGGTCAGATGGGATGTCCACCCGACAATCAGCCATACTGGTCACACGCAAGTGTGCAGTTGAGTGCCGACTCCCACTGGACAGGGCAGAGCAGCAGCCCATCCCCAGACGTACGAGGACCTCCTGAGACCACAGCTCCACACCACACGGTGTAGGTGTCTCTCTACCAGAAACCCACATGCCAGCTGTTTCCAGATCTGTGAGGGGCTCCTGAGAAACGCTAGTCCAGCCAGCACCCAGCACTTTTAGTGGGGTCAAGAGCTTGCTAGAAGATTCTCACTTTACAATGCACTCAGGTGAGCTGGGGAGGCTCACAGCAGCTGAGCTGTTGATCTGCAGTCACCTATCTGGGGTCAGTCCCTGTAGAACCACAGCCTCCCTTGGTTCTCTGCTTCCATTAACCCTCCTAACCTGTGGAGGACATGGATCCAAACCCAACAGTGGAACCCCAGGCATGCTGGGTGTCAGGGAGGCAGAGGAGAGGGCCGGAGTCCAGCTCCTGCCTGGCGGAGGTCCCCAAGAGAGCCAAAGTCACTGTGCAGGTGGGATGCAGCCAGGCCACCTGTCTAGAGGGCCAACAGGGTGTGTGATCACATCAGAACACAGGAAGTGAGTGACAGGTACTTGACAGGACAAATGTAGCAGGAAGTTCCCGGCCAGGGTCTCAAATAGCAGGCCTAGGAGTAGGTGTCTGGCTGGCCACAGACACTTCCCACAAGTGACATCGGAACATGATCTGGAGAAGGAGGTATGGGTGGGAGGCGCAGATCTGGCTTTCGGAGCCAGATCCAGTCAAGTTCACCCCCAGGTGTGAGGTGAGCCACAGAGACAACAGGCAGAAGCCAGGGCTTGAGTTCTTTTTATCTTTTTATTGGCAAAGTAAATATATTTTTATGAAGGACCAAAGAAAATATACATAATTGTAACATATGTACACCAACTTTATAGAATTTTTTTAAATTTCAAATTTACACAAATGTCAACGTGTTATTAAAAGATATTTTACGCAGATGCGTACCTATATACAGTTTATTTACATACATTCATAGGATGTGAAACAGACCTGTCAAAATAAGCTAGTTCAATTGATATTAATCTCTAACAAGATGAGGAATGCAAGTCTGTCAGGCAGGGAGGCTCTAGCTGGTTCCTCAGCACCCACTGCCCCTGCGCCCTTTCTTCCGCTCAACACAACCTCATGTCTGGAGGAGGGGACCAGCCGGGCTGGGCACAGGTGCACATAGTTGTCTGCCTTGCACATTTAACTTAAGCGCATGCATTACTGCCCTGGAGGTCTGGCAGCCTCTTTACCACTCTCCCACACTGGGGCTTTCCCCCACTTGCAGGACTCCCAAAGGCCAGGCCTCCAGTACGCTGACCAAGCTGCAATCAAGCTGAACACTGCCGCTCACACGTGCTGGCCCTCACACCAGTGCAACCCGGCACCTTGAGCCTACTTCCTTCTTCCCGGCATGGCTCCCTCTGGGAGCTAAGATTTCAATATGGCCCAAACATTTCTCCTTCCCCATCAATAAAACTTTTGGCTCTGACCCAGGCAGGGAGCCCAGTGGGAAAAGAGCTAGGGCCCCCTAAACCCTGCTTCCAGCTGGTGGCTGGAGGAAAGGCACAATGGCACAGGGGCGCAGGCCTGCCTGGGCCCCAGGGGAACCTGCCCCCCAGGGAGTGTGGGGCTCTAGGTCTGCCTGAAAAGGCAGCCATGGTAGCTCTGGATTATACCTCCTAGACTTCAGAAATGGGGCTGGTAATTGTCACATCCCTGTGATGGAGGCAAATAAATTATTGCGTTAAAAAAAAAATGTGGGGCCTGGGGTGGGGCGGCCGCAGCGCTCAGTTGATGGCGCGCACTGCGCGGCTGCTCCGCGGGAAGCGGTGCACCTTGATGTGTTTGGAGAGGTGGTCACTCCGCGCGAACTTCTTCTCGCACACGGGACACTGGTACGGCTTCACACCCGAGTGGGAGCGCCGGTGCCGGGACAGCTCATCGGAGCGTGAGAACCTGCAGGACACGGCGGTCAGCCAGGCCATAGTGGGCAGCACAATCCCACGGCCAGCCCTGCAGTCGCCCCAGGACCAGGGCACAGTTGGCCAGGCCAAGCCAGGCTGGTTTTTAGGGTATCAGTCCACCCCTGCATCCACCTGGTAAGGGCCTGACAAGTCCAGGGCTCCTAGGGACCCACAGGAGGGCAACGGCCACTGATTAAAGGGTCACAGGTCTGCTCTCCTGGTCCAGGGCAGCTGGTGACCGCTCTGTAGTCTAAAAGAACCTAAGACTACTGGTCACTTGGGACTTATTCCCCAACACTCAGCCAGGTGCTGAGGCCCTGGGCTGGGTCACTCAGGTGCTGCTGACAGCACCACTCAATCCTCCCTCCCCATCTTACCCCAGAGGAGGGGCAGGCATCTCTGAAAGCCTAGAGAAACCCAGCCAAAGGGACACATGGCCAGCAGGGAGAATGGGCTCCGAAGTCCATGGCCAGTGCCTGGCCCCTCAGTTTCCATTTCTACAGGGAATGTGGACCTTAGACTTGATCAAGCCTGCCCAACTTGTGTACCCTGCCCTCCTGGAAGCGGGGCTCTCTAAGACACCTCCAAATGCCCAGGCAAGGTATTTCTAAGCGATTAAATGCCTTCTTATAATACCAGCTTCTAAAACTGCCTGGGAGCAGATACCCATGGAACAGGCAGGACTCAGAGCAAGGCCAAGACTCCCAGGCTACTTGCTGCTGACTTCGGGGATCTGTGGCTCTACCTGGCGATGGCTGTGGCAGTCAGACCCCTGGGGCTGCACTACCCTCCCACCCCACAGCCACCTCTTCCGTGCTCCACTCCTCCCTCTGCCACAGGGTACTTGTACTGCCTCCGCTTCCCACTCCTCTCTCCTCCCCATCCCTCACGGTTCGCCCCCTCCTGGGCCTGTACTCTACTCTCGCCTCTCGGCATGGCCTCTCTCTTCCTGGGTTCTTGCCACCCCTGCAATTTTATCATCTTTCTTTCCTGGGGTCCGGGCAATGCTGCACCAGTTGCAGTCCTGCTGCCATTTCGAATTCAATTCTTTGATGATGCTCAGCTGCCCCATGCAACAGTGCTGTAGAAAGGGCCCCTGCTCAATCCCTGTGCCCAGCCAGGGGCTGCTTCATGGGAAGTGAGTGTCCCAAGAGATGCACTGAAATAGATGAGGCTCTACCCCAGGATGGGAAGGGTTGCTGTGAGTCAGTCCCAGGACAACATGTGCATGGACACACTGGTCACTGGGAAGACTCAGGAAAACACAGGAGCCCAAGGCCTGGCACCCCATTCCCAAGCAGGCCAGTCAGTGAGGCAGATGAGGTGGAGAGCAAGATCATTACACCCAGTACAGGGGCTGCGGCCACCTGTGCTCTGATCCTGTGGGGGAGGAGCCTTGACCTCCCAGCCTGGGGAGTGCAGAACGACCAGTAGCATAGGTACTGGGCAGGGCTCAGGACACCAGGCAGGGCCTGGGCCTCTTGTGCTGCTGGGGGACCTGCTGCCCTTCAGTCCTGTCCCAAGTCTCGGAGGGGCCTGGTACAAAAACAGCTTCCAACAGACCTTCTGATCAGAAGAGGCTCACAGGGATGTGAACGGAGGGTCACCGAGATAGAACAAGTAGGCTGCATAAAGCCCCCTCACTTGGCCTAGCTGTTCTGGGGACAACAGGTGTCTAGTCACCTCTAGCTTCCTCTGTCTGATTGGGTGGTATGTGTCACCAAGGCCCTGGGCCAGAGTCACCTGCTCCCAGCAAGAGTTGGGCACACGGCTTCCGATGGCCATGGACAGGGGTGGGCAGAGAGCAGCGCTCAGAGAGGGGTTGGCCTTGAAAATTTCCACAGCACCAGCATGGGCCTCGGCACCCTCAGCCTTCCCCTTGCTTCCTGCCTGCCTCCCGGCGTGTGGGCCATATCCCTCTGGTTACAGTGACGCCGGGAGGAGGACAGGCAGCTGAGGGGCAACCAGGCCCGAGAACAAGCTGTCCTCACTCCAGAGCTCCTCTCTGCTCCACAGCCCCCCTGGTACCTGGGAGGATTCTCCTTTTCATTCAGCTAAGGATGACCACTGCCTCACAGGGTCACATCCCCCCAAACAGCAGCCAAGACAGGTCTAGGGCAACAATGGGGCAAGGGACTGGCTGAGCAAAGACACAGTCTGTGGATGGGTCCACAATGGTTGCCAAGTTCGCTAAACCTTAGTTTCCCCACCAAGAGACAGGGATGATGACAGACCTGTCCCAGGGGGTTGTGACAGGCAATGAGAGCAATGCTTTGCATGGCCAGTGCTTAAGAACTGTGACCTCTTATTAAACACAAGGAGCTGAGGGCCAGGCCTGGAGATGAGGTTCAGGATCACAACTTCAGCTTCTGGGACACATGGAAGAGGAAGCATTGGGGCCAGGTAACTCTTTGGAGCCACCTGGAATACCAGCATTGAAGCGATAGCACTTGTGTGCTATCACTCCAATGTGTGAAGTCACCCCATTCATTGAGACACTGATTGCCACCTGCCAGAAAACCATGATCATCCAGCCTCAAGCCTTGGAACTGCAACCCCTCAGGTTGTGCTGGTCAGACATGGGGCTTCTGCCAATCACAAGTCCAGAGAATTCATCCTTGCATCTATGCAGCAATGACAGGGGGGTAAGATAGCTGGCCTGAAGCTAGACTACTGGGTTTGAATCCTGTGCCCATGTCCTCCAAAGCTCAGTGGCTTTGGACTTCACTGCCCTCTGCACCTCCTGTGTCCACTGTGGATACCAGCAGTACAGGCCACCCAGATGGCTGACAGCTATTAATATTCACTTTAACTATGGCTGAGTGAGATTCCTTCTGGAAGGAGCGGCCTGGTCACTCTGGAACAGCGTGTTCCACTACAAAGAACAAAGGAGGTCTGTGTCTGAGAGAGAGGCGAGGAAACTTCTAGGAAGGCCAGCAAACGCACTTCCCAGATGGTTAGACCAGAATGGGTCAGCTGGCTTCAGTCTCTCCTGTGTGCAAAATCATGTTCCATGAGGAACTAGGCAGGGAATCCTGGGTGCAGGATGAAAGCGGAAGGCAGTGTGCTCTGGACGGGGGCAGGTATCAGCTGAGCTGTGGGAAGGTCCACTGGGCTGAGCAAGGACAGAAGACAGGGTGCAGGCAAGTTCTAGAAGCTTGGGGCTCAGTGCCAGTAGCAGAGCGAGACAGGAAATATAGGGAGAACTTGCCGGGCCAGCCAGGCCCAGCTGTAGGTGGATGGCCTCTCCACACAGCAAGCTCTCCCCAGGGAGGTGTGCAGGGGGCATGCAGAGTCTAGGGTAGGCGGAGAAGCTGACAGCTGTTAAACCCCTGGCTCTGCCACTAATAACTTGTATGGGACTAGAGAACTGATTTAACTGCTCCATGCCTCCATTTTCTCCTCTGTAAAATGAGCCCATGTCACAGACTAATTTTGAGAGTTAAATGATGCAGTTAAGATGCAGTGTGCTCAGAGCAGTGCCTTGTGCTCTTCAGGACTGTTGCCGCATGCCTGCTGCCGCTAGCCAGCTTGTTTCCCGCATTCAGGAACACAACATCAGAAAAAGCACAGCCTCGGTCCAGGAAGATAGTTTGGTTGGTAAAATGCTTGCTGAACCTGCGTTCAGATCCCCAACACCCTGTAGAAAGCTGGACACAGCAGGGTGTGCCTACAATCCCAGCACTGCCAGGGCAGAGATAGGCAGATCCCTCACTGGCCAGACAGCTTAGCCATTTAGTGAACTCCAGGTTCAGTGAGAGACCCTGTCTCAAAAAGCAATGTGGAGAGGTACTGAGGAAGACATCTGAGGATGACCTTTGGCCACCATGTGCATGAATACCTGAGTATGTATGTACACACACACACACACACACACACACACACTCTGACCACTTTATCACCTGGCTGTACTGCTAGAGGACCAGAACTGGGAATGGCATCCACAGGGGTACACCCCAAATCCACACCCCAGCTACACCCCTGTGGCAAGGTGCGTGCTTGTTCCTTATTTCCCTCCTCTGTAGAATGCAGTTGTTGCCTAGTCTCCACAGGCTTGCTGTGAGGACTCACAGTGTGGCTGGGGAGATGGAAGGTTGTGCAGTAAAGGCTGGGCCACCACAAACATCACTGACCCACAGTGCAGTCAAGGAAACAGAGGGGAGGCTGGCACAGCTGATGCCAGGGAGCACGCCGGACAGGCTATGGCCAGAGTGAGAAGGCTGGACGGGAGCTTAAGAATACCAAAGTGCTCTCAGGATCTAAAAGCCATCCCAGCATCAGGGTGTAAAGAGCTCCCCATGGAAGGATACACAGGTGAAAGGGTTGGTGGGGGACTCCAGCTCTTAGAGACCAGGAATCATTACAGCATATAGTGAATGACCCCAAACTGTGAATGACATGTTACTGTCATCATCACCATCATCATCATCACCATCATCATCATCACCATCATCATCACCACCACCATCATCATCATCATCCTCCTCCTCCTCATCACCACCATCATCATCATCATCCTCCTCCTCACACCATTGTCACCACCATCACCATCGTTATCACCATCACCATCTTCACCACCACCATCATCATCATCACCATCATCATCATCACCATCACCATCCTCACCACCACCATCATCATCACCATCATCATCATCACCATCATCACCACCATCATCATCACCATCATCATCACCACCACCATCATCATCACCATCATCACCATCATCACCACCATCATCATCACCATCATCATCATCATCACCACCACCACCATCATCATCATCACCATCATCATCATCACCACCATCATCATCACCACCATCATCATCATCATCATCACCACCATCATCATCACCATCATCACCATCACCATCATCACCACCACCATCATCATCCTCACCATCACCATCATCACCACCACCATCATCATCATCACCATCATCACCATCACCATCATCACCACCACCATCATCATCCTCACCATCACCATCATCACCACCACCATCATCATCATCACCATCATCACCACTATCATCATCACCATTATCATCACCACCATCATCGCCATCATCATCATCATCACCACCACCATCATCACCATCATCATCATCATCATCACCACCACCATCATCACCATCATCATCATGACCACCACCATCATCATCATCATCACCATCATCATCACCATCATCATCACCATCATCATTATCACCACCATCATCATCACCACCATCATCATCATCACCATCATCACCACCATCATCACCACATCATCATCACCATCATCATCATCACCATCATCATCACCATCATCACCACCACCACCATCATCATCATCATCACCACCACCATCATCACTACCATCATCATCATCATCACCACCATCATCACCACCATCATCATCACCATCATCATCACCATCATCACCACCATCATCACCACCACCATCATCACCATCATCACCACCATCATCATCACCACCATCATCACCATCATCATCACCATCATCACCATCACCATCACCATCACCACCATCATCATCATCACTACCACCATCATCACCATCATCATCACCATCATCACCATCATCATGACCACCATCATCATCATCACCATCATCATCACCATCATCATTATCACCACCATCATCATCACCACCATCATCATCATCATCACCACATCATCATCACCACCATCATCATCACCACCATCATCATCACCATCATCATCATCACCATCATCACCATCATCACCACCACCATCATCATCATCACCACCACCATCATCATCACTACCATCATCATCATCACCATCATCATCATCACCACCATCATCATCACCATCATCACCACCATCATCATCACCACCACCATCATCATCACCATCATCACCATCACCATCATCATCACCACCACCATCATCACCATCATCACCATCACCATCATCACCATCATCATGACCACCATCACCATCATCATCATCACCACCACCATCATCATCACCATCATCACCATCACCACCACCATCATCATCACCACCATCATTATCACCATCATCACCATCACCATCATCATTATCATCACCATCATCATCATCATCATCATCACCACCATCATCATCACCACCATCACCACCATCACCATCATCACCACCATCATCACCACCATCATCATCATCACCATCATCGTCATTACCATCATCACCATCATCATCACCATTACCACCATCACCATCATCATCACCATCACCATCACCATCATCACTATCATCATCACCATCATTGCATCACATCCTGATGTAGAGTGCATCTTCTCATTTGACTATCGCAAGGAAATGCAGAGCACGCAGTGCCTGGGGAGGAAGACAGGCTGCGCATGTGCAGTCTGTGCAGGTCCCCTCGCCACAGCCCCTAGAACATCCTGTGAGTGTCACACCTTCAGACCACCAGGCATCCCCCAAGGCAGGTACTATACCTGGAGCCTGGGGAGGTGTGACAGTGGGGACGGCCTCTGAGGACTGTTCTGTATGGAGGCCATGTCAAACGCCACCCTAGCCCTGCTGAGTGGGTCACGCCTGGACAAGGGGCCAGTGCAAAGCTGAGGGTCAGGGCCACCGTCCTTCTGTACAGATCTCTCTCCATGCATGCCTCCTGCCTCCCAGAGCCCTTGTCCTCAACCACACCCTCACAGTTTGCAGCCCTGGTTGTCCTCTTTGCTATGCCAAGTCAGGGGGACAGTACCAATCAGGGTATAGCGCTGGAGATAGAGTCAGGACTGTTGGGAGAAGGCTGTCTAACTGCTTGCCCACGAGCAGTCTCTGTGAGTGAGGGCACCTCCCAAGGTGTCCAGGCAGGACACCTTTAAGTTTCTTCCTTGGAGTGACTATGGGGGAGTGACAGTACGTCTCATGAAAAGTGGGTACAGTGAGACTCCACACCAGCCCTGGGCACCAGGGAACAGATAGAAAACATCAAGTTCAGGGGCTGGAGAGATGGCTCAGCAGTTAAGAGCACTAGCTGTTCCTGCAGAGGACCTGAGTCTGATTCCCAGCACCCACATGGTGGCTAACAACCATCTGTAACTCCAGTTCCAGGGGATTCCAGTGCCCTTTTCTGGCCTCTATGGGCACTGCACAGGGGTGTACTTACAGACATGCTAGGAGTACAATTAAAATAATAAAGTATTAGCTGGGAGTGGTAGTGCACACCATTAATCCCAGCATTCAGGAGCAGAGGCAGGGGGATCTCTGTCAATTTAAGGTCAGTCTGGTCTATATAGCAAGTTCCAGGCCAACTGGGACTAGAGGGATACCCTGTCTAAAAAGATCAATCAATAATTCAATCAATCAATCAATCTAAAACATCAAGTTGGTGGCTACTTCACAGTGGCTCGAGATCCCTGTCCCCATGCCTCCTTCAAATGGGGAGCTCTGCTGTCCTTCCTCAGTTAAGGTACCCCTGGGTCTCTTTATCCGGGCTCCCCCAACACCCCCGTGCCTGCTCAGTGCACCAAGAAACGTGGCTCTGAGAGCAGATCTGGGGAGCTGTGAGGTTCTCTCAGTTCATCTGAGCAGAGCTGAAGACAGAAGGGCCCCGCAACTCAAGACACTGCCTGGCAAAGTCCCTTCTCTGGCAGCTCAGTGCCTAGGGGAGGCACTACATCTTACAGTTACTGTTGGCCCTCCACACTGCCTCAGCAGGCTGGTACCAGAGGCTGGCCCAGGAAACCATGTCTTTGTTCCTCTGTGCCACCCCCACACCAGGTGTACAGACCTTGTCACACAGGCAGGCATGCACATACACAGCAGGCAGCCGTTTGTGTGGTCCAGCTGTACATGCGTCCCAGCGCATACGGCTGAGCCACACCTGACACTCAATGTACGTGGCAGCTGAGACAGGACTGTGCTGCTTACCCACCCCTCCTCCACCAAGGACAGAGCACCCGGTGCCTTGCTATTGACCTGACCAGGTGGACTTCTGCAAACCACGTGCCTCCTGAAGAAAGGTGAGCAGTACCCAGGGCCCAGGACAGGACGACTCCAGGGTCCCATATGCTCTGACACTTGAGGTTGGGGAGTATGGATGAGGCCCCTTGCCCTGGAGAGACAGGCACCCTGCCGTGCAGAGTGGAAATCTAAAGAATTCTACCCACTTTGACCCCACATCGCAGCCGTCTGCCCTTTAGGCTGGCTTCTGTGACTTCCCAGGCACACCCCCAGGTCCCCAGGGGGGAAGTACACGCCAGGCATGGGCCCCACCTGTGAGCAATGCGCGCCCTAGGACTGGGGAGGTAACGTTTTGGAGACATGACCCTCTAGCTTAAGACCTGGGGCTCACATCCTGTTCACAGAGTACTAAGACCTGCCTGGTTTCTGGCCAGAGCCTGCACACACCTGATCAAAACCACACTGGATGTGATGGTGATACTTACCCCAAGGGTGCTACAAGGCCTGGGTTGAACTCTGGCCTGTGGTGTATGTGCTACAAATTCATCTGTCCCTGAGCTGAGCATCTTTCACTCTAGCTTGGGAAACCCAGCAGGCAGCACCAACCTCAGCAAGCCTTACCTGGTCATTAAGAAACCAGAGACCAGGTGGTTTTAGGCTTCATGTCCCAGGAGGGACAAGGAGGTCAGTGGCAGCCTTGCCAGGTCCTACCCGGTCCCCTAGCCACCCCCTTATCTAACAGAGACAGGGGCCTTGGCCACACACCCAAGCCAGCAGAGATGAGCAGGCCTTGCTTGCTTTCCAGCTTGTCCACACATACTGACCTCCAGCCACAGCCCGGCCAGGTGCAGGCGAAGGGCTTCTCGCCTGTGTGCCTGCGCAGGTGGGCCTTGAGGTGACTGCTCTTGGTATACATCTTGCTGCAGCCAGGAAAAGTACATTTGTGCATTTTGATGAGCTCTGCTGCTGGGTTCTTGGGGAACTTCTGGCCCACGAGGAGGCCAGCAGAACCAGGCCCTAGGGGTCCTGAGCCAATGGGTTTGGCTGCAATGGGCACAGGGGCGATACGCACAAACTTTGAGGGCAGGTTCAAGTTGGAAGATGGTACCACCTGAGGCAGGAGTGCAAAGGTCTGCCCCTGGATGTTAACCAGGAGCTGAGCAACCTTGACGCTCTCTGGAGCCTGCCCAGGGGAGGCCGGCCCTGCACCTGCTTCCTGCTTCACAGCCATGGGCTGGATCTGCAGCAGCACCGGAACAGAGCTGTCAGATGCTGACCCTTCGCCTCTACCCTGTGCACCACTGCCACTGGTGCCGCTTGGTGGTGGGGTACAGCGCTCTCTCCCACCAGACTCTGGATGGAGGTGGCTCCGGTGTGGCCCAGCTGAGAGTTGGCTGCAGGCCTCTGGGTCCCTGCTGCCACCCTCTGGGGCTTCCTTGACCTCTGCTTCCATGTTTTCTTCCAGGAACTCCTCAATCTCCTCCAGGGTGGGCTGGAAGGGTCTGGGGATGTCATCGGGGTCACCCAACGGGAACTCAGGGAAGCAGAAATGTTCCCCTTTCACTGGCACAGGGGCCCTCCTCCAGGACCCCCAGGTCACAGGGCCACTGTTATCTCCAATGCCCCCACTGCCAACACTACTGCCCAGTGTGGCCTGGGACAGCAGGAAATCCAAGATGCTGTCCTGTGCCTCAGAGCCTGGGCCTGTGCTGTAGCAGGAACAGAAGGCTTGCGAGTCAGGACTGGCACAGGAGCAGGGGCTGGAGACATCGCTGTCATCCTCTGAGACCGGTGATGGCAACATGTGGTATGGCCGCCGGCTGGCCAGCCTGTCACTCAGGTAACCTACTGGGCATTTTGCTGACGAGAAGGTCTCGTCCACTGGAAGCAAGTGGTCCACCATGCTGGCCTGGCCGCGCCAGTGGTGACTGCAGAGAGGAATAAGGGAGGCCTGGTCAGAAGGATGCTGTGCCTTGAGGGCCCCCACCCTCTGCTGTCTGCCCAAGGCCTCCTGTGGCCAAATGTCTGGATCCTGCCTCCATCCCAAGGGAGAGCGGGGCCTGCAAGTGTTTTCAGAAATTGCACCACTCTGTTTGCAAAAGAGCCCTCTCTAGGCCCATTGCACAACCCAGGGCACTTCTGTTCAAATAGACTTTCCAGAATTATCCTGGAAAAGAACATGAGAAGAAACGCTCTTGTCTATGAGCAGCTGATTCTGCAGGGAGAGGAGGCTCTGGACCCCAGAGCAGCCAGGGTGGGAAGGCATCAGGAGTCCAAGGATCCCACATTCTTCTTCTGGCTGGCCAGAGAGGGGGAGGGAAAGGAGGAAGGCCACCTGCCCTCTGACCCTGTGCTGCTGGGGCTTCTGCCTCGTTGCCAGGTTGAGCAAATAAACACACGGGTTGCCTGTTAGAGGTTAATTTCAGATTTTCAAAAACGAACTACCATTAACGCAAGCATGATGTACCTGGAAATGAATGGGACGCACTTTGGAGTTTGTTTTTGTTTTTATATCTAACTAGATTGCCTATATTTTTAACCTGGCAACTCTAGTTTGGATACGAAAAGTTGAATCCTAGTAAGCACCTGCCTTCATGGGCTGTGTCCCCCGTTCTTAGACCATCAACAGCCACCTTCCTAATCTGTGACCAGAAGAGGTGACACGGGCCTTCGCAAAGCACTCTCCTTGGCTCCTGATGCTTTCTGGCTCTGATGGGCCGTGTCTGCCTTCTGATGGCCAAAGAAGGTCCCAGATCCTACCTAGCTTGTGGGTAATCTCCTCAGACTTCACAACCACTGGGCAGTTGTGGCAGAACCAGAGATGAGAGTTGCTCTTGGCCAGTGCGGGAAAGTGGAGTCTCTTATCCTGGCCCCCATGTTACAGATCTGTCTGGGACACTCACCGCCTTGGGAGGGCTCAGGTGATGCCTGCTCACCTCTAGCCAGCGCGCTCTGATCCGACCCCAGCACTCACCGCCACACCTGGTGCCCAAGAGAGGCTCAGATGTTGGTAGAGAAGAGAGGGAGCACTGCGTCCTCTGAAGCCAAAGGCCATGCTATGTCTAGCGTTCAAGGAGAGTCAACAGTATCCAGTGTGATGGGGCCACTTCTATGGACCTTTGTCCCCGCCCAGTGACCACAGCTGGCTGGGTGTTTATTGGGGCTGAGGAAGGGGAATGCCCACTATGGGAGTCCAGACTCTCTGCCCTTTCTGTCTCCAGGGCCACCCCACTGCCTAGGGCCTGATATTACTACTGTCCAGTCGTCAACAGGCTGTCACCCTGCTCTGCCATGCCTCTGTTTCCCCAACTGTCGGTTGCCTCAGTGATGTCAGTACCTCTCCTGCCAGGTACTCAGGGAATGAAGGCAAGACCTGAAGCCCAGGGCCACTTCCCCAGGAGGCCATCTGCCTGTTTGATTGAAATACTCAGTGAAGGATTTAAAACTGGGAGTGTGCCAGGCGTGGTAGCACACGCCTTTAATCCTAGCACTTGGGAGGCAGAGGCAGGTGGATCTTTGTGAATTCAAGGCCAGCCTGGTCTACAGAGTGAGTTCCAGGACAGCTGGGGCTATAGGGAAACCCTATCTCAAAAAGACCAACAAAACAAACAAACAAACAAAAAAACCTTGGAGTGCATTTTAAAATACCATACTTCATGAAGCAGGTTCTGGGGAGGAATGAATGTCCTGAGCAGTGTGAAGGGCAGTAAGGCTGGGCAGAGCCACACTCCACCCTAGGCCTCCCAACCCCACCTCTCTGCAGACACCCTGAGTACAACTATCAGCTGGGTGACCTCAGACAAGTGGCACACCCTCTCTGGCACCCAGGGCATGTGTGCACCCAGTGAGGTGTACTGAACACTGAGCAGAGTCTGCACACTCAAGCAGGCCTTCAATTGCAGGAAGCACTGGCCACCCAGCCTTTGGGCCAGAGCACTGAGGAATTGGGAAATGGGGGGTGGGTCTGGGGAGGGGCTGGAGGACAGACTCTCTGGCCTTCCCAAAATCTCCCCTGAACAGTCACCACAGCTGGATTCAGCTGGATTCAGCATAACACTGAAATCACAGTTTTCACATGTATGGTATCTTCGCTTCTTTTAAAAATGTTTTAAAATGTACTTATTTTATGTGGATGAATGTTATAGCTGCATGTGTGTAAGTGCACCCACATCATGCAATGCCCATGGAGGTCAGAAGAGGGTGTTGGATTCCCCGGAACTGGAATTGGATGGTTGTGACCTCCATGTGAGTGTTGGGAATCAAACCCGGGTCTTCTGCAATAACAACCAGTGCTCTTAACTGCAATAACAACCAGTGCTCTTAACCTGCCATCTCTCCAGCCCTTACCTTGGCTTCTTTTAAAGGAAGCCTTACCTTTTAAAGATAGAACTCAAGATTTGGTATAAAAATAAACAGCGGTGCCGGCCATGGGCAGCTCAGCCTATAATCAGCACTCAGGAGGCCGAGGCTAAAGGGTCAATTCAAGACCAGCTATGGTGAGACCCTACTGAAAGAGGGAAAGAGGAACTGGGAGAAAAAAGGAGAGGGGGAAGGAGGGGCAGGAAGGGAAAATGGGCACAACAGTATGAGAGTGGACAGAAAATAAGTCCAAGGACTTCCCAAAGAAAGGTGTGGGATCCCTCCAGATAGCCAGGGCACCAGGGCCCTGCCCATCCAAACACTTGACCTCTGACTGCCCTGAGCCCCTCGTGGGGGTCTCTCCTCTCCCAGCACTCCACTTTCCCTTAGGAGCACCTCATATTCTAGTCTTCCCTGCAGGTGAGTCTCTGACAAACTGTGTGCTGTTTCTTCTCTACCTCTGTAACAGAATACAAACAGCTCTGACGGTTCAGGACAGGGCTTGATCCTAGAGTCCAGAACAGGCCCGCGCAGCATTTGCTGAATGAATGTCCCTCAAGCAGGTTATTCCAGGGCCCAGGAGTGGGGTGGCCCCTGCCAGTCAAGAGCCTGCGCACAGCTGAGCATCCCCGCAGCGGGGAGGCACTGGGGCACTGAGAACCCAGGGGATCCAGGACTTCCTAGAGCCCAGTCAGCGCTCAAGCCTGTTCTGATCCTTGAAAAACAGCAGCACGTGGCGCTGCCAGAGGCGCGGCTGCGTGCAGGGGGAGGGGACATCCTGTTCTGGGCACGGTCCCGGCAGGCCGCTGGACTCCGCCCCCTCTCTCGGCCGGCCAGGCCTGCTGTTTATCCTCCCGGGGACACAGCGGCTGTAGGAACAACATGTAATTGATAACAAGCCGAGTGCTGGCCAAGGGCTAGCCATTGGGTCAGCGTGAAAATCACGGGGGTGGCGAATGGGGGCCGCTCTTCAAAATAAAAGTCTCTTCCCTGAGCAGCTCAAAGGCCCCAAAGTTACCAAGTCGGGCCCTTCTCGCACCTGTAGGGTGGCCGGGGCTCCCCACGGACCAACTAACCGGTCCTAGGAAGGGACAACCACTGAAGCACACACACATTTGGGATCCCATCACCTTCGCAGACCTTGTGGAAACAGTGGCGTCCTGGAGAGGGGGCTCCAAGGGTAGCTGACTACGGAGTGGGGAAAGAAGACGGGGTGGCCACCCGTGCCCCGCGGCTGTTACCCTCGCCCCCGCCCCTGGTAGTACTGGGTCTGGGGGCCGGTGACTGCTCCAGGGGAGTCCAAGCGCGCGTGTGAGCAAATGTGTGCGAGTTTGTGTCGTGTGACTGCGTGTGCGGAGCGCAGTGCACGCGGCGAGTGCGGAATATGTGTCCGCGCGGGTGTCCGCCAGGTGCCCGCGCGTGCGGCCGCGTGGGGGCCCACTCGCGACTGTGAACCGCGTGGGTGTTGCAGTGTTGCCCAGACCCCTCGGCACGGCGCCGGGGCACCCCGAGCCTTCGGCCGTGCCCCGCTAGGTCCCTGCCACTGCCGCGGTGACCGACAGTAACCTCCGCCACCCGCCTTAGGGCCTGCGGTGGCCAGGCCTCGCCATATGGGATCGCGGGCCGCGAAGCGCGCCCCGGACCCGCGGGGTCTCCGTGGAAGGGAGCCGCGGACACCGGGGTCGTCCTCCGCGGGCCCCGCGTCCCAGCCCGCTCCTCCCGCATCCCCGGGCACCCGCGCAGCTCCGGCAGCGCGCGCCGGAGGACGGCCCGGTCACCCGGCCGGACCCACGCGTGCTTTCCCACCTGAGCTCGGCGTCGCCAGGCGCGGGCCCGGCCCGCTGCAGCCCGGCCGGGGTCCGAGCCGCGGATCCTGCGCTCTGCTCCGGGCGGCTCCCGCGGTCCAGGACTAGCCGGGCGCCCGCCGCTCTCTGCGCTCAGTCCCGGCCGCTCACGTGACGCCGCGGGCGCCGCGAAGGCTCGCAGGAGGCTCGGCCTGGGCCGCGCGCCCCATTGGCCGGCGCCGCGCGTCACGCGCCCCGCCCCGCCCCGGCCGCGCCCGCCGGGACCTGCGCGCCCCACGCCTTTCCGCAGACTCGTAGTGGGACCCACGGAGCCGGACCACCCTAGGTGGCGTCCACTTGGGGCGGCCACTGTGGGCCTCGCTGTCCAGATTCGTCCCCGCAGCCCCCTCTCCTCCGCAGCCTGCATAGGCGGCTGTGCTTCCTCCTGGTCAGAGCGTGGTTCAGCGGGGAACCTGCCTAGCGGGACGTTTTATTGAAGAAATACGGTATCTGTTTTGTTTTTGTTTTTGTTTTTGTTTTTGAGGCAGGGTCTCCCTTTAGTACCAGCTGTCCTGGAGCTCGCTCTGTAGACCAGGCTGGCCTTGAACTCAGAGATCCGCCTACCTCTACCTCCCGAGTGCTGGTATTAAAGGCACGCGCCATCACGCCCGGCTAGAAATACGGTATCTGGTCTTTTCCTTAGGCGGCCATGGTCGCCACACTCGCCTAGCTGCCCTTGGTCTCTGCCCACTGTCCGTGGAAGCTTGCTGACAACCAGGTGCTCCAGTCCAGCAAGAGGTGCTGCAGACTCCAGGGAGGCCATCCTGGAATGCGCTCGCACAGGCTTGAGGAGGAAGGCAAAGGGCAAGGAAACACGTGAGCAAAGGGTGCTGGGTGCCCAGCTGTGCCCTTTAGTCCACATTGTGGTTGGCACCCCAGCCGGGCATTCTACAAATGAAGAGACAAACAGCGAGGGAGTGGGCCTTCGAAGCCACACAGATGGAGAGGGGAGAGCAGGACCCGGCAGCGCCGGTCAGTCTTCCCGGGGGCTTCTTACAGCTACCCCCAGGACACTAGGGCAAACCTTCCTTCTGGTTCTTCCTGGCACTGGGAGCTGGCCTCCCCCCACCTCATTGGAGCAGAGATTTGTAGCCAGTGGGGCTGGGTCCCCTTGACCAGGATCTGGGACCCCCCTCTCCAGGTCAGTGCCCAGCACCCAGCAGCTTAACCATGTCTTGACCAGAGCACTTGACACAGGCCTGTGCTCAGAGCAATGTCAGTTTGTAGAAACATGCTGTGCTGCACTGCACAGGCAGGGTATTGTGGGCAGAGCAGTTGGCTCCTTCAAAGAAGAGACAGGTCAGTACAATTGATTGCTCCCATCTTGGCAGTGCAGGGCAGGGGCAGGCTTGGCAAAGGCACTTCTGCCATCCCTGGGTCTTCAGTTTAGTGTGTCTCATCCCCTGGGGGAAAGTGCAGCCAAAGGTCAGATGCTTGGAAGCAGAGGTGTAGCTGAGTGGCTTCAGCCCACGGGGAGGATGCCCTGGTTGTCCAGAACCCCACACCAGCCTAGGACATCCTGCTTAAATCTGAGTCAGACCAGGCCCCCTCCCTTCAGAGCCTTTCAGTGGCATCCAGCCCACCCAGAGTAACTACAAGACAAGCTGTCTCACCCTTCTTCAGTGTCTTCCAGGTCTCTCCATTCCATCCCTGACCTCCTCCCCTCCTCTACCCCTTGCTCAGGTCACTCCAACCACAAGGCCTCAGACTTGCCAGGCCCCAAGGCTGCTCCCTCTGCCTGAGTATACTTCTCCCCCAAGATTCCCATGGGAATACATCCTTTGGGCTGTAGTCAGGTGGTACCCTCAAGGGGAGCCTGCATTGGCTACCCAGTCTAAAATGCTAGCACACACCCCTTCCCCCGTTTTCCTACCCCATTTACCATTTCTTCTGGATTCTCACTGCCTTCTATCTTACTTGTCTCCTTCAGGGAACATAAGCTCCACCAGACAGTGACTTCTGTGCATTCGCACCCTGACACAGGCCCACAACAAGTGCCCACATAAGCAAATGTCAGTGTGAGAGAAGTAGGGTTGGGGCTGCAGAGAAGTCTCAGTGGATGGAGTATTTGTCACAAAAGCAAGAAGCCAGGAGTTTCTCACCCCTCCCCCAGCTCTCTTGTAAAAACCAGGCAGGAATCAAAGCCACCTGTAATCCCAGGGTGAGAGGCAGAGATAGGATCCCTAGAGAAAGCTAGCTGCCCACCCCCACCTGACCAGCTGGAATTGGTGAGCCCCTGGCCCATAGAGAGGCCCTGCCTCAAAGAACAAAGTGCAGAGATTGAAGAAGACACCCAACATGAGTTTCAGGTCTGCCTATGCATCCATATATATTTGTACATTCCACATACATGCCCCTACATAGGCAAACACATATATACACATATGCACAAAAGAAAAAAGATACACTGAAAAATGAAATTAAATAAGGTTTCAGGGACTTACCCTACACAGGTAACTGTTGGTCCCTAGAGAAATTTTCTTGTGAGAAACCCACCAAATGCCCATGATTCCTTCCATAGACTGCCTTTGTGTCTGCTGTCCCTGCCTGGCTCCCTCCCCGGCTCCCCAGGCGTGGTAATCCATCCATCCTCCCACAGTAGCTGAGTTAACCTTCTTACAGTCAACCTTCCACCCCAGCCTAGATCCCACCCCAGCCTAGATCTCACCCCAATCTAGATGGCTCTATGTATGTGCCCGTCACAGTGCAGGGTCCAGATTAGAGTCTGGCTAAAAAATGTTTGTGTGGCCAAGTGAATAAGGATGTGGCATTCTGGTTACCTGAAGGCCTGTGTGAGCAGCTGTGGATATATTTCTACCATGCCATGTCTAGATAGAAAAGCTTCCCATCTATTGGGCTAGACTCCAGGGCCTCAGGCATGCTAAGTGAACTCTCCACCTTGAAGCTACATTCCCTTTCTTAAGAGACAGAGGAAGGGGAAGCATGGTGGTACTCTTCAAAACAGATGGCCAAAGGAGATTTCTCTTCATAGCAGTAAACACATCTCGTGCACTTCCCCTTCAAAGAAATCTCTTCTCAACTTGTACATAATTGTCAGAAAAGACCCCAGAGGACATCAAGTTTCTAGTCTCTAGGAACCTTCAAACTTCTGGAACAAATTTTTGTTTTGTTTTGTTTTGAAAATCCTAGAAAGATTTATCTTTTTTTTTTCTTTTTTTTTTTTTTTTTTGTTTGTCCTTTTTCGAGACAGGGTCTCCCTGTAGCCCCAGCTGTCCTGGAACTCTCTCTGTAGACCAGGCTGGTCTTGAACTCACAAAGATCCACCTGCCTCTGCCTCCCAAGTGCTAGGATGAAAGATTTATCTTTCTAAAAATTTGTAGTTTGTTTTGTTTTGTGTAACACGTTCTTACCATGTAGCCCAGGCTGGTCTTGAACTCTTAATCCCTCCTCTTTAGCTTTCCACAAACCCAAATTACAGATGTTTATATCACTTTTTTAAAAAAGAAAAGGGGGCCGGGCATGGTGGCACATCCTTTAATCCTAAGCACTCGGGAGGCAGTAGGCATGTGGATCTTTGTGAGTTCAAGGCCAGCCTGGTCTACAGAGAGAGTTTCCAGGACAGCTGGGCTACAGGGACCCTGTCTTGAAAACACCCAAAAAAAAAAAAAAAAGAAAAACTGGTCGATTATAGGGTGCAGGCCTTTAATCTCAGCACTTGGGAGGAGAGGCAAGTGGGTCTCTATGAGTTCAAGGCCAGCCTAGTCTACATAATGAGTTCCAGGACAGCTGGGGCTACAGGGAGACCCTGTCTCAAAAAGACAAATAAATAAATAAATGACAAAGGGAAGCTTGAGAGATGGCTCAGTGGTTAAGAACACTGGCTACTCTTGCAGAAGACCCAGATTGGATTTCCAGCACCCACATGGCAGTTAACAACTGTCTGTGACTCCAGTTCCAAGGGATCCAACACCTTCTTCTGACCTCCATGGGCATCGCCCAACATGGGCGTACCTGCCTATGTGCAGGAAATATACTCATACATATAAAATAAAAATAATAAATAAAATATTTTTATATTTAGGATATAAAGTATATTGTTTGAACCTCATTTGAGCTGCCTGTAAAACCACTGGGGCCTGGAGCCTTTTGGAGGTGTTGATGGTTTTCCATCCTCAGATTTTACATATTTATCAAGATACATTTGACTTCAGACTCCTCTTTTTTCATCTCTTCTGTAGAATTGGTATATCTTTTGTCTCAGAATAGTGAGGATCGAACCTGGATATGCATAGGTATGGAGCCAGGCAGCGGCTCTCACTCAGTCATCATACCTAACAGGTATGGAGCCAGACACCGACTCTCACTCAGTCATCATACCTAACAGGTATGAAGTCGGGCAGCGGCTCTCACTCGGTCATCATACCTAACAGGTATGGAGCCAGGCACCAGCTCTCACTCAGTCATCAGACCTAACAGGTATGGAGCCGGGCACCGGCTCTCACTCGGTCATCATACCTAACAGGTATGGAGTCGGGCAGCGGCTCTCACTCAGTCATCATACCCAACAGGTATGGAGTCGGGCAGCGGCTCTTACTCGGTCATCATACCTAACAGGTATGGAGTTGGGCACCGGCTCTCACTCAGTCATCGTACCTAACAGGTATGGAGTTGGGCAGCGGCTCTCACTCGGTCATTGTACCTAACAGGTATGGAGTTGGGCACCGGCTCTCACTCAGTCATCATACCTAACAGATATGGAGTCGGGCAGCGGCTCTCACTCGGTCGTCGTACCTAACAGGTAATGGAGTTGGGCACCGGCTCTCACTTGGTCATCACTCTCATCCTCTCTCTCCCAAGCACGTGCCCACAGCTCTGGCTACACCCCGAGACCTGCAGTCCCCTAGTTGCCCACAGTGGGGCCCTACCCCCATGACTTCCCAGCTGGCTTCTTCCCACACAGGCCTACAACAACATCGAGGGTCCCTGGGGTGCTGGCTGGGCTTGTCTTGAGGGCCCAAGGGCTGTCCCCACACAACCCCCCCAAGCAGCTCACTCAGCCCACTCCGGCCACTGCTCTAGAATCTTCCCCAGCCGTCGCACGTTGTGAGTGTTCTTAGCGTTCTGGATGCTGGTAGTCCAGGACCCAAGTGTCACGGGGAGGCTTTGGGGGCCTCTTTCCTCCGAGTCTCATATTGTCTCCTATGTGTGTGCTTACATGTGTCCTGATGCTTCTTTGAGTCAGGGTCTTACTGTGTAGCCCTGGAACTCACCATGTAGACCAGGCTGGCCACAAATTCAAAAAGTATGCCTCCCTCTGACTTCCTGGTGCTAGGATCAAAGGTGCAAGTCTCATGCCGGGCCCCTGGGCTCTCATTAGTATCACAGTCTTATTACATTAGTTCCAACTTCACTTTAATTCCATCTTTAAAGACCCTGTCTGCAGAACACAGCTGCATTCTGAAACACTGGTGCTTAGTGACCACACAAGAATTCAGGGGAAGCTCATTGAGCCAGTTACTAATGGTTCCCTCAGGTAAACCTCAGCCTCAGAAGTGCCTCATGCAGAGCCGCCCAGCCATCATGGCCCAGTTACCCAAGTAGTCAGCAGCTGGCTGAGGGCCACTCTGCACACTGCCTCATCCTCCCTGGGCCCATGTGGGCCACCAGCTAAGGACCCCGCTCTCGCTCATGCTTCTGGTTTCACAGCTGAAGGGTGAGCTGAGTGCTAGCCAGATGCAGGGCTCCTGCACAGCTCATGGAACTTGGAGCTCTGGGGTTCCCAGGCCAAAGCTCTCCAGGCTGCTGCAGTGTGGGGCTCCTGCAGCCTCCAGCTGTCAGCCCTGCATCCTGGTTGGGGGCTGTCCCTGCCTACCATTCCTTCCCTGTAAACACCCACAGTCGTTTCTCATGGGCATTTGTGTCTCTAAAGACAGAATGGATGCAGTGAGCTACTTTGGTTGCTTGAAGATTGAGGGAATCACACACCAAATCTTAGAAAAGTGCCTGGAACCACGTGGTAGTTTCTGACTCCCAGCCTAGCTCCTTCCTGTAGGCCGTTTTAGGGACTTTACATGCCCTGTCTGTAGATGCTGGCTAGACCTCTCATAGATAAGAGCTTCCTAAGTGCTCGTGCTGACCCCAGGGCCTTTGCTCCACCACTCCCTTCATTGTAAGCCATCTTTTTTTTTTTTTTTTTTTTTGTCTTTTTGAGACAGGGTCTCCCTGTAGACCCAGCTGTCCTGGAACTCACTCTGTAGACCAGGATGGCCTTGAACTCACAGAGATCCGCCTGCCTCTGCCTCCCAAGTGCTAGGATTAAAGGCGTGTGCGCCATGCCCGGCCAGCTTACCCTCCCCTCTCTCACTGATTCCTCCGCATACCTCAGGTCTGACCTCCTTTGTAGTCAGTACCTCTCTTCCAAAGCCTTTCTCAAGGTTTGTAATGATCCATTTATTAGTGTATTTGTTGATTAATGCTTGTCTTCCCAGAGTGAGGACGGCCGGCCCACCGTCCACTCCCTCTTGACACACCCAGTTCTCAAGTGAACGAAGTCAAAGTCTCCATCCCCTAGCACTGCTAGAGCTGGCCAGAGGGCACTGCAGAGGTGAGGGTGCATGCTCTGGGTTGGACTCTCCAGCTCCCTCTCTTCTGCTGGCTACAGGATAGGGACAGGGAGACCTGGAGGGCCAGGCAGACGAGGCTGCCATTTGAGAAAGAAAGGCAGGGAGAAGTGCTGATCCCCAGGATGCAACCGCACCCCTAGTGTGGGCTCTCACTGTCTGGGAGTATTTGAGCCAGCTTTGCTTTGAGTCTCTGTTGAAACGGTAGCCAGTCCACTCCCCACAGGGTCAGTGCTGTAGAATCAGGGACTATGTCTCCAATGGTTGTCATAGCGACCTCCTGAAGGTCTGATGGATGCCAGTGGTCCCCAAGGCACAACGGACTCACTCAGGACCCTTGGCTTCACAGTAATAGGAATGGCATGCCTTTGGTGGAAACTGCGCTCACAGCGTTCATGTCGGAGCTTGCCCTAGATTACCTACCAATGCATAGTCTGCTGTTCTTTTGGTATAGGGGAGCGACCACAGGTTCCAGATACCTGTTATCACAAGGGTGCTGAGTGCAGGGTACTGTGTGAAAGGTGCTATGTGCAGGATGCTGTGGGCAGGGTACTAGGTACAGGTGCTGTGTGCAGGGTGCTAGGTACAGGTGCTGTGTACAGGTTGCTAGGTACAGGTGCTGTGTGCCGAGTGCTAGGTATAGGTGCTGTGTGCAGAGTGCTAGGTACAGGTGCTGTGTGCAGGGTGCTAGGTACAGGTGCTTTGTGCAGGGTGGTATATAGAGGAGTCTAGTGCTGGGTACAGGTCCCATGCTGCAGACCGAGGCTGCTCCGCAGGTTAGGTGTGTCAGTGAATTTTCCACTTACAGTGGGTTTGTTGGGAGGTGAGCCCACTGTCAGTGCAGAAGTGTCTGAGGGCCGGGATGTGCTCTCTGAGGCTGGGGCTATTATTGTCTCACAATGGAGGCAGCGCCGTTTTATGGGTGGGGTTGGCATTCCAGAAGAGTACAGTGCCGCAGCATGTCCTGCTGGTACTTGCCCTCCCTCTGAAGAGGACAGAGGTCAGGGCTGTGTGGTTCCATGAGCTGTGCCAGCAGGTAGCAGACAGGAGGCAGGTAGCACACACCCCAGGCCCTTGACACAGGCTCCAAGTTTTCTATGAAACATCCTATGGTTCCCTAGCTAATATAGTAGGTAACTGAGTACCCTTGGTATGCCAGGCACAGAGCCAAGAGAGACAACACAGGCGAGTCCTGCACACCAGCTCTCTCCAAGAGCTTGATCAGTTCCACCTGGCTTATCCCCACCCAACGTCCACATCTCCTGGAAGTTGAGGCTGTCCTATGGCCCAGGACATAAGAGTCCATTCGGTGCCATCAGAACAAGAGAGAATTCCCGCCCAGGTAATGGGTGATGGCATCATTCAAACTCACCCAAGAGCCTGAATGGCAGGACAGGCTAGAGGCCACATGGGCCAATGATGTGGAGGTGATGGAAGAATTCTGAGGTCAGCAGCCTTGTGTGGGTGACAGCATGAGTCCCTCCCTCCTGGGTGAAGTCCTCAGAGCTTAGCACATTTGTCAGCCCAGCCTCTGCTGGAAGTGTCAGAGTTCTGTCCAGACTGCTGTTCTGTGAGCCCAGCAGAGCAAGACACAAGGACCTGGAGGTGGCCTGGTATGGCCCCTGTTCTGCACACACAGGGTGGGCTTCACCTACAAGGAGGGGACCCGGGGGGGGGGGAGGAGATCAGGGGACAGTACCGCCCACCCAACCCTACACTGACTCTGAGAAATGTCACCCAGACAGAGCAGGCAGCCACAGTGGGGATGGAGCAGGCACCACAGTGGGGACGGAGCAGGCAGCCACAGTGGGGACAGAGCAGGCAGCCACAGTGGGGACGGAGCAGGCAGCCACAGTGGGGAGCCACAGTGGGGATGGAGCAGGCACCACAGTGGGGACGGAGCAGGCAGCCACAGTGGGGATGGAGCAGGCAGCCACAGTGGGGACGGAGCAGGCAGCCACAGTGGGGACGGAGCAGGCAGCCACAGTGGGGACGGAGCAGGCAGCCACAGTGGGGACGGAGCAGGCAGCCACAGTGGGGACGGAGCAGGCAGCCACAGTGGGGACGGAGCAGGCAGCCACAGTGGGGACGGTGCAGGCAGCCACAGTGGGGACGGAGCAGGCAGCCACAGTGGGAACGGAGCAGGCAGCCACAGTGGGGACGGAGCAGGCAGCCACAGTGCTTACTCAGGGAAAATTTAACCTCCTTCCTCATCAAAGAAACACAAACAGGTTGCTGTGCACCCACCTGGCTGCTTTAAAGGTAAGATGCTGGACAGAGGTTAAACTGCTCTCCTAGCAGCCAGCCTGTTCCGCCTATGTGGCACATGTCACTGTGAATGCCAAAAGTCTGTGTTTAGGAACCAATTGGAAGAAATGACCAGGTGTGCTGCCGGATTCATGGCAAGCACACTTGTTCTAGTTTGATTTCGACTGCTGTGACAGAACCATCTGACTAATTCCAACTTGGGGAGGAAAGGGTTTATTTATCTTACATGTCTTTCTTAGGGAACCCAAGGTAGGAACTCAGGGCAGGAACCTGGAGGCAGGAGCTGAAGCACAGGCCATGGAAGAATGCTACTGCCTTGCCCCCCTGGCCCGCACTCAGCCTGCTTTCTTACACAACAAACTGCCCAGCAGTGGCACCGCCCACAGTGGGCTGGGCCCTCCCACGTCACTCAACAATCAATAAATTACCCCCCAGACATGGCCACAGGCCAGTCTAATGGAGGAAATTCCTCAACTGAGGCTCCCTCAACCCAGGTGTGTCAAGTTGACGCTAAAACAACAAGCCCAGCATTTTCTCACAATTACTGGCCATTGAGAAACACTGGAAGCTCATCAAAAAGGAAGTGTAATCTTCAATGCAGTAGAATATCAATTGTCAACTTAAACTGATTTTGTTTGGTTTTGGTTTTTTGCTGACCATGGACTCCAAGGTCTACCGGAGTGCTAGGCAAACACCCTAACACTGAGCCAAACCCCAACTCTTGTGCGTCGATTAAAAAATGTGAAAAACTACTTTATGAAACTTAAAGTTGGGAAAAAAATTGTGAGCCAGCCTTGTGGGCTTATGCTTGTAATTCTGGCAAATGAGGGGCCGAGGCAGGAGGATTATCACGAGCTCAAGGCCAACTGGACTACGCAGTGAGTTCCAGTCTAGCTGGGGCTATAATTATCTCAGAAAGAGAGAGGAGGAGGGAGGGAAGAGGAAAGAGAGAATGTGATATACACTCTATATGGGAATTATTCTCCATAAAGAAGATATTTTTTCTTTGGTCTTTTCAAGACAGGGTCTCCATGTAGCCCCAGCTGTCCTGGAACTCGCTCTGTAGACCAAGCTGGCCTTGAACTCACAAAGTTCCACCTGCCTCTGCCTCCTAAGTGCTAGGATTAGAGGCGTGCACCACCACACCTGGCAAAGAAGGTATTTTAATAGGAATATCAAAGATCAAAGATATGGAAGTAATGGTATCAGTGACTAGATACATATTTTCACTAAGCACTGGAATTATAGGTCATCTCTTTAACATTCTATATTCGCTTTTTTAGATTTTTCTACAATGGATGTGTATTACCTTTACAATAAAAAATCAAGTCAGTTTTACTACATGTTTATTGTAATTGTGTATCCTTAAATGTCACTTTGAAATTGCTGTTTTAAGAGTGTAAGCGCTGCCAGGTGTGGCGGCACTCTTTTTGTGATCCTGCAGAGGCAGGAGGATCAGTTAGAGGCCAACCTGGGCTTTTTGGAAAAACTTAATAAAAAAAACTTAATAAACAAAAGTTTTTCCACTGTTAAAAGTGTCAGGAAATAGAAAAAGGTATGAGAAAAAAAAAAAAGAAATCACAGGTAATCAAATTGCTGTTAAGCTTTGTTACTATGTAACCAAGCTGGAGCACAGCCGTTCAAAAATTATAATCAAAGACATTTTTTGAAATAATTGCCCCCCAGGCTTCTGAGTGTCAGCTTGAGCCCATGCAAACATGCTCACCAGAAGTTTTCCTTTCCTTTCCTTTCCTTTCCTTTCCTTTCCTTTCCTTTCCTTTCCTTTCCTTTCCTTTCCTTTCCTTTCCTTTCCTTTCCTTTCCTTTCCTTTCCTTTCCTTTCCTTTCCTTTCCTTTCCTTTCCTTTCCTTTCCTTCCTTTCCTTTCATCTTTTTGAGACAGGGTCTCCCTATAGCCCCAGCTGGACTGGAACTCATTCGGTAGACCAGGCTGGCATTGAACTTACAGAAATCTGCCTGTCCGCACTTAACCCTGACCCCTTCCTTGTCTCATCACCTGGGAACACCATGCCCTCTTCTGTCGCTATGAACTGGCCACTCCAGAGACCTCACAGATGTGGAACCTTGCAGCACGGATCCTTTTGTGATTGGGTGATTTCAGAGCATTGGGTCTTCAAGGTCTTCTGTGTTGCAAACAGCAGGGACTAAGAGAGATGGCTCAAGGTGAAGAGCACTTGCTGCTCTTGGCTGAAGAACTGGGTTTGGTTCCCAGCACCCATATGGTGGGGCAGCTCACAGCCATGGGTAACTCCCGTTCCAGGGGATCTGATGCCCTCTTCTGGCCTCAGGGAGCACTGCACTCATGTGTACCATATAATTATAAAATTGCCATAAATTTGTTTAAAAAACTAAAGCAATGAGCTGGATGTGGTAATACCAACTGTAGTACCAGCTGTTGAGAGGCTGAGGGGCGGGGGGGATTGTCATGAATTCCAGGCCAGGCAGCCTGGGTCACAGAGTGAAACATAGTCTCAAAATTGGGGAGGGGAGCTCTGCAGAGATAGCTCAGTGGTTACAGGCACTGGGAGGGAGGGAGGGAGGGAGGGAAGAAGGAGGTGCAGGTTAGCAAAGCAACATGCTGCCACATTGTTGCTACTTGAATTCTTTCTGTCACTCATGGGTTACTGGCAGACATTTTAGAAAACTGTCTAGTTGCCTGTAGAAGTTGCTGCATTAACTTATATAGTAAATAAATTCTTTTAAAGTATATTTTTATTTTCATTTGACACCTAGTAAATATGCATTTATCACACACAGTGTGCCATGTCAACACATGTATGTAATGTGTGAGGACCAGAATTAGGTGAGTGACATGGTCTCAGAATCTGCCTGAAGCATTCAAACTCTTCACTGCTAGTCTGAAGTATGCTGTCAGCTGTCAGCAAAGCTGCTATCCTGCTGTGCCACACATGTTAAAAGTTAGTCCTCTAGGGGGCGGGAGAGATGGTTCAGCCTTTAAGAGTACTGGCTACTCTCCCAGAGGACCCTAGTTGGGTTCCCAACACCCACACGAGGCTGATAACCACCTACAACTCCAGCTATAGATGATCTGACACCCTCTTCTGGCCTCTACATGTACTGCACACAGGTGGTAGCCTTACATACATGCAGGCAAAACACCCACACTGGGACTAAAGGGAGACCCTGTCTCAAAAAGACCAAAAAATTTTTTTAACTTAAGAATTTATTCCTCAATCTGGGTGTGGTGGTACGCACCTTTAATCCCAGCACTCGGGAGGCAGAGGCAGGTGGATCTCTGTGAGTTCAAGGCCAGCCTGGTCTATATACTGAGTTTCAGGCCAGCTGGGGCTACAAGGAGACCCTGTCTCAAAAAGACAAAAAAAAAGTTATTCCTGGAATCCAATTTGGAAAACCGAATTTTACTACCATTTGCAATAAAAAGTGCAGCCTGGATGCAGAGTCTGTCATCACAGTCACTGCAGAGGCCTAGGCTGCAGAATGAGGTCGGGGCAGCTTGGGCACCTTACTGAGACCCTGCCTCAAAAAAAATTGCATTAAATACCCTAGGTACATATTTCTGAAAACTTCTGTTACTTTAAGGTGAGTGTGCAGTGGAAATCAAACCTAGGATCATCCCACATGCTGAGCACGTGCTCCCCACTGAACTATGCCCCTGCTCCCCCCTCACCCCCCACCCGCGATACAGCACCTCCTGTAGCTCAGTCTGCCCTTGAACTCTCTTTGTGAGTCTGAGGACGACCTTGTAAGATTCCATTTCTGATCCTCCTGCGTCCACTGGCAGAGTGCTGGGGATCAAAGGTGTGGACTAGCACCCCGCTCATCCGGTGCTGGGGTCAAAGGTGTGGACTAGCACCCCGCTCATCCAGTGCTGGGGTCAAAGGTGTGGACTAGCACCCCGCTCATCCGGTGCTGGGGTCAAAGGTGTGGACTAGCACCCCGCTCATCCAGTGCTGGGGTCAAAGGTGTGGACTAGCACCCCGCTCATCCAGTGCTGGGGTCAAAGGTGTGGACTAGCACCCCACTCATCCGGTGCTGGGGTCAAAGGTGTGGACTAGCACCCCGCTCATCCAGTGCTGGGGTCGAAGGTGTGGACTAGCACCCAGCTCATCCGGTGCTGGGGTCGAAGGTGTGGACTAGCACCCCTCTCATCTGGTGCTGGGGCAGAAGGTGTGGACTAGCACCCCGCTCATCCAGTGCTGGGGTCGAAGGTGTGGACTAGCACCCCGCTCATCCGGTGCTGGGGCAGAAGGTGTGGACTAGCACCCCGCTCTTCCAGTGCTGGGGTAGAAGCCAGGGCTCTCTGCATGCTCAGCCAGCACTCTGCCCACTGAGCCACATCCCTAGCCCTATCCTATTTCTTAAAGGGAAATTCGAAGAACAGGACGCAAGTCAAAGGATGGTTTTAGATGTGATAATTGGGACCCAGTTGCCCCCTAGGAATTCTGATCCTTGGGTCCCTGTCTCAGTGAGCTCCCAGGCCTCCTCTCCTGGACCCACGCCACCACTGGGGGGGGGTCATAGCTTTATAAAAGGTGACACTTGTCTGCAGGGGGTCACACAGAAAGCATCACTACAGTTAGGTGTGGTGGCGCATGTCTGTAATCCCAGGCAGAGGCAGGAGGATGGATCTCTGTGAGTTCTGTGAGTTCAAGGGCAGCCTAGTCTACATGGTAAGTTCCAGGACAGCTGGAGCTATAGGAAGACCCTGTCTCAAATGCACCAAGACCCCCCCTGCCCCTGCTAAAAGCATCACTACATCATTCTGCAGTCCTGTGATGGATGGTGAAGGTGCAGGGTCCTGGTCCTTACCCTCGACAGTCCCCCCCCCCAATATCTTTCTCCTGCTGTGGAGTGTGAGCTGCTTGCTTGGGAAAGGTGCTTAAACTCATGCCTCATGTCTGTGTCCAAAATGCTTTTGAAATAGCAGAATTTGCTTACCCAGGCCACTGTGGGCCAGGGGCTATGTAACTAACCCTCTGCAGCTGGGTCAGTGAATACTGTCCTTCCCGATGAACCACCCCCCAGCACTGTTACAGGGCAGGCATCTCTCTAGGTGCTGTTAGCATTGCTGTCTCTAGGTCCCAGACCAGGGTACAGCCCTGAACAGCACCAAGGGAAAGCAGCATGTACAGGGCTGTAGCCCAGGCTACAGAGAGGGTCAGTCTCCCTCTTCTTCCAGGACAGACTAATTGGTGGGATGAGGTAACCACCCCACCCCCAGCCCCAGCTGCAGCTGTCTGGTTGAGGGAGCCACATTGGGCCTCTTAAGGTGGCAGCACTGACCATGGTGACTGGAAATGGGTGTCAGCACCCCAGGGTGAGGCCAGGAGAGGTGAGGTACTGCAGAGGGCCGTCCCGCTGCTACAGGCTCTGGGCACCGGGATTGCGGTTAATTGTTGGAGGCAGGCATGTGATGGAGGATGTAAGGCCCTGCTCCAGACTCCAGAGAGCACACAGCCCAGCAGACTTACACAGTTCCCTCTCCAGCCCTCACGTGTACTTAGCCTTGTCTGTCAGGATGGACATAACTGTGACGTTGATGAAGACAAGCAGATGGGATGGGACAGAACCCAAGTGTTCTCAAGATGTATCTGTATAGAGAGACCTGAAGCCAGGCCCAAGGTCCAATGAGAACAGCAGTACTGGCTTGGGAGCCTAGCAGGTGCAAAGGTCCTGAGGCTTATAGGCAGGTCAATGAGGAGTGTAGGTAGGGAAGGGGGCTGCCAGGCAGGAAAAGAGCGTTTGCTTTAGCCAAGGGTGAGAGGCTACATCCGTGGCATGCCACGGCCACTTTCTGCCTCCTGGCTGTGTTCACAGTTGGCTCTACCTGATTCAAAGGACACAGTATATCCCAGCCTAAGCAAAACCTGAGGAGGGCGCCAGGGAGCAGCAGTGCTCACCATGGGTGCCAGGACAATGACACATAAGCAGGCTTTCAGACCAGGAGCATTTTCTACGTGATTCCTACGCAGTCTCCCAGCCAAACTGTGCAAGGGTACGAAAGAAAATCCAGTCTCCTTCTGTCTGCCCTCGACACTTCCCCAGAGATGCTGGCTCCAAAGCGTGTCTACGCAAAACGTGTTGATTTATTGGGGGGGGGGGGTCAAGTGCATGCTGCAACACACATGCGGAGGTCAGAGAACAATCGTATGTCGGTGGTTCTCTCCACCTTTATGTGGGTTCCAGGCTTGTGTGGCCAGCACCTCCACCTTCTTGCTGGCCCCCATGAATGTCCATTTTAAGGCACAGCGATTGTGACATATGTCTTCTTGCCTGTCCCCGTTTGAGGGTACGTGGCAGACAGCTGCCCTTTGGGGCCTTTCAGGACACCCTGTGGACTCCCAATCGCCTCCCCAGCACCTCCAGCTGGCCTGACCTTCTAGGCTGCATCATGCACTGCCCTCTGCGGTGACCAGCTCTTTGGAGAAGAGGTATCTAAAGTATCCCGACTTGAAAGGCAGGTCAGGAGTTTCTGGGGAGATGGGCGACCAGGTCAGAGGGCTCACGCCTGTAACCCCAGCACTCAGGAAACGGAGGGAGCAGGAGCCCTGTTGGTTGGAAGCCAGCCTGATCTACAATATGAGATGTTTCTGGGAGGGGGTCATCTTGCTGGGAATCTTGATGTGAGGGTCAGAGGCAGGAATGGTTCATGGGTATTGACCCTTTGCCTCTGGAGTATCAACGTGTCCTGTGAGGTTGCGGGGGCTCCATTTCTCCAGCAGATCACAGTGGCCAGAGCAGGCCTGGCCTCCCACTCCACAAGAGGAACAACAAGCCTCCTTGGCCATCCTCAGTGTCTCCTTCCCCAGCCCTGATGTCTGCAGCTCCCCAGAAACCAGCCTTCTCCTGGTCCTGTCTTGCTAGGGCTCCTTTCCATGTCTCTGGCCGCTTCTGAAGAGGCGTGTTTCTCTCCATGTCTGGGAAGCCACTGTGGGGAGACTTGGAATGTCTGGGATCTCAAACATCAAGAGCAAAGTCTGGTGTAGTCTGTGGTCTTCAGCCTCCATGCTGAAGCATGTGGCGGCCTGATAGGGCAGGCTCTGGGGTGCAGATCACCAGGACAGGCTTAGAGGCCGATCACCCAGGACAGGCTTAGAGGCCGATCAGCCAGGTGGGCTTTGAATCTTTGGCCTCTTTGGACCTCCGCTCCCTCATCTATGAAGTAAAGAAGCAAAACTCTTGTTCCATAAGAAAATGGCCAGCCGGGTGTGGTGGCACTCACCTTTAATCCTAGCACTCGGGAGGTAGAGGTGGGTGGATCTCTGTGAGTTCAAGGCCAGCCTGGTCTACAGAGCAAGCTCCAGGACAGCTGGTATTGAAAGGGAGACCCTGCCTCAAAAATACCAAAAAAAGGAAAAAACTAAAAAAGAAAAAGAAAAAAGAAAATGGTCTAAAAATAAATAAATAAATAAATACATACATACATACATACATACATACATACATACATAAATGAATGAAAATGGCCTAGTCAGGAGCAGGGCTGAGACCTGACAAGCTCTCAGCCAGGGCGAGGCCCTCCCACAGTGGGTGGCACGCGGACAGGCCCATCGATGGCACCTTTGCAGCCTTCCCCTGTCCCAGCTCCTGCTCCCACAAGGAGTGCCTTGGTCAGGAGCCAGCGCAGCAGCCCACGAGCCCCGCAGCGACCAGCGAGGTGGCCAGCCTGCACCCTGCAGCCCACTGTCCCTTGCTGGTCCTGCACCAAACCCGCCAGTCTCTCCTGTTCCTGCTTCCTGCTCCTGCTTCAGGCTCTGAGTCAGGGATTGCCTTTACTGGCTGCTGCCTGGAGGCCCCTTCTCCTACACGACCCTGTCCCTACCACCCCTGACCACTTGGTTGAAAACAACCCACATCCCAGCCCTCCCTTCCTAGCCCGTAGCTTCTCAGGGAGCCCCCGTACCCTGGCCTGATGCCCACTAGCCCGATGCAGTGTCCCTTGGTTCTCTGTCCGTGAGAAAGTTCCTCTGAGAGGACTTGGCGTCCTTTGTTCTGGGCCCACTCTCAGCAGGGCTGCCTGCCGTGCGCTGACTGCCCAAGCAGTCCTCCGGTGTGCAAAGGCTAAGCCAGTCTGCTCAGGCTGGGACGCACAGGGTGTCTGCTTCAAAGCTGGTCCCCCTACTCTGGCTCCAGCTTGGGTGGAGTAGGGCTGGTGAGCAACTCTGCCTTTGTAGGCCAGGGCTTCCCTCACCTCCCGGGGCCCCTTGGGGCAGCCACACTCATCACAGAGTTGACAAGCACTTTGCTGGGGGTCACCAGGAGATCCTGTGACTAGGCTGTCCCTTATTTGATTCTGGACAGGCTGTGGCAGAGCAGGGTTGAAGGGTGAGTGCAAAGCCCCCTGGGGGCCTCTGCTGTTGTCCCTGCCATCCCCCTCTCCACCAGCCAGATCCTCCTTGCTCATCCAGAGAGGGCAGAGCAACCACTGTGCCTGCCCTTTGGGACAGCCAGCAGCAGGCCAGGACTGGCCCAGTGTTCAGCTGTGCGCTCGATGGGTGTTAGGACACTTGGGGATGTAGGGCTTACTCATTATTTGTTATATTTTTATTGTTTTTGAGACATGGTCTCCCTGTAACCCTAGCTGGCCTGGAACTCCTGATGCAGACTAGCTTGGCCTCGATCTCACAGAGAGCCCCCTGCCTCTGTCTCCTGAGTGCTGGAATTAAAGGTGTATACCACCATAGCTGGTCTTTGTTGTGTTTTATCTATTGGTTGATTGTAGGACTGGAGCTGTAACCTGGGCCTCAAGCATGCTACCCCAAAAATCCAAAACTCTACCACTGGGCTCCATCCCCAGGCTGATATTATTTTTTTCTCACATAAATTTATTTTTATTTTTTTAACAAATCTAGACCCGTGTTCCCGCCCATTCCCCCACCCCGCCAGAGCTCATGCATTCTGCCAAACATGCTTTTCATCTCTTTCTCAGTCTTTCTCAGTATTCTCCATGAGGAAGTTGACTGTTTTGAGCAGAAGTTCACTGTTTCAGTCAGTTCTTTGATGCAGTCCTTTCTGTTCTTGTTGTTGTTTCCAATATGCATTACGCCCAACTGTTTTGGACAAAAGCTCAGGGGGCCCTACACAAGAAATACTTACAACCAGGTAATTGGCACTAGCATCCACAGATGAGGGATACTATTCGTTGTTTGTTTTTCTGGGACTGTGTTACTTCACTGAAGGCTGATATTATTTTAAGATGCATTTAAATTGTGTAAGTACAGCTGGTTGTGGTGGCTCACGCCTTTAATCCCAGCACTCTGGAGACAGAGGCAAGCAGATCTTTGTGAGTTCAAGTTTGGCCTGGTCTACATAGTGAGTTCTAGGCCGGCTAGGGCTAAAGGGAGACCTTGTCTCAAAAAAAAAAAATATTCCACCTTTTTAGGGTACAGGGGCCAGCTTGCTTCTGCAACTCCCCATCAGCAGGGTGATGTGGTCTAGAGGCTGAGATTATCTGAGAGTCTGATCACACACATGTCTGTGAATCAATGTTACCTGAGAGTCTGATCACGCACATGTCTGTGAATCGATGTTACCTGAGAGTCTGATCATGCACATGTCTGTGAATCAATGTTACCTGAGAGTCTGACCATGCACATGTCCGTGAATCAATGTTACCTGAGAGTCTGATCACGCACATGTCCGTGAATCAATGTTACATCTCAGTGGGCTCAGACCTCAGCTGGGGACAGCAGGAGGGACACTCACATGCAGTCCTCCATTGGGCCAGACCTCCCCAGTTGCTGGAGGCTGTTTTCCAGGAGAACCAAGAGCAAGCCATTTATTGCCTAGCCTTGAAATCCAGGCCAGGCAGCCCCAAGCCCCTCCCAGGATCAAAGAACCAGAAGTCTCTACTACCTGATGGAGCAGCAAGATCCCAGAAAAGCATATGTGACTGGATGGGTTGCTTTGGATTTAGTTCTATTCTACTCTTACATTTATTTATTTACTGTGGGGACACAGAGACTCTGTGTGTGTGTGTGTGTGTGTGTGTGTGTGTGTGTGTGTTTGTGTGCGTGTGTGTGTTGAATGCCACAACATACATATGTGAAGGCTGGAGGACACTGGATGGGAGTTGATTCTCTACTACTATGTGGGTCCCAGTGTTTGAATTCAGGTCTTTAAACTTGGTTGCAAGTGTCTTTACCCACCATCTTGCTAACACCTGTTCTGGATATTTGTCTCAGAGAGCTACATACATAATGACTTTAGCACATTAGGGGAAAAATTATCTCAACCTAGAATTCCATACCCAGCTAAACTATCCAGTAGGTAACCCCGCTGACATGCAAGTCATTCAAAGCTTCCCTCCAGTGACTCCTGCACCAAGAAACAAACACATATGCTCTTCACAGGGATCCAAGAGGGGACAAGAGCCCTGCAATGGCAGTAGAGGGGGAAGCAGGAAGCCAGGCAGGCAGCGAGGAGGCAGGCCAGATGTGTGTAAAATCGTTTTCCACATATAGTAAGTCCAAAACCTGAAGGGCACATCTTTAAGGCTTTGGGGTATCTGTCATACACATATGTCACAAAGAGCCTTATCCACAGGACATGAAGAACTCTTGCAGATAGAGGAAAGACAGACAGACAGACAGCCCAATAGGAAATGCACAAAGGACTCCTACTAACACTTCCCTAGCCTCTATACTCAAGCGCACAGGCACACACACATGCACGCACACGCGCACACACACACGCACACACACACGCACACACACATGCACACACACACATGCATTACACACACATGCACATACATTCACAAAATAAATTCCTAGTCTTTGAAATGTGTATGTTTATATTTACAAATATTTCATAATAAAAATGAGGAAAGTAAAGAAAATGCAAAATGGGATGTTTGTTAAACTTCAAGAACAACAAAATAACTTGTTCATGGACCTGCAGAATGGACCATTTTTGCTGCAGTCAGAGTAAGGGGACGTCAGGGCTGTGCTCCACACCCTGCAGGGACTGTGCAGGGAAGCCAGCTAGCGGAAGCAGGGCTTGCCTCTCCAGACAGGAAGCCAGCTCACTGATCATGACCTAAACCTATTAAATTCAGAAATCAAAGTGTAAGCACCTTTCTTTGAAAAACAGGGAAATATTCCTAAAGAAAGCTTATACCTGAAATTCTAGCTGTTGGGAGGTGGAGGAGGAGTTTGAGGCCAGTCTAAGCCCCAGGGAGGTAGAGGAAAAGACTCTCCATGGGCTGCAAGAGACAGAGCTTGGTTGCTGTGGTCTGAACAGCACCCAGGATGATGGCAGTAATGGTCCCACCCAGGAAAGAGCATCTGCCTCCTGCCCAGGAATAGCTCCGGGAGGGGATGTGGGAGCTGATGGGGGGGGCAGGGGCGTCCGTTTTCAGCAAGTTCATCTCTTTATCACTGGAATTTTCTTACAGTATTGATGCAAAACACAGTTCTCACCTCACAGGGAATAAGAGATGGTTTATTCTGGAGCCAAATATGAGTGGTCATGGCCAAGGGACAAAGATTCAGGTAGCCCCAAATGCCATGGTCTGATGTAACTTTTTCCTGAAGCTTTTATATAGTAGCAAAACAATAAAAGTCATAAATTAAGACAGTTTTCAAATCCACTGGTGAAAAAACATCAGGGAAAGTCAGGGCTGCGGCAAAACAGGAGAATCCCTCTGTAGGCCTCAGATGTTGCCTGACGACGTCCATAGTCTTTGGGAAGCTGGTGATTTTTTCAGTTAATATATCTCAGAATGTTTCACCTGGTATTTGCAAGAAGCTTGGGTCAGATACAACCAAGGGTGGTAAGTTAAGGAAATGAAAATGGCCCAAGATAATTTGGCTCTGGAAATGAAACATTCCACATTTATGCAATTCTAATCAGTCAACCAACCTTGCATAATCCTCAGAAATATTTTATTTTCGGGGCTGGAGAGATGGCTCAGCAGTTAAGAGCGCCAAATGCTCTTGCAGAGGACCCGGGTTTGATTCCCAGCGTCCACATGGCAGCTGAGAACCGTCTTTAACTCCAGTTCCAGTGGAATCCAATGCCCTCTCTGACCTCCACAGCATTGCATGACACAGGTGCACCAACCTACATGCAGACAGTACACTCATACACATAAAAATTTTTTTTAATTAAAAAAGATTTTATTTACTATTCATATTCATACGGTGTTTTGATGAAGTCCACCCCCATCCTCTCCCACTGGTCTCTTCTACCCCCCACCACTTTTCTCTTTCGATTTCATGTCTTCTCCCCACTTAATGCCTGCTGAGTTCATTTAGCGCTGTATGTGTGTGGGGGGGACTCACTGTCAAGTGTAGCACCGTCTCCTGGAGCACGGGTAACCTCAGGGCCTGTGTACTGAAGAAAGCCGACTCTCCTCCTGCAGCAGCCGTCAGTTGCCAGTAGCTCCTCTGCAAGGATGGGGCTTGATGAGACCCTCCCCTCCACACTGGGATTTTGGCTGGCTTGACGTATGGATCTTGTGCACGCAGTCCAAGCCACTATGAGTTTGTATGCTGTGGTACTGTCATGTCCAGCCAATAGTGTTTCACTACAGATGTCCACTACCTCTGGCTGGTACAATCTCTCTATCCCCTCTAATGGTCCCTGAACCTTCAAAGTAGAGGGTGATACAGATATCCTACTTGGAGCTGAGCACCCCACAGTCTGTCATTCTCCATACACTGACCAGTGGTGGGTCTTTGCATTCACTGCCACCTACTGCAAAAGCGAAACTTCTCTGATGAGGGTTGAGCGATTCACTGGTCTATGCAGAATACTACTACTAGGTTCTCCCCTAGGTCCTAGAACCTAGCCAGCCACCGGATTGGAGCCCAGGTACAGGCATGAGTTCCAGCTTGTATACTGGGCTTTAAATCCAATCAGAAAGTGGTTGGTTACCCACATAGCATTTGTGCCACTATCACACCAGTGGGCATGTATCGCCAGGCCAGTTATTGTAGCTTTCAGGATTCACAGATGAGTAAGACTGACAATGAGTCCCCCCACCTCCCATAGCATGCAGAGAACCTTCTAGGGCCATGAAAGCTAGCTGGTAGAAATGGAGCTTGCATGTTCCACGACTCAGGTTTGTGGTGTCTTCAGCAATAGGTCTTACCTCAAGTTGTGGAGGACACCCAAAATAATGGCAATAGCTGGTAATATGGGGGGGGCTGTCTATGGGAGCCCAGTGACCAATAACTCCTTTCCTACCAATGGACTTTTTATTTGATAGCATATGTGTCTGGGAGAGTCGTTGTCCCCCAGTTGTAGGAAAACTCCATTCAAACCCTTTATATATGTGCATAGGCAGCTTCTACCACAGTAGGTCCCATTTTCAAAGGTCCTTAGTGTTGGTTATCACCCCACCCTGTGCCCCATTTAGCCCTTCCCCTTCTATTCTTCCCCCTTTCCCCTTCACACCACCTGCATACTATCCTGGCTTCCATACACACACACACACACACCATGGCCCTGTTCTATTTTTTGTATTGGTACTCCAATTTAAACACACATCTAAGCTTGTAATCTTTAACATAGGTGTGACTTATTTTCTGAGAAATTCAGTTCACAAGGCACACAGTGTACTCGTGCATTTCCTGTGTGTTTTTGCACTTGTGAGGTAGCTAAGAGGCTGTGTTGATTCATATGGGGGTTGGGTTGCGTTTGGCTGTTGCTAAGGGATGCTCTGATTAGAGTCAGAACATTTCCGGGAAGCATGAATGCACCTTGCACTAGAAGGCCCACACCTTGGAGAGGGCAAGCTTCAAAATGTGAGCCTGCGTCAGATAGAACCAATTAGGGTTTGAAGGCGGCTGAGCATGATCAGCTGGCGTGGCACTGGGGTTGGAAGCAGGGAACGTTTCTCAATTGAGTTTAGAATACCCTGAAAGTTTGAAATCATGGGGGGTGGGGGGATGAGGGGTGGGGTGGAAGGAAGAGTGTTCAGATTGGGGAAAGCGGCTCAGAGGCCCTTGAACACCTCTGCGGATCTCCCAGCTACCCAAGGGAGGCGCTTTCCCGTGACTGGGGCTTCACTAGCTGGCCCTGTACTCTCCCGTCTCCTGTCCAGGCTCCAGGCTCCGAGGCTGCCAGCCTGGAAGCACACCGACGCGGCCTGGGTGGCAGAGCCAAGGTCAATGCACTGTTTGCGTGGTCTCCCCTGACGTAGGTCCCCAGCGCAGAGTCCCTGCAGCTTGTTTACAGGTCTTCTTCACTAGGAACCTTTTACACAGTCAGGGACAAAAGGTTCTTCTGTTGTAAGTCCCCTTTGCCCCAGAAAGGGCACGCACCCGCCGGTATTCTAGTTGACACAGGGCGACACCCTGTGGTGTGTGTAGGTATTGCTGCACCCAACTGTCCATTCCACAGACCCAGCACATACCTATACACCTCTCACCCACCTTCCCGCCTATCCATCCACACACCACCCACCCCCAAGTGTGTGACTCTTGACACCTCAACCATTAATTCATTCCTCCACAAGTGTTTTTGTCTTTCGTGTAAATATTTATCTTCCCACTGACTGCTAGGGATGGGGGAGGGTGATGGGACAGCAGGAGGTGACTCCATCCAAAGCACATGTTAGCAGTAACGGAGCTATCACAGGAACCCATTCGCCTCTGCTATTACTGTAAAAGAAAGATTGCCAGGCATGGTGATACATGCCTATAATTCCAGCACTCAGGAGTCTGAGGCAGGAGGGTTGCAAGATTAAGGGTCTAGGCTACACAACAAGTTCCAGGCCAGCCCCGGCTACATGAGAGACTCTAAAACTAATCAGATAAATAGAAATATTCTTCAGTAGCTTTTGGCTGTCTGAAAAAAACCCTTCAGCCCACACATTCCATGTCTCAGTCCTGCACAAAGTGCATTGAGGCTAAGTATTAGTTGAAGTAGCTCCTGTCCTCGTGGGCTTATGGGGCAGCAGAGGAGACATGTCCATTAGAGACTCTGGCAGAGGTGGCCATTGCTTCAGGGACACAATCTGAACATATCAGCCTGGGGGTCATGGATGGCCAGGCTGAGCAACTGATAATCTTAGGCTAGAAGGGGACATGGAAGAGGCCTTGAACAACTGGACAAAAGCAAAATAAGCCAGGTGGCCTTGGAGCCCAGGATGTGGAGGGACGAAGGGTGGACAGCCTGGACCCTTGAGACCCCAGCCACTACACAGGGTTCAGGCATCACGGGACAACAGGGCCATTGAGTAGCTGCTTCTATATGCTTACATTATGACGGCTTTCCCCCCTACAGCTTCAGTAGGGGAGATCAATAGGAAAAATAATGTCCATAATCCAGTGTGCAGAGCCCCTCTGGGCTGCTGGCAGAGTTAGCCTTGAGGAAGAGGCCCTGCCCCAGGACTCACAGATCACATGTGCAAGCTGGGGAGCAAACACTGGACATCAGTTCAAACCTCCCATCTCCTTCCTGTAGGGCATCCAGGCCCTCAACAGCATCCAGGGCTAAGTCAGAGGGACAGGGCAAGAAGTGCTCTGCTTGTGTGAGGCGATGCTTCCTTGTTAATTGAGTCATTTCTAGCAGAAACAGTTCTTGAAGGACAATATCATCCCATCCTCAATGATCTCAGGACCCATTGAGGAGACCTGCCTTGTTGAGATTACACTACCTGGGCTGTGCAGGTAACAATCAGAAGTTATGATTGGAAGTGGACTGATAGCTCAGCGGTTAAGAGTACTTGCTGCCCTTGCAGAGGACTCGGGTTTGACTTCCACCACCCATATTAAGAGGTTCACAACTGCCTGTAACTCAAATTCCAGGAGATCTGATACCTTCTTCTGGCTTCTGTGGGCATCAGCACACATGTGGTGCACACAGACACACTCAGGCTCACCTGATAGACATCAAGTTTTAAAATCACTCTCTTCTAGGGGCACAGCACCTGCTTCCAGCTTCCCATTCTTCCATCTTGTCTGATCCCCCAGCCTCCTCCTCCTCCCAGGGGACAATGGGACACCGATCTTGCCTTCCTCCTCCTCCTCCTCCTCCTCCTCCTCCTCCTCCTCCTCCTCCTCCTCCCTTCTCTTCCTCTGTTCATAGGCTTGATCTAGTCCCATCTGCCTTCCCGGCTGGCCACAGACCCTTCTTCACCTGGCAGGTAGTCTTGGCTGGCCACAGACCCTTCTTCACCTGGCAGGTAGTCTTGCCTCATATCAAGGCCACCATCATGGGATGTCCTCACTCCACTGGGCTGCTGCACCCCAAGACTGGTGCTTTGCCTCTGTGGGAAGCCTTGGGTCTGGCATAACGAGACCAGTTGGCATCAGAGCTCAGGGAAGGACATGCATCCCAGAGCCACGTGTCCCAGAGCCACGTGTTCCAAGACCAGATTGTTCTGCAACATCCACAACATGGAGCCATAACCAAGACCGTGGAAAGTGGTCAGCACGATGGTCTCTTCTCCCCCCCGTCACTCACCCCCAGGACTACCCTCTGACCCCCCTCAGCCCCCCTCACTGCCCACCTCCGTCAGCCTCTCCCACATGGCTTGCTTTCGTTACACTCTCACCTACTTTAGGTACTCTTAGTGTCATGGAGTTGTACAATTACCAAAACCTAATTCCAGAACATTTTCATCACCTTGAAGATGATCCCCTGTCCATCAGGGAATAGAATAAGCACTGGCCCATGGCGTTCAAACATCAAGCTTCAAGGTGGGGCTGGGCTTCTCTCACACATAATTCCTAGAGTCAGGGAGCCTGCCACATGCCCACAGCGAGTTCTCCCTGAGGGAACCCTCCGCACACTTCCACGGGTCCCTCTAGAGCAAGGAACTCTGCCCACACACTGTCCTTCCCTGCCCCAGCCCACCTGTCCTTCCAGCTGAATACCAAGCACCCCTCCCCCTCCCAGTCGCCTCCAACATCATCTAAGTCACTGGTGTTTCTTCTTGGAAGGCATGGCTTTCTGATCACCTTCACCCTTGGCTTCCTCTCCCTGAAGCTAAAGGTGGAGCTCTCTGTCTGATGGTGGCTGTACTGACCTGTGATCTGTGTGTCCTCTGGGACACAGGCTCTCTTCCCTGGCCCTCCCTGATTGTCCCATCTGCCTGTTCACATCACCTGGTCCTAACACCCACCTGAAGCCTGCAGATTTTGCATTCTGAGTTCAGAAACCTGCTTAGAGATCTGTGATTCCCTGGCATGGCTGGGATGGAGATGGCAAAACTCAGCCTGTTTCCCAGATCCCAACCAAAGGATCCTTCTGAGCTAGCAGGATAAGCGGCTCCTTCAGTGCTCTTGCTCAGGATGGACATTTCACATGCAGCCTGTGACTTCAGGGACAGTGTGATGCTGGAACTGGGCAGGCTATAGGCACTTTTAGGCCCTGGACAGCTTTCCCCTGAAACACGGAAGTTCAGTCTTCCTCCAGGAGTAGCACCATCAGTCAAACCTCACTTGCCACGGAGCACAGCACACAGATCTCAGCTCTTCTTCCACTACCTACCACCTCCGAGCAGGGAGAAGTTCCACACAAGCCTTCTGGGAGTTGAAGACATTTAATCCTGAAGTTTGGAAGTCCTAACAATCCTCCAAATTTGTGTTGGATGTGGTGTGTTCCATTTTGTTCCACATTAAGCTTCCAGACATGTAGGAGGCAGGCTGTGTGCTGCACCATGCCCCAGTCCGAGAGTCAGTTGGAGTTGCCTGGACACAGAGGTCAGGCCTGCAAGACAGGCAACCACGGGGCGGGGGGGGGGGGCTACCTGTGTGAGCAGCGAACAGAGCCCAGCTGTGAGAGCCCAGCTGCAGCCCTGGATCCGAAGGCCTTCCCTGCCCCAGCTGCTGAGCACCGCCTCTCTCAGGCTGGGGAAAGAGGCATAGGGTGCTGGCTAATAGACCAGACTAGAAGCCAAGTTCTACCCCTTATCAGCTATGTGGCCTAGGGAAAATAGCTTGGTGTCTCTGAGTTTTAGCTTCCTCTAGGAAGTAACTGTAACTAGGCTAAGATGCCCTGTCTACACATCATCGGGCACACAGGGGGACCTCACTCAACCAGATACAGCCCTCAGGCATGTTACTTTAGCAGACAAGTATTGCCTAAGGTCTTGTTGGATGCTAGGTCTGCATTCTCATAGCTTTTATTATTGGTCCCATTTAGATGAGATAAGGAAACAGGGACAGCGGCACAGCAACTCCCCAAGGTTGCACGGCCTCATGAAGAGCAAAGCAAGGACTTGGAGCCAGCCCTGGCCAACGTCTCAGTCCCCTTCTCAGCCTCCAAGCTGTCTTGCCTCCATCCAATGGGCGTTGGGTCCCCCCCTTGTAAACAAGCCTCGTGGGACTCAAAGAGAGGGAGTTAGCACAGCACGACTTGCATACTGGAGGAAGGCACTAGGGTAGAAAAGGGGGTGGCTGGGCTATAGGAGACTCACAGAGCAGGTGTGGCTACAGCCGACAGCAGCTGAGGCTGGAGGAGACGTGGCAGGCCCGAGATGTCAGAGGAAGCAGAGTCAGGATAGAGCTGTCTCTGCTTCTCCTACCCACTGGACCCAGCCAGCTATTAGAGAGCAGGAGGGTCAGGGAAATGCCTGATAAACGGACAGGACGGAGTCGGCGACGGGCCAGAACAAAGTACAGGCCTGTGCCACCTGCCAGGAGGGTGAGTCCAAGTGAGGGCCCAGGGGAGAGGGATGCTTCCTGGGGCCACCTGAACAGGGTCCTGGAAAACAGGCAGAAAGTTGCCAGCCGAATAAAAGTTGCTCTCCTATCCTACTCCACGAGAATGAAGGTGGCCCTGTGACCAAACTAGGATTATGGAGACAAGACAAAAGCTGCCCCCTTGTGTCTGTCGTCTTGAATCTCTGATTCCTTTTCCAGGTGTAGGTTTCTTGACTCTGCCTTGCCCTATGCCACACTTCCCACCATGGCAGCCAGAGACTGTACGAGGAAGGGCCAAGCGCTGGCACTGAGAAGACACAGAGCCACCTGCAGATCACAGTGTGGACTGGGCCAGATTCCACCGTCTCGGGCCTGGGGCCCTGCCCCTCTGGGGATCTGGGAGTCCCCACATCCACATCTTCTTCCTCTTTGATTGGCTCTAGGTGATTCCTGAAGATTGTTCCCAGGACCCCAGCCTGGTACACCTTTCAAGGAGGAAAACAGGAAATCAGAAATGCAAATTTCCCCTTTAGGGCAGTTGTCAGCTTTTCTACAAGCATGCACATCTTGCTGCAATGGCCTTATCACACATCTGCCCTCCCCTCTAGCACCCTGTTAGTCCATCTCATTTTTAGAACAAATTTTTCATTAGCAAATGATGTTAAGCTAATATTAAAATTACAAATCAGGGGACTAGAAAGATAGCTCGGTGATTAAAAGCACTGGCTGCTCGTGCAGAGGACCTGGGTTCAGTTCCCAGCATCCACATAGTGCTAACACCCATTCCTAACTCCAGTGCACCTCCATTCCTGCAGACAAAATACACATTCACATAAAAAATTAATGATGAAGCAAAAAAAAAACTTCTTGTAAACTTACAAATAGGGCTGGTGAGATGTCTCAGCAGGTAAAGACACTTACTGCCAAACCCAAGGACAAGTTTAATCCCAGGAACCCACATGGTAGAAGGAGAAAACTGGCTTCCAAAAGCTGTTCTCTCACCTCCATATGAGTTATGGTACCTGCACACCCATGCATACAAAACACAAAAGGTTTTTGAAACTTCCAAACCAGGCCACATCTTCTAGGTGGTTTTCCTTCTAACTTTCTAAGTAATCAAGATCTACAACAGAGAAAAAAACACAAAATGTCTGGAGAACTTATTTTCATTACAAGCACAAGGTTCCTGAGATCTCCCAAAGTGTGCACATCACTGTTTTGAGTAACACAGAAGCTTATGAGTAGCAGGTGGGAAGTAGCCAAGAAGAGAGATGGGGGCTGGAGTGATGGCTCAACGGTGGAGTACCAAATGCTCTTGCAAAGGACCTGGGTTCGATTCCCAGCACCCACATGGTGGCTAAGAATGGTCTTTAAGCCAGGCGTGGTGGTGCACACCTTTAATCCTAGCACTCGGGAGGCAGAGGCAGCTGGATCTCTGTGAGTTCAAGGTCAGCCTGGTCTGCATAACGAGCTCCAGGCCAGCTGGGGCTATAGGGAGACCCTGTCTCAAAAAAAAAACAAAAAAAAATAAGAGGAGGAGGAGGAGGAGAGATGGGGGCTGGAGAAGTGGCTCATCAGTTAGGGGAGCATCCGACTCTCACAGAGGACCCAGCCTGAGTTCATGGCACCTACAGTGGATGCCTCACGACCACCTGTAAACCCAGCTCCAGGCATTCTGATGTCCTGTGGCCTCCAAGGGCACTGTATTCACATGTACATACTCACATATAGACACATGCATATTAAAATAAATAGGTAAAAAATGAACAGAGATGAACTCGGCTGCCTGGTCTGGCCCTCACCTCACAAGGAATGAGATGGTTTACTCTGAAGCCAAACATGTGTGACCATGGTCTGAGAACGAAGAGTCAGTTTACCCCAAATTCCATGTTTTAACGTATAACAGTTTCACGAATTTTGATTGTTTTTTTAAGCTCAAGGACAATTTATTAGAATTTAAAAGGAAAATCCCAGGACAGACGAACTGTGAATCTTGAAGACGCTGCTACGAGGGAGGCAGAGAGAGAAGGAACAAAAGCCAGGCTGCCTGACAGACAGACACATGGTGGGGAAGGGAGCCTTAGAAAATGAGCAATGGGGGCTGGAGAGATGGCCCAGCGGTTAAGAGCACTGACTACTCTTGCAGAGGACTGGGATTTAATTCCCAGCACCCACATGGCAGCTAAGAACCATCTTGGGCCAGGTGTGGTAGCACACGCCTTTAATCCCAGCACTCAGGAGGCAGAGGCAGGCAGATCTCTGTGAGTTCTAGGCCAGCCTGGTCTACATAGTGAGCTCCAGGCCAGCTGGGACTAAAGAGAGACCCTGTCTCAAAAAAAAAAAAAAAAAAAAGAAAGAAAAGAAAGAAAAGAAAAATGAGCAATGGAGCCCAGGAACATTGGGTAGGGAGTTCAAAACCATTCACAGGTTCTGGCCAGCATTCAAAAGAAGAAAAAAAATAGGCCTGACTCAGCAAGGTGGGCAGGGCCATTCAAACCCTATGGTGGCTTGGCTCAGGGACTGCCTTCATGAAGTTTTTAAAAAAAATATTTTATTATGTTTACTTTTTGTGTATGAGTGGATTGCCCACATGTATGTAAGCACACCCATGCCGTGTAATACCCGAGGAGGTCAGAAGAGGGTGTTGGAGCCCCTGGAACTGGAGTTGCTGACAGTTGTTAGTCTCGATGTGGGTGCTGGGAATCGAACCCTCTGATCCTCTGTAAGAACAGCCAGTGCTCTCATCCCCTGAGCCTTCTCTCCAGCCGCATGAAGTTTTTACAGTAACAGAACAAAGTCATAAATCAAGACACTTTTCAATACATTGGTGAGAACATCAGGTAGTCAGGTTATAGAAAAGTGGGGTGCTGTCTATTATAGGCCTCAGATACTATCTGATGGCATTCTTAGTCTTGGAGTTGGTGGAAGCTGGGGGTTTGTACATTCTGAAAGGATTTACCTAATAGTCACAAGAGTGCTTGAACGGATACAGAGATGGGCAGTATATGGCTATTTAAAAGGCCAAGACACAGCTCCCTTTTAGTGCAGTAGGCAGCGTGTGGGTCTCATAGGTTAAGATAGCCCAAGATAATCTGGCACTGGACCTGCAGCCTTCCAGCCTCCCACAACCACTGAAGTGGTTTTTTTTTTTTTTTATGTGTATAAATATACTGTCCGCATGTAGGTTTGTGCACCCGTGTTGTGCAATGCCGCGGAGGTCAGAAGAGGGTGTCAGATTCCCCTGGAACTGGAGTTAAAGACAGTTCTCAGCCGCCATGTGGGTGCTGGGGATCGAACCTGAGTCCTCTGGAAGAGCAGTTGGCGCTCTCAACCGCTAGGCCATCTCTACATTTTAACCAGCCAATCAGCCTTGTATGTTCAACGCAGGTGCAGCTATTTTTCTGGGAATTTCGGTTCACACTGGCTCCTGATGTAGAGGGGGTTGGAGAAGACCCTCCTTTTCAGGGTGGTCATGGGCACTAAAGGGTGGGTTTGTTAAGTGCATTGAACAGTTCCTGGCCTGTAGGAGTCACTAGTAAGGAAGGGTTCATGGGAGACTTAGGACAAGTCACAATGGTCTGCTGGTGCCAACAGAATGGCAGAACCTTCACTTGCTTTCTTCTCGAGTGGTTTATTTTCTAGATTCCTATAGGCATCACGGTGTGGAAGATAAAACAAACTAGAAATATTTGCTTTCCTGGCTGAATAAGCACAGGTCTTCGTTCATTCAAACCCAAACCCAAGGAAGTTTTCTGTTTTTTTTTTTTTTTTTTTTGTTTTTTTTGCTTTTTGAGACAGGGTCTCCCTGTAGCCCCAGCTGGCCTGGAACTATGTAGACCAGGCTGGCCTTGAACTCACAGAGATCTGCCTGCTTCTGCCTCCCAAGTGCTGGGATTAAAGGCATGGGCCAACACGAGGGGCTAGTTTTCTGTTTGTTTTTGTGGGTTATTATGACTGCTGCAAGGAGGCTGGGGTCAGAATGTTGGGGGCTGTAGACAGTGTAAGGGGCCTCCAGTGCAGGTTTAGGGGACCACTTGTTCTACATAAGCTACATCCAGGGCTTACAACACGTTCTGCCTGGCTCCCCCATTGCTCAGATACTGTTCCTCTGGAGAGTCAAGGGCCTGGGCCCCATTCATCTCTGCAGTGCCCCTCTGCCCTCCCACCCAGGGCTCTCTCTCTCTCTCTCTCTCTCTCTCTCTCTCTCTCTCTCTCTCTCCTCTCTCTCCTGCGGTGGTGCCTTGGCCAGAACCAGGGTCTGCTTGGTTGTCTTTGGCACATCACTGCCCTACAGACTGCTCCAGGGTCCCCCCAGGCTCCCTGTCCCTGAGGATCCAAGCCCTTGGCTGTGCCCCATGTCAGGCTGCCTCTGTTGGTCTCAAAACCGTGATGGATGTGCAGGAAACCTGGGGTTAGAGGGGCTGCTGCACTGGGGGAACACACCCTGGGCCCTGGCTGCATCACCAACTGCTGAACCTGGAGGAGACTGATGTGCCTGGCTCTTGGCCACCGGCTCTTCCCTCGGTTTCCTCTGGCGTCTGTCACCAATTAATCTTCCCCTGCCACAGTCCTGCAGCTCAACTCGAAGCCTCCTAGCCCCGCCTGCCCAGGCCCGCCTCCTTGGCTTTGTGATGTCACAACCCATGTGAAGAATGGTTGCCTTGGCGACATAAACACAGTTCCGGACCTGCAGAGTCTAGAGCTGAGGCTTCGGAGTGAGCTGGGGCACGCACTGTAGGTGGGTGCGCGCGCGGGGTCCAGGTCCGGGGCTCCAGGAGGGGTGGCACCGGGCGCGCGGGGTGGGATTGGTTCTAGCAAGCCCCGCTGCAAAGCTCTGCGCATTCCCTTGATGCGGTCTGCTTTTCTGATAGGCCCAAGCACCTTTTCAACCTTCTGCATCCCTGTGCGCTCTTGCTAAGGGGCTAAGGAGTCCCAGGGCACGAGAAACCAGGGTATTAGGAGGCACGATTCCTGGGTGGGACTTCCTCTCCGTAAGGGTCTGTCGCAGGGGTGTGGCAAGCATGGTCCCAGCTGCAAGGAACCCTGGACCACATCCCCAGCACCTAGCTGATTCCAGAAAGGGCCAGAATGCACAGAAGTTCATTCCGTAGCTGAGGGGTGGCCTGTTTCCATGCAGCTTGCATTCTGTAGGAAGGAAACAATAAACAGAAGTCTTTAAACCTGTGGTAACAAAGGGCCATTGTGTGCATTGGTGGTTGAGGGAAGGGCTCTCAGCTGACATTTGAGCTCAGATTTGAAGACAGAGGGACTCCCAACCTCAGCTAGGCAAAAGGCTGCAAAAGCAGAGGCCTCCTGCAGACATAAGCTGGTATAGTCTAAGGACAGGAGGATCCAGGCAGCTGGATCCCGATTCGTGCTCAGGAGGGGACTCCACCAAGTCTGGATTCAGGGACTGGGCAGTGTAGGTCCCATGGTGAGCCTTCTGGAAGTGCTAGCTGTTGTCAGCTGCTCAGCGTTGAGGTGGACTGCAGGTTTGGAGGACCACCCACTCAAGTACTGTGTCACTCCCCAGGCAAGGTGCTCCTTCAACTAAAGTCAAGCTTTGCACTGCCGGTTGGTCCTCAGCCATGCTGCCTAAGGCCCATTCCTCTTTGTTCCCTGTGAACATGACCGTGCCCAGTGACGGTAAGTACTGAGCTGGGTGGGGTCTCTCAGAAGTCTAAAGGAGCCTTGGGACCTGGGATAGTTAGATCTAGACTCACTCAAGGCTTAGGTGTCTCTAAATCGACACGATGTATGAGTTTCTTGTGGCTGCTGCACACAAGACCCGTACTGACTGGATTATTTAAATGATAGAACATGCCTCACTGCTTTGGAGACCTTGCATGGGGTGTGCAGGGCTGGGGCCCTTCTGAGGCTGTGGCGGCCTCTCTTGGCTTCTGCTGAGTGCCTGCCATCCTGACTGCTCCTGGCTTGAGGGGCACCAACCATCTGCTCCCATGGTGTTGATCCTGTGTGTCTGTGCCCCACTGTGCCTTTATCAGCTCAGGAGTTTGTTGAATTTGGGGCCCTCCTTATGCCAGGATGGTCTTGGGCTGACTGAGTATATCTGCAACAACTTTATCTCCAGACGAGGACCAGACAATGTGCTGGGGTAAGGACATAGACGTGCAACTTAGACATGCACATTTCAGCTCCGTAGCAGCTCAGGAGAATTGTACCAGTGAAGCAAGCCTCTCCTGGTTTTCTGCTCCTGTGGCTGCTGGGCTGATCCCAGAGGAGATAGCTGGCTTGTCCTAGCCATGGGGGAAAGAAGTCTGTCCTCAGTGGAAATGACATGGGTGCTGTCAGGCACTTATTTGGGGGGCTTTGAAGGAAGCAGTGAGGTGGGCAGAGAGGGCAATGCATTCCTTTGCTCTCTCTATTCAGCTTTTAAATTCCAACTTAATACATTTTTTAGGGAAAGTGCTCCATAGCTCAAACTCCCAAACTGTATTTTCGCCGCCCCCCACCTATTTGAAAGCTTACCTTCAGCCTGTCCTGCGTGCCCAGAGTCCCCTCCAAGCAAGCTCTGTACACAACCAAGCAAAAATGAGGCTACAGCTTATCCTTTCACTACACAATAAAACTGCCTTCTGCACCTGCTTCATCCATGCGTGCATCCAGCATTCCCACAGATGAATTCCTTAGGAGTCGTGGTTCACACCTGCAATCGCAGCACTGGGGCAGCTCAGGCAGGAGGATCAGGAGTTTGAGGCTAGCCTGGGCTACATACTGGAACCCTGTCTCAAAAAGAACAATCCCGAAAAAAAAAAAAAATCAATCCTGGAGGCATTTTGTGCTTTTGAGCAGATTATCAGTCCCACAGTGTGGATAGTGCACACTCTACCACCAGCCCCAACAGTGGCACTTTGTTTAAAAAGATGTACTACTATAAATATTAAATGTAAATATTAAATGTAATCCTGTAAATATTTAGATATTACTAGGACGCTTGTGTATTTTTCTCTTTTTCTCTTCCTCTCTTCACCCAGAATAAATAAAAAGCTGAAGGCTGAAGTGTACAGGTGACAAATGACCTGTCGGCACACACAGAGAACAGTATAGGATAACTCTGCCATTAGAAGACAATAGAAGGACACAATACTGTGTAGATGGACCCAGGTCTGTTTAGTAGGGGGCACTCGGTAGTGCTGAGACAACATCAGATAGTGGCTTGAGAAACTCCAGTGTGTGGGAAAGCCAGGACAGCCAGGCAGACCTGGGATCGGCATGCCCGGGCCAGCTGTGAAGGTCGGGGAAAGCTCAGAGTGGGCTACAGCTCCCTGTCAGGGCTAGGACTTCAGGACCAGCCACCAAACTCTGCCTCCCAGACCTCAGCAACCAGCCTTAGTGCAGGGCCCATTTAGGGACTCAGGGCTCCAGATATCCATGACAAAGGGTTGTTCACTGAGTGGCCATATTTATTTGGTTGGAACCCAGGCTGTGGTGCAGGCCAGTCCCTGTGGGAAGAGCCGCACTTACAGATTCCAGGCATGTCTCAGATGGACAGCTTTCCCCTGTGGACAGGGCTGGGCACAATAGTTTCATGCGACACTTCTTAGGAACCCGGTTTTCAGCAAACTTGGGAGCTCTAACCCTGGCTGTCCAAAGTCAGCCCTGTGGGCAGTGGGTCAAGCTGGCCATCTGCTTGTGCTGCCAACACCAGGCCACTCTGAAGCCACAATCACTTTATCTGTATTTCCTGGGCACCTGCTGTGTGTCAGGCACTGTGCTAGTGACACAAGGAGATGAAACAGAGAAGGTGCCTTGGAATTTGGAGAGGCAGAAGCAAGCAGCCTTGCCCTTTGAGGCCCTAATCTTGCTCTATCACTGATTCAGAAGAAGCACCCAGTGTCTCGGCAGGTCAAATAAGATGTTCTTATTTTTTCTTTTTTAGTGTAACTACATGTATTCTTGTGTGTGGCAGGGGCTGTGAATCATAGCTTGTGTGTGGAGATCAGAGGACAACTTGGGGGAACTAGTTCTTCCCTCTCACCATGTGGGTTCCAGGGATCAAACTCAGGTCTGGTGACAGGTTTAGTGACAGGCATGTAACCACTGAGCCATTTCACCAGTGCCTTGGGACACTCTTGTCCTAGATTCCCCTTGTGGCTCCTTCTTCAGAGCCCTTTCAGGTCATCTAGTGACGCCCCTCAGAACATTCCCTTCAAAGCCTGGACCCCCCCACCCCACCCTGCAACTGCTGTTTTTTGCCCTTTCCATCGCTGGACCAACTGGCTCCTCCCTTATTGTCTTTCTCCCTGGTAGAATGTCTTCCCAGAAGCTGACACATAACAGGACATCCTTGAAAACTGGTAGCCAGAGAGCATGTCCCTCCCCCGAGTTCAGAGCGAGGCAATGATTTGCCTTCTGCTCCTCAACCTGGCACTACACATTCTAGCCAGAGCAACTAGGCAGGAAAAAGAAATAACAGTCTTCCAACTGAAAGGGGGCAGGATGTTAGGCTATTCACAGAGGACAACACCTTTTCTGTAGAAAAGCCCAAAGAATCTACAAGGAAGCTGCAACCACCAATCAGCTGGGCCCCTTCACCAAGACACACTCCAAAAGGAAACAGAACTAATAGTTCCTTCTAATGGAGTCCAAAAGGACAGACTCCCCTGGGATACAGTGGGGTCATAATGATGGCAGTGGGGACACCTAGGAATCCATCCCTCTACCAGAATAACTGAGCTGGCTGGAACCAGAACTAACCAGTTTGTGGGTAGCCCCTCTTCTTTCTTTGTAGTATTTATTTTTCAGCATAGAAGAAATTTGTTTTGGAACTCTGGACTCGACTAGTCAGACAATTGTAGCTTCTAGGAGGGAGCTGGATGAAACTCATGCAGAGGTTAGGAAACTTCTGGAGGCTGGTAGCTTCTAGCCCACGGCCCATAGCAGGCCCTCGTTCCAATAGAGCCTGCTGTGACCTCCATATTCTGGATAAGGGCCGGTCTTAACTGCTGACATTGTACCTGATGGCTGAAGGGGTGCCCAGAGCAGACGACAGTTTGAGCTCCTCTCATTCCTGCTCTTTTACCCCCCACCTTTGGAGAACTAGATATTTATCTGACATTTAGAACCTTTTTACACAAGATTAAAACCCAGAACATAGAAAGAACCCCTAAAGCTCAACAAACAACAAACGGTAAAGAATCCAGTCCCCAAAGGGGCAAGAGCCTTAACAGACACTTCTCAAAAGATGTACCAATCACCACGAATCACACGAAAAGCTGTGCACATTGGGGAAGTTAAAGTCAAAACCCAGATGAGACATCACTCCACATCCACTAAGCCACTGTCAATAAACATCACATCCAGAAGACAGCTAGTGCTGGTGAGACCGGGAGTCCAGACCTTTATCTCACTGGAGTTGTAAAAGGGAGCAGTCTGGCAGACCTTCCAAAAAGTTCAACACAGAATTCACATGTGACCTAGCAATTCTACTCCTAGACATGCGCACAAGAAGGCTGAATGACTGGAAGAGGCTATGGGCATGGGGACAAAGACTGGGAGCCCAGGGTCATGGTGAGTTGGCTTAGTCTGGGAACGCTGCCTCCCAACACCATATGCTTCAGAGTCAGTGTCTCAGTTTGGTCTGAGTGTTAGAGAGCTGTTTGCATACATCCCCACTGGGTGCTGATTGTAAACACATCCTGATGACTCACTAACATGCACGTGTCTTCTTTGAGGGCTAACTTGGACCCTAGACGTCACTGTTTCCAGGGGTACCGTAGCACATTGTATACATGCACACCCACCTTAGACATGCCCCTAGGATCAAACAGGACCAGGGCATCTTTTATCCAGCAGTGTCTAAGGCTCCTAGAGCAAGACCAAGTGGCTGCATGGATAGGCAGCCAGAGAAGCAAAGGCTTGCCCTTGCATGATATGAACACTGAGGCTAGGCAGCAGCAGTTCTATGAGGGTCTGGGGTCCACCTGCCTGCTGTCGCAGCTCTGTGACGCAGTGCTCTTTGAATGGCAAACTGTCACTCGAAGACAATCTTTTTTTTTTTTTTTTTTTTTTTGAGATGGTCTCCCTGTAGCCCCAGCTGGCCTGGAACTCAGTCTGTAGACCAGGCTAGCCTTGAACTCATAGAGATCCACCTGCCTTTGCCTCCTGAGTTCTAGGATTAAAGGCATGCACCACTATTCCCAGCTTAAAGACTGTTCTTAGCCGCCATGTGGGTATTGGGAATCGAACCCGGGTCCTCTGCAAGGGCAGTTGGCACTCTTAACCACTGAGCTATCTCTCCAGCTCCGAGGACAATCTTAAGGACACCTGGCCCACCATGCCTGGGGAGAGGGGACCCCAGGAAAGACAGTCATTTTCTTGGTGAGAGAAAGGGTAATGGGCAGGCAGGATGCCACTACTGATTGAGTTGGGACCCTCGTGATGCTCGGCCCCGTGTGCCAAGAGGACCCAGGGGAGCCCATCCAACCTTGTTTCATGATCCCAGGGCTTGGGGTTTCCTGAGCACAGTATTGCCCAGCAACGAGAGCAGGAAGGAAGACTGGGATGGACAATCTCAGGAGCCACCAACAGCAGCCAGTGCTGAGCTTAGGCCCTTGGACTTCATGCTTGTCAGCTCCCTGGTATTGCTGCTGCCTGCCCAGTCCTCTTCTCTGGCTCTTGAACCCAGCTCTACCCTCACTGACTCAGGTGGTCTCTACTGGCCCCTTTCCTCTCTCTGGACCATGTTGCCTTCAAACCTCAGCACCAAGCCCAGCAGAAGTGAGCATCTGGCAGTCCAGTCCATCGCAGCCACCCATCCTGCTAACATATCCAGAAAGGGGGTGTAGCAGTGGAGTTTGCACCATCACAGCTTCCTCTGGGCCACCAGGGGGCGCTTGAGGGTGGGCGGCCTTGGGTGTTCCCAGGCCTGAGTCCTGAAGTGTGGCAGTACAAGGGCCGCAGGGTGGACAGCTCCTGGCTCAGGGCGGCAGGTGGGCTAAACTTGGTGATCTAGAGAAACCATCTCGAAAGTTGGGAAATGACACAACACTGAATGAACTTCCAGGGTCCAGCAATGGACTTGCTCAGTGGTTAAGAGCACTGACTGCTCTTTGCAGCAGACCCCAGTTCAAATCCCAGCACCCACATAGCAACTAAGAACTGTCTTTAACTCCAGTTCCAGGGGAATCTGATACCATTTTCTGGCCTCCATGGTATGAATGCACTCACATATATGCAGGAGATACACTCATGCACATAAAATAAAAATAATAGATAAAATATTTTAAAAACTTTTAAAATTGTGGTAAACAGCATAAAATAATAGGCCATCTTAATCACAGTTAAACGCAAATTAAGTGACACAGCTGGCCCCAGCACCCACACCCTCTTCTTTGTCCCAAACAGAAATTTTGTTCCCAGCAAATTCTGACTTTCCATCCCTGGTACCAACAGGCTTTCCTTGATTTTATGGGAGAAGAACCAGTTTACTGGGTCAGTTATGAGTGAATGTGGGCTCGGAACACAGATTCAAGTGACCCTGCATGCCGGGTTCCACCATGAAAGAAGCTACTTTTTTATTTATTTATTTATTTTTTTATTGATGCTTTGTGTATTTCATACATCATTTTCCAATTCAGTTCAGGCATATATCCCCTTCCCTTCCCCCCACCCCACCCCTACCCATCCCAGATCATGCATTCTGCCATAAGTTTTCTGCATCTTTCTCTGCTTTTTTGTTTTGTTTTGTTTTCATTTTTTTTAACAATAAGTGATAATTTGTGAGTACAAGCATCCTTCATGTAAAACCAATTTGCAAGCAGTTGTGCCCAAACCCACACAGCTCATGGGTCCCACCATCCAGCAGGGGGGGCTTGTATGTTCAATCAAGTTGATCAAATGAGTGTCCAGTCTATATTATTGTAGTTTCACCATTAACCCCAATCGAAGCCCTTACATTCTATCACGCCCTCTCTTCCGCAGATTGTTCCCTAGGCTTAGAAAAGGGGCACAGGTGGATGAGAAGCAAAACACTCTACTTTCTCTGGAGCTGATGTCTTGGTCTCTAGTCAGTTCTGGCTGTTTTCTTTCATGGGCTGCCAGCTTGTCCAGGCTTAACCTTTCGATCCTACTAATGAAGCACATGCAATTAGATATTTAGGTATTTAAACAGTATAATATATAGCCTTTCGCTTTTACAGCCAAATAGCAAATGAAGCCAGACATTAGCAAGGGAGGACAACTGGTGGGGCGGCGGCAGGTGGGCAAGCAGCAGCAGCAGGTGGCTGCAGGCAGGTGTGACATCTCTGCTGTGGGCTTCAGATATATTCCAACGTTTTTACTTTTAGGCTGGTGGAGGCACAGTTTTGCCAAGCTTAATAGTATTCCTTACACATAGGCTAAAAGCAGTTGCTATTTATTTCAAGGACTTAATGCAGCCCAAGGGAACTTGGGCTCCTGACCGTTCTGTCCTCTGTCAGCGATCCCCTCTGCTGAGGGTGAGCAGCCTGCAGGACTCATGTACAGCTCCATCTGAGAGCCTGGCCTCTATCCCTGTGTGCCTCTGTCTAGTCTAGGAATCTGGGAGCTCTGAGGACAGGCGGAAAGGCCCAGGTTGCAAGGCCTGCCCACTTGTCCTTTGCGATAGCTTATTTCACTTAGCATAATGCCCTTGAAGTTCAGCATGTAATCAAATGTATTTGCTTTCAGTAAAAAAAGCAAGAAATGTGTGTGCATACACAAAATACCTTTATTGTTTTAATTAGTTTATTCTTTTTTTAATTTTTATTTATTTCTGTATGTGTATGAATGTACTGTCTGCATGCAGGTTTGTGCACCCATGTCGTGCAATGCCGCGGAGGTCAGAAGAGGGTCTCGGATTCCCCTGGAACTGGAGTTCTCCTGGAATTGGAGTTTCAGACAGTTCTCGGCCGCCATGTGGGTGCTGGGGATCGAACCCGGGTCCTCTGTAAGAGCGGTCAGCGCTCTTAACTGCTAGGCCATCTCTCCAGCCCCTAATTAGTTTATTCTTATGTGTATGAATGTTTTACCTGCATGTTTACAAGCGCGCCCCTGCATGCAGTGGGCAGGCGTTAGGTCCCCTGTTACTCAAATTTCAGATGCCATGTCAGAGCAGTGGGAACTATACCCAGCTTCTCCGCAAAAGCAGCAAGTGTGCTCTTAGTTGCTGAACCATCTCTCCAGACCCCATAAAATACTTTTAATTAGAGACACAGGTACATGCACGTAATATCAACACTTGGGAAGCTGAGGCAGGAGAATTAGGGTTTGGGGCCAGCCTGGGTACATGTTAAGACCTTGTCTCAAGGGAAAAGTTTCTGTTGGGTAGAGATGTTTCTCACACCACTTGGAACTACACCCTATCAGTTTTAAACCTGAGTTGCTAGAAACTTTTGGTTATGTGTGTTCCTTTCTTTTTCAACTAAGAATCAAGTTTTTCAGTACAGTTTTGACTTTGTTTTCATTGTGTTCTATTAGATGACTAATTTTTATGGTAGGGTTAATAAATTTTACTACTAAGGAAGTTTACCATAAAACCTGAAGAAATGAGAGAACAGGAAGATTTGCCAGGTCAGCTGTGGAGTTCGCCTCAGAGCTCTGCTTCCTGCTCCTGCTTGAAACTGGAATTCCAGAGGCCCTTCAGACCCAGGTGTAGCCATATGACTACAGGTCCAGTTGAGGGTCCCCAGTCTAGCTGAAGGCCTCCAAGTTTAGTTGAATGCCCCCAAATCTAGCTGTAGGCCTCCAGGTCCAGCTGCAGGTCCCAGGTCCAGGTGTCAGTCCCCAGGTCCAGGTGTCAGCCTCCAGGTCCAGCTGCAGGTGGTCCTCAGGTCCAGCTACAGGTGGTCCCCAGGTCCAGCTACAGGTGGTCCCCAGGTACAGCTGCAGGCGGTCCCCCAGGTCCAGCTACAGGTGGTCCCCAGGTCCAGCTATAGGTGGTCCCCAGGTCCAGCTGCAGGTGGTCCTCAGGTCCAGGCATCAGTCCCCAGGTGCAGCTGCAGGTGGTCCCCAGGTCCAGCTACAGGTGGTCCCCAGGTCCAGCTATAGGTGGTCCCCAGGTACAGCTACAGGCGGTCCCCAGGTCTAGCTACAGGTGGTTCCCAGGTCCAGCTACAGGTGGTCCCCAGGTCCAGCTACAGGTGGTCCCCAGGTCCAGCTACAGGTGGTCCCCAGGTCCAGGTGTCAGTCCCCACGTCCAGCTACAGGTGGTTCCCAGGTCCAGCTGCAGGTGGTTCCCAGATCCAGCTATAGGTGGTCCCCAGGTCCAGCTGCAGGTGGTCCCCAGGTCCAGCTACAGGTGGTCCCCAGGTCCAGCTACAGGTGGTCCTCAGGTCCAGCTACAGGTGGTCCTCAGGTCCAGCTGCAGGTGGTCCCCCAGGTCCAGCTGCAGGTGGTCCCCCAGGTCCAGCTACAGGTGGTCCCCAGGTCCAGCTACAGGTGGTCCCCAGGTCCAGCTGCAGGTGGTCCCCAGGCCAAGCTACAGGTGGTCCTCAGGTCCAGCTGCAGGTGGTCCCCAGGTCCAGCTACAGGTGGTCCTCAGGTCCAGCTGCAGGTGGTCCCCCAGGTCCAGCTACAGGTGGTCCCCAGGTCCAGCTACAGGTGGTCCCCAGGTCCAGCTACAGGTGGTCCCCCAGGTCCAGCTACAGGTGGTTCCCAGGTCCAGGTGTCAGCTCCCAGGTCTAGCTGAAGGTGGTCCCCAGGTTCGTGTGTCAGTTCCCAGGTCCAGCTGCAGGCTGGGCCTTCCTTCGTGTCCCACAGGCTTTCTTGGCCTCCAGAGCTCTCTGCTCACCCTCACTCCTCTGCCTCCATCCCTGGGCACTTGGGACCACAAACCATCCCTGACCTCCACAGACCAACCTAGCTCTCCTCTAGTGTCCCTGCAGAGTCTGGGCCTCCAAGCTGCAGTGGCCACTGATTAGGCCAGAGGAGGAAATACAGAGCCAAATGTTTCTTCCCTGTGGGTATCAGCTGACAAGGTCAGCAAGGCAGACCTGCAGTGACGCGTAATCTGAAGAAAGATGTGTGAGCCCCAGGGTCAGGATACCACTCTCCCCAAGTCGAAGGGAGCAGGGCTTCTCATGAGTGGCGCTTGACTTTTCTATTTGGCTGTGGGAGGAGCCGTGGGCACCTGACCTGCCTGAACCTCCTTGCAGATGGCCAGTGCTGCTTACAAGGGCTATGAAAAGGGGGCAGAGGGAAGGGAAAGCAAAAAGCAGCCACGCCACTGTGGCCAGTGTTGGGCTAGGAGCACTTGTGGCAGCTCATCAAAGTCAGTGTCCTCATCTCAGGCTCCGAGATAGAGGCTCGAGAGGCCCTGTGCCAGGCTATCTGCTGCAGCAAGCAAGCAAGGCAGCTCATAACCCTCCCAGCCAGACAAGTCACTGGGGGGGGCTCTTGTGTTTGTGTCTCACTAGGAAACGGCCTGGAGTTCTTGAAAAGCTCTACTTCGTTCACTGTAGACAAAAAGAAACAGGCAAAAAAAGGCAAAGGTAGTTGGGGACGGGGTGGCTAGAGGCAGAGCCGGGCCCTCCTCCTAGGCCACCTCAGGCTTAGTCTCTGGGGCCCAGGGAGGAGGGGGGTGCTACAGTACCTGTTGGTCATGGAGGGACAGATCGACAGGAACACCAGGAAGACTGAATTTTCCCCTGGGTCATGGGAAATGAGTCACCCAGGGCTTCCCAGGCAGCACCCCTGAAGGCATCCAGGTGAACAGGTCCTAAGTCCTTCTGCTCCACCAGAAAGGTGTCAGGACTTCCAAATAGAGTTGTCTCAGGGTCACAGGACAGCTGGGGCAGCTGCAGCCTCAAGCATGTTTGACTCCAGGTAGGAAGAAAGGAGCAAAAGAGAGTTGTGGCCTGTCCTAGTTTGCTTCTTTTATTGTGATAATAGCCTGGTAAAATGCAGCTTAGCAGAGGAAGGGTTATTTTACTTTAGACTGCAGTCCATCCATTGGGAAGCAGGAACTTTTACCAGCCAGCCACACCCACAGTCAAGAGCGGCTCAGCTCACGTGCCCCACTCTTTTTTTTTCTTTTTAAATTTTATTTATTTATTTATTATTATTTTATGTGTATGAATGTACTGTCTGCACGTAGGTTGGTGCACCCGTGTCGTGCAATGCCTCAGAGGTCAGAAGAGGGCGTCGGATTCCCCTGGAACTGGAGTTAAAGACGGTTCTCAGCCTCCATGTGGGTGCTGAGGATCGAACCCAGGTCCTCTGGAAGAGCGGTCGGTGCTCTTTACCATGGAGCCATCTCTCCAGCCCCACTCTTACACAATCCAGGACCCACATCCAGGGACTGGCGCCATCCTACATGGTTGGACCACTGTGGGAAGCCACATCAACCACATCAACCACATCAATGAACTTAATCAAGACAGCTCTCCACAGATACAACCACAGGCCACCCTGATCTAGATAGTCCCTCGCTGAGACTCTCTCCCTAGGTGATCCCAGAATACGTCAAGTTGACAATTCAGACTAACCACTGCAGTGAGCTCTTGGTAATCAGCTGTCCCAAGGAGCCCATCCAGCAGTTCTGCCTACACGCCATGGACTTAAGCTCCATTGGCTGTCAGTATGGATACAGAGGGCTTTTAAGGCAGGCCCACCAATGCCCCACCGCTCTCCCAGAGCTCTCTCAGCCTTTGCCACCCCAGTGGCATCTTCCCCAGAGCTGCCCTGCAGTTTCACACTTCTAACATTTCTGGGTTGCGGGGTGGGACCTCCAGCACTCTGTGCACTGATCACCACTTTTGTTTTTACTTCCTGGCCTCCCAGGATTCACAGAGAAGCCCCTGGGGCCTATGCTCAGCCTTCAGAAAAGCAGGAAACTAAGGGTTTGCAGAGCAGATCTGTGTGAGCCACCCCTCTGGGCCCACCTCTGCCCCCCTCCGCCCCTCCATCCCCCGCCCTGCCCCTAGGAAGCCTGGCTCTCCCTCTTGGTGCCAGCACGGAAAGGGAGCCCATTGCACCACTTACGAGCAGTGGGCTGTAACTCCTCTCCTCTGTGAAAAGAGCTTTGCTGAGATTGTAGATGCCAGGACAGATGGCAGATGCTCAAAGCAGACAACCCTGAGCTTGGGGTTTCCTTCAGGTGCCAGGCAAGAGCCCAGCTACAGAGAGAAGTTCATGGGGTGTCCAGGCACAGCAGAGGACCTCAGACATGGCTGGGTACAAAGCCAGATGCTGTGTGTCCCGTGCTGAGGTGCCACCAGGACCCCTGAGTCGCAGGCCACTTTCTCCTTCCACAGGGCATTCGAGCACTGCTGACACCTCAAGTAACCCTTTCCACATATCAGAGGATGTGGATTTCTTCTTGCTCAGAGAGCAGGAGCGAAATAAAGCTATTGCTGTAAGTATTCTGGCCTGGGGAAGCCCCTCCTCTCTGAGGAGCCCCCCTGCCCCGGCTCCTCCTATCTCAGGTAAAGAGCAGCCGCCCATCCCTCCTCAACTCACTCTCACTCCGGAACAATCACTGGCTGACTTTTTCCTATAACATCAGTGGGAACCTGGCCTGGCCGCATCTCTGACCTGTTCAACTGTCTTATGACTCCCATTACTGTTGTCTCTGGGCCTTAGTTAGTTAGGTAGCTGCCTAGGCTGATGTGGCCACCTCTCCACCTCTTCCACTGTCCTCTGCATGCAATGCCTTGCCTTCCCAGCATTCCCCTTGTCCTTCAAGCCTTGTCTCAAGGCTCACAGGCCCTCTCTCCTCCTCCAGGGATCCCCAGTTACCCCATTCTCACATAGGACCCTCTGCTTAGAGTCTCAGGTGGCAGTACACGTTTCCCCTACAGCCAGCATATCCCCTCCACAGCGCCTGGGGGTGCTGGGCCCCTGGAGCCCCCCTACCCCTGCCCTGTCTGCAATCCTGCGTATTTCCTCTTGCTTTTTGCCATGACAGCAGTGTGACCAGGGGCTAGGACAGCCCCTGATCCCCAGCCCTCAGCAGAGCAACCCAGGCAATGCCGGTCACGCCATGTGCTATATCCTGCCTCTCCCCTGGGCTGCCCTGGTAGCCTGTGTCCCCTGACTCAGACTCGGCATCTCCTGTTCTCAGAGCAGCAGGACCCCATGTTAGAATCAGTAGGCCACTTGGGGGAAAGATGTGTCCCTCATCTTCTACATTAGAAACTGGAATAGGGTGATCATGCCTTTCTCTAGAATGAGAGTCTGACAGCTCAGGGCTCTGAGAGGTGACACTCCATACACTTGCCCAACCAAGGAGAGGAACCAGCAGGCAGGCCTCTCTCTGGACCATCCTCTTCTTGGATGCAGAATTGGGTATTTCTTCTTTTCCCAAGTCTAGCAGTACCCTGGGCCCTGGACTGCCTTCTGCAAAATGTCCATGCACAACTGTATGCTGCTTTCCCTTCCCAGGAGCCCGCACCTCCAACCCAGCAGATACCCAATCTATATTCACCTGACCCAGAAGGTTTCCAACCATGCTGTCCCCACCAGAGGAGCCATGTACACACTCAGACACATTCCCCCCGGGCCTCTGGCCTATACCCTCACCATCTAGTGTGTCCCCCAACTTCTCAGCCAGCAGACCCCCAGTTGCACCCTACCCTAGGCAGCTGTCCATTCACCTTTAAGTCTGATCTACTGCCACTGGGATTCTAGGGGTGCTATTTTCCTAACTGTGCCACAAAGGGGCCAACAAGGGGCTTCAGGATGGATCCTGCATTTGCTGAGATTCTTTGGGTGTTCTCAGATGTTGTACTATGGCAACTGGCAGGTCCCAGTGCGAGACAGACTGACCCCAAGAGTCTGAAAGAGGGACTCAGTGCTGGGCCCTCAAGAGTGAAGGTGGCCCAGTACATTGTCAAGGCTTGAGCTGCCAGGGGACAGAGTTTAGGCTTGAGAGATGCTCTGAACAGAGCTCCTCCTCCTCCCCTGCCATCCTGAGGATAGGCTGTGATGACAACCTGGGGGCACCAATGAGTGTCCAGCCAACAGACAGGAGGGCCTGGAAAGGAACTGCAAGTCTTTTGGAAACAGGTTTAATTTTTATGAATGAACAGGTCAATTTTAATGATCAATTGCCCAGCCCTCAGTTAAAGGGGAACTTTGGGACAGTCAGATCATCTTTTAGCCACAGGGGCACCAGTGTGCGTGCTCACATATGTAAACATGTGCCTGTCCCATGCGTGTGCACACACTTATGTAAACATGTGTGTCTGTCCCACGCATGTGCTCCTGCAGCCCCTGAAACTGGCACGGGGGATGGGTATCTGGGAGGAGCCCAGGGCCAATTGACTGGCTGCCACCACCCGCAGGAACGAGAACAGAAGAAGATTCTACCTGTGCATCAGAAGATGACCTACTCATTCAAGGTGTTGGCCAAGCACACTAGCCTGCTCCAAGAGCTGCAGATGGAAGAGGACCAGGAGCTGAAAGCCGAGACCCGGCAACTGCACACCTTCCAGAACAACGCTGCCTGGAAGCTGGCCATGACCCGAGGTGCCACAGTCTCGCCTCCACTTCACTTCCCATGGGGCTGGGGAGGCCCTCTTTGGGTCTGCCTGTCACCTAGCACATTGCAGAGACCCAGCATGGGTTGTGGCTCCAAGAGCATGCCAATCAAATGACGTACACATGGTGAATGGGGCCCGCAGCCTGCACAGGGTTAGAAGTGTCCTGGTCTCAGAGCAGTATTTGATAGATTCACGGTCATGGCCAGCACAGACCCCTGCACATCTCTAATTGTGTCAGTATGATGGATTGTGGAAATGAGTGGTGTGAACACATTGAATGATTATGTATCTATCTGTGAGCATTTATTTTATTACCCATCAGGAAGTCCCAAGTACTGAGTATGAATTCATACCCTATCCTACTGACTAGATAAGTGAAAGGCTAGGAAACCATTGGAACCTGAGAGTCCTGGTACACAGGGGACCAGTGGAGTACTGTGCTTATGTAACAGAGAGCTCCTGGTACACAGGGGACCAGTGGAGTACTGTGCTTATGTAACAGAGAGCTCCTGGTACACAGGGGATCAGTGGAGTACTGTGCTTATGTAACAGAGAGCTCCTGGTACACAGGGGATCAGTGGAGTACTGTGCTTACGTAACAGAGAGCTCCTGGTCTCCACCTTGACAATGGTCCTAAATGTGATGGCTTTCATGTGAGAATCTGTCATCCGCCCCTCAGACTGAGAGAGGCAGGTGGTGACCAGCCGAGGACCGAGCCAGCAGTGAACTACACTGCTGTGGGGACCTGGTTGTCCTTGAGGGGCAGGAGCATCTCCAGACTCACCCAGGAAGGCCATGCCCATGTCCAGGGCCTGTTGACTACAGAACAGAGATCCTGACTCAAGCACGCTAGGCCCCTCTGCCAGAATGAGGATCCCAGCGCCCTGGGAGAAAGCAGGTCCCCCATGAGCCTCCTGGGTTCTATGAAGTTGGGAGCACGTGGTGCTTCCTCTCCCAGCACACAGTGGGGTCTGAGTGATCTTTTGCTGGACAGTGGGCCTGTGTGTGTGTGTACTGGAGGTCTTCTAGCTGTCTGCCTCAATCCCCTCCACTTGGCTGAAATCCTGTATGGGCTGGGAACTTAAGGTGAGCCAAATAGAGTCTGTTGCTTCCTGTTTATGTCCTGTGCCCTGAGGGCCAGGCCAATGTTATTAAATGCAGCTGGGTGAGGGGCCGTCCAGAGCCGCATTCCAAGTCAGAAGGGTGTCACAGCAAGACACAAGCCAAAGACACAACTATGCAGAACCCAATAGTCACTGTTCAGGTCCCAGAGCCAACTTGGGGCCAGAATACGCAATACCCCCACATTCTCCTGTAGACTTTAAATCACCCCTAACATACATTCTATTTCAAAAGCTGTGATTCTGTGTAGTTATAGTGACAAAGGGAAAAGTCTTTATGTCTAGTTCAGATGCAAACGTTCTGCATATTTCTGATGTGTCATTGTTGGGTCTGAGGATACAGAACCACAGATCTTAGGGGTGGCTGCACACTGGGGAACCTTCTCTTTTGGCTTAGTGACAGAACAAGAGCACTCCCTGCAACAGCCCGGGCAAGCAGCAGGTCACCAGCTTCCTGCGTGGATTTCCTGAGTGTTAAACTCCCGCCTGGGCCTGAGCCTCTGGTTCCCACTCACCTCCCCGTTCTTGTTACAGAAAAGAATGTGAAGACTGAAACATTAAATGGCTATTTGCAGCACAAGCGGAACATGTTCCTCCTCCAGGTGGGTGTATCCGGCTCTCGGGGCAAAGGCCTCACCTCACGGTGGCTCTTGCACAGGCCAGGTGCTCTGACACCTGTCTTGTGGCCCACAGTATGCCCTGGAGATGAAGCGCAACGAGATCCAGCGGCTGGAGATGCTGATGACTCAGGAAGAGACCAGGCTGGAGCGGGCTGAGAAGTTCCTAGAGAAAGACACCTTCTTATTTGAGGAGTTCCTCAGGGAGAATGACCGAAATTCTACGCAGGCCGTGAGGCTGTGAGCCCACAGGCCCCGGGCGTCCTTAGGCCTGTGTGCAAACCCACACACTAGGCCAGGCCCATTCTAGCCTCAGCTGGATTTAAGAACCCAAGCACTAGCCAAGACCTGACCTTGACCCATACATACATAGCCCTAAACCCCAGCTAGTTCCCAGCTCCCCACTGGACCAGTGCCAGAGGCCAAGGGCGTCCGTCTATCTGCTCTCCCCAACCCCAGGGCTGAGAAGGAGACCAAGGCCAAGATGGAGAAGATTGTGGAGATCCGAGACCTCTCAGTCCAGATCATGAACATCAAAAGGTGAGCATCAACCTTAGGGACTTTTTCATCACCTCTCTGGAGCTAAGAGCTACTTAGCACCAGGAAGACCTCTCAGAGACTCAAACCCAGTGGTAGACTGTGGCCTATTTCATGGGCTGCAGTGAAGCTGAGGCAGTCAGTGACTCTCCAGATGTCAAAGCACCAGGATGTAGGACCAGTGTGGCTCAGGCTGAGTAGCAGGCAGAGCCCCCAAGGAAGAGGATCCCGCAGGGCAGGAGGCCCATGATGCCGGGAGTTCTGGCTCATTTGGTCCTACAGGGCAGGTGCCCTTCCAAGTCCCTCCCAGCAGGGGCGTCATGGTACCTGCAGCCTGACTTCCTATGTCCCTTCTCTGCCTAGCGAAATCTCCAAATTTGAAGACACTTTGAAGCATTACAAGGCTTACAAGAACTTCCTATACAAGCTGTCACCCAAGGAGTGGTTGCAAGTGCAGGAGGAGAAGCGCTTAGCTCTCAAAAAGGCCAAGGAGGCTTCTAAGGAAAGCAGCACAGTCACCTTACTAGGGGACAAAGGTAGGGGGGGAAAGGAAGGGATCCCCCAAGGCTGTGCTCTGGTAGGGGTGCAGAGTCTATACCCAACTGGAAGGGGCCCTACAAGCATGGGGCCCGAGATGGTCCTTCCTACCTTTCCTGCCCGGCTCCACCCTCAGGAGCGCAGCCTGAGCCTTCCCACGGTCAAACCAAGGGCTTTCCTCCCAAGCATTCCCTTTTATCTTTCTCCCAGGCTAGGAGACTGAATTGCCTCCTAATTTGGATAATTGGGTCCAGCAGTAGCCATCTGGGGCGGGGCTCTTCTTTTGCTTCCTGTAGGATCTGGCACCAAGAGCAAGACAGGCTCGATGTGGAAAGGTACGGGATGCCCCAGCCTGGAGGGAGTCCCAGAGCCCATACCAGAGTACTTGGAGACCTCCTCCTTCCCCAGATGTTCAGACCTTGAAGAAGCCGTCAAAGCCCACGCAGATACAGCAGCTGGGGCAGATCTTGTCTAGCACTCTCAGCCTTCCACAGGTCGCTTTCCAGAGTCAGCCCGGTCTACGCAGCGATCCGGATATCACTGGACTGGAGCTGTGAGTGGCCCCCTGGGACTTGGGGGAGCAGAGGCCACTGAAGGAGTCAGCCAGGCCAGGAAGGTCACAGAAGCCATCAGGGTGGCAGAAGAGGGACAGGACATTTACTGTGCTTCAGGGGTGGATGAGAAAGGGAAACCAGTTGAGGCTGATCTGCAGGCCTGGCCTAGTCCTGGCCTGGAGGTGATGAGTGTGGGTAGCAGCCCCTATGTGGCAGTCCAATAAAGAAGTAGTGGCTGGAGCTAGAGAGGAGGTTCCTCGCTGGAGGGGGTGCACAGGCGAGCCTCTTTTCCTGTCTCTAGGAGTTGGCTAACCCAGGAACATCAGTGTGGCCCCAGATAGAAGAGTCCCAGAATAGAGAGACAAACAAGCAAGCAAGCAAGCAAGCAAACAAACAAACAAACCCTTGCAGAGCCACTGCTAGAAGGGTAGGGTGGCAGGTGTGGGGTTTTAGTGGCATTTTTCTAGTGAGCAATTGCTGTTCACTGGCTCTGGGCAGTCCGGTTTCCATGTTCCTACCAGCTGCTTGGTCCTCCGTTGGCATCCTGACATTCCACTTTTCAATATTGCCTTTGAGAGGAATTCATTTTAACAATGCCCATGCCACTCATCATTTCACTTACAGTGGGTGCATCTCACCCTGGTTAAGAATTCTCTACCGCCGGGCGTGGTGGCGCACGCCTTTAATCCTAGCCCTTGGGAGGCAGAGGCAGGCGGATCTTTGCAAGTTCAAGGCCAGCCTGGTCTACAGAGTGAGTTCCAAGACAGCTGGGGCTACAGGGAGCTCTACCTACTCCGAAGTCACTGAAACAACCCTGTTTTCTGCTAAAAGCTTTACAGTGTGTTGGCATTGCTGAGGGTTAGGGTTAGGGTTCAGGACACGTGAGCATGGGAACTGAATACTTCCTACATGGTGCCCCCAGGTTCCTCTGGGCCTCCCCCTCCCCCGTCCGCAGGCGGCCTGAACCTCCTCCTCCTCCTCCTCCTCCTCCTCCTCCTCCCTCCTCCTCCTCCTCCGTTCTGTCCCTCTCCCCACTGCAGACCCCACTCTCGCCCTCACCCAAGTGCCCACCTGTGTGGCAGGCTGGAGGGACGTCAGCTCTCTCTGCTCTAAGGTTGCTTTCCTTCTGTGCCTGGTGATCTTGCCACGGAGACAGACCAGTCACCATCAGTGACTCAGATGTGTGGACCGGCCTGTGATGCTGGCTGGTGGCCTGGTGCTCCCTCCACAGGGCTTAGCTGCAGAGGATCCAAGAGGTCAGAGTCGGATGCCAGCGCTTGGCCAAGGTCAGCTCGGCCCTGAGCTCTGTTTGGGAGAGTTGAAGACACAGGTCCTGATCTCACTGGGCGTGGTTTTGAATCCTGAGCTCTCTACTTACTAGTTAGGAAAGGGCTTTTTTTTTGTCTTTCTTTGAGACAGGGTCTCCTTGTAGCCCCAGCTGTCCTAGAACTCACTATGTAGACCAGGCTGGCCTTGAACTCAAGAGGTCCCCCTGCCTCGACCTCCTGAGTGCTGGGATTAAAGGCATGGACCACCACACCTGGCAGGAAAATTATTTAAAAGGAATTCTCTGGCACATATAATTTTTACCATTTTATTAATGACAAAAACAAATTTGCATGAGACGGATATATTTGCTCATTTTTGCATGTGGAATTAAACCCCGGCTAAATATTTGATACTTTAGGACACAGAGCATCCTCGGGGTTTTCCAGAACTCACTGATATTTTAATTTTAGAATCGCTCAGAACACCACTTTGTATAAATACATAGTACAAAATGTGGGAACCATTTAGGGCCAATCCAAAGATATACTAATTTGATGGGTGCTGAAGAATGTTTGTAGGAAAGTATTAAGTCTTTGCTGTAATTAAACCACTGTTTCTCTAAAAGCAGGAACTCTGCATACACAGTATACACACTCCCGTTCATAAGGTACAGCAGTCTTGAATCTGAGCCCATGTATTCCACGCATCTGTTGGTAGTGTGTGGCATGTCAGCATGCAGGGTGCAGAGGGCACTTGTTCGTTCAAGTGCTGCAGGGATGGCACATGATGCAACGTGGTGGGCACTGCCAGAAAGACCCTGGATTCCTGTGTATTTGATTTGGAATTAGTTTCTGGTTCTTGCACATTCAGAAACCTTTCATTGTGGGCAGTTTTCCCACGATTCCCATGTGGCTGAACCCACGGCTTAAGAAGCTGGAGCGAGGTTGACCAGAACCCCTGAACACTGCTGGGCAGGTTGTAAGCTTCCAAGGTCACAATTGAGGCTGTATCCCATCCCTTTGGAGGCTGGGTTCTCAGGAATGCATTATGGGCCAGCAATACCTTGAGCAGGTGGCTGATGAGCTTCAGATTCCTTCCCTTTAACCACCTGTGAGTGTCCGTTTCTGGTTCCTGAGCCCCAGGCATTAAGCAGTCTCACCTGCCTGCTGTCATCAAAGCTATACCCCTTCCGCAGAGCCCAGCTGAAGCACGCTGGGGGCCACTGGGCGAGGACTGGGAAGTGTGGAGATGGATCCCACACTGAGTGCTGGGGCTACAAAACCTTTTTGTAGCCCTCTCGGTTGTTCCAGGACAGGCCCCGCCCCTGTGAGGTGAGGTTCAAGGGGAAAATAGCTCTGAATGTCCAATGACTTTGAGCAGAACCGCCAGGGCAGTGCCTAGACCCAATCTAGATGGCTTCAGAGGGGCACTCAGGAAATGAATGGTAAGGAGGAAGAACATCTGCACAGTGTTCTGAGGTGCAAAGGCCCCGAGGTCAGGTCTGCACCTAGAGAGAGAGGAATGGCCGGCAAGCCAAGAACAGACCTGCCTAGGAGACTAGGGAGGATGGGAGTTTTACTGTAACTGGAGAGTTGCTGGTTGAATTTGGAGTGGCCTCTGGCTGCTGGGTGACAGCTGTAGGGCCTTAATGGAGGCCTGGGGCCACGTGGACAACATGGGAAATGGGAGATGGGGAGCATGCTCCACCCATGTCTTCTGTCCACTGTGCCCACTGTCACTTCTGCTGTCTAGGCTGGTCCCAGGAGCCCTGAACCCTGCTGTCTGTCCTCAGGTCCAACTCTACACTGCCTTCACTACCTTCCCAAGAGGACATGGAAAGTGATGGGGAGGTTCGTGGCTGGGCTCTCTTCTGCTTTGCCCCCTCCCACCAAGCACTCCACCGTGCCCACCAGGCCCTGCCCTGAACAACCCCCCTCTGCCACTCCCTGCAGGAGCTGGCGCTCTTCTTCACAGAGCCCCAGCAGCTCCTGGGCGTCTTCACAAAGCTGGAAGAACAGAATGTGTCGTTGATCCAGAACACACAGGACATGGAGGAGACCTTGGAGGACCTGAACCTCAGTCTGAGAAACACCCAGATTCGCATGTGGGTTCCCCTGCTGCCTGCCCTCCTGTCCCTTCCTTCTGCCGCAGCACTGCTAGCTGTCCCCTTCCTCACATGGGCCACCTGCAGCCCGAAGGCAGCATCCCAGGACCGCCCAGTCAAGCCCTCTGTCACTGACCAGGCCATGGGAGACCAGCCCTGCCCTGTGGAGGGCCACAGCACCCCCAGGACCCTGAGGCAGGCACAGCTTGAAAGGGGCTGGAGGCTGGTCTTCAAGGTGCTTCATCTGTGAGGAAGTGTCCAAGGTCCTCACACAGCAGGGGCTTTTCCCTCCTCCAGGACTGTCGGGGGGGAGGGAAGACCTGCCTTGACAGGGATGCCAGGGGAAGCTTGCTCAGGGCTCAGACACAGAGCATCTTTTCTGGGTGGGCCCAAGGCCTACAAGTGTTAGGCTACAAAGCCTGCCTGCATGGAGCTTACACTGGATGGAGCAGACTCAGCAAACAGATCCACAATTTGACTGGTAGGAAGTAATACATGCTAGGAAGACAAGGTAAGTGACATGAAGGGGCCGAAGTGGCAGGCGACAGCAGATGGGGACAGGGAAGTTTGGCAGGAGAAAGCAGCCTGAGGCCCAGGGCTCCTGAGAAGTGGGAAGGAGTTGGCCACCAAGAGCCATGGAAAAGACAGCTCAGGCAGCAAGAGAAGACAGGGTTCAGGCCCCCAGTGGGAGCCAGGCTTCTTACCACTCATCTCAGTGGGTCAAGCATGGCCGTCTCCACAATGAAGTCAAAACACCAACTCGTAGGCAAGACTTCCTGGAATGCTGGCAAGTAGCAGAGACCCAGAGAGCTCTGGGGAGAAGCTAAGAGCCTCCCAGAGTCCCAGTCTAGAAGACAGGCCCCCTCTCTGAAAACAGTCACCCATAATACCAGCAGGATGCCAGAGAGGACAGGCAGGCGGCAGCCCCAGGAGCACCCATGTATGGTGTGTGAGTCACAGCTCATGCACTCAACCACGCTGCAGATCCCCAGCACGGCAGGTCTTCCCTCCTCCCCAGCCCTGGAAGAGCTGTTTTTGAGAAATAGAAAACAAACAACTGGTCAACTTCCCCATGGAAAATATTGAGAAAGACTAAGAGATGGAAAGCATGTTTGGCAGAATGCATGAGCTCTGGCGGGGTGGGGGAATGAGCGGGAACACGGGTCTAGATTTGTTAAAAATAAATAAATAAATTAATTAAAAAAAAAAAAAAAGAAAACAAACAACTGAATAGGCCCATATCAACGAAAGAAATTATTACATTGCATAAAAAGCCCTAGGCCCAGTTAGGATAACATATAAATTCTACAGGACATTGACCAGAGTTGGGGAGACGGCTCAGTCAGTAAAGTGCTTGCCTTACAGAAAGGAGACCTGACTTTGATTCTCACAACCCTCATAAGAAAAACCCCAAAACAAGCCAGGGGTGGGGTTGTGCATTTGTAATCAACACTGGAGAGGTGGAGACCAGCGGATCCCTGGAGCTCACTGGCCTACTTGGCATGCTCCAGGCAGTGAAAGCCTATCATCTGACGTTGACCTCTGGCCTCCATGCGCACGTGCACCCCCCCCACACACACACGGAAGAAATGATGACATTTCTTAGCAATCTCCAGAAGAATGAAGAAGAGGGAACATTTTCTGCACCACAGAAAAGCTGGCATGGCCCTAATGCCAAGCCAGAGATTGATAGTGAGTACAGCCTGCTCAAGGTGCAAAACTCAAGGCAGCCATTGGATGGAAAGGCTTCAGAAATAAATGGCTATGTCAATAGGGAACAAGTCATTTTGCAAAATTGAACATCTATGCATGATTAAAAAAAAATCTTGGCAAATTAGGAATAGCAGGGAATTTGAATTTGGAAAAAAAATCACAAAGAACCAACCAGCTCAGCTTTTCCACATGCACGAGGAGTAAGGGGGTGCATATCTCTTCTTTCTGTACTGTGCTGTCCCAACTCTACTGTCCGCCCTTCAGGGACCGGGAGATCCAGCAGCTGAAGCAGTTGGTCACCACGATGATGATGTCCATTGAGAAGGAGGAGGAGTTGGCAGCTGAGCTGCAGCTCAAAGTCCGTGTCTTCCACTTTGGGGAGTATAAAGGCGATCAGCAGGTAGGGAGAAGGTATCTCAGAGCAGGGCCTTGGGCCTGCCCACCTCCGCCTCCAGGCTGTCTGGGCCCTTGGTATGGCACATGCCATGGGTCTGCTCACTCACTCATCCCCACTCAAGCTGCCTGTATACCTCCCATGTGCCTTGTTTTGAAGCCACAAGTCAGTCTGCTGCTGAATACGCACATGGGTCTTGCACAGTGACTCCAGGGGAAGGAGAGCCTCAGACTAAGCTGGGAGGGTGAGAGATTTCAGGACAGACTCTGGGCAGTAGGGTCCAGGGCCCAGTATCCCATCCAGAAACATCCTAATGTATTCACTTAGGTCCTGATTCTTTCTAGTACCCTGTATGTAAGACACAGGGGCAGGGAGCAATGACTGAACTGGCTCTTGCCTGGCCAGGAGTTACTGGGCACTGCTATGCCCAGGCATGGGTAAGCCTTTTGGCCTGATGTTGCTCATTAATCTCCAACCCAGTGCCAAAATTGCAGGAACTGTTACCTGCTCTCTAAATGTCAAATCAAGCTCAGAGAGGAGGGAGTTCATTTACCTAGGGTCACACAGGATGTGGTTCCCATGTGGAGCTGGGGCCAGTACATGGCACCCTAGAACAGGGGACTAGCCTTAAAGGGCAGCTAGGGGTGAGGCTCAGGTGTGAGATGAGCCAGGAGCCTGACCACAGGGACACCAAGCTACTCTGGCTAAGAAAAGCAGGGACCTCTAATGCATTCTCTGAGCCCACACTGTGGCTGCTTCAGACTGTTTGGCAACTCATGGCTGCTGGTACGGGCAGGCCGTGATATGAAGGTGAGCTGAAGCCGGCAGCCATACTGCTGACCACCACCACCCCATAGGACAAATTGCTGGAGACCCTGAACCTTAAGGTGCTGGATGTGTACCGCAACTGTGTGGGTACAAAGCAGGAGGCCAACCTGGGCACAGTGCAGATGCTGGCTGCGGTGGAGAACCAGCTGGATGAGCTGCTGGAGAACCTGGAGCGTGTGCCCCGGTCCAAGATCGAGCGGGCTGAGAAGGTCAAGGACAAGGAACGGCGCATGAGGTGAGCCACTGTGCCGCCCTCCTGCAGCTGCAGCCTGGCTCAGGCCCAGGGTGCTCTGCTCAGTGCCTGCTTTCACGACTCAGTTGTGAGGGTCTGTGGGGATCATAGGACAGGAGCCATGGCTTTTTGGCCAGGTCATCTACTTGCATGTGGGACCCTAGGACACAGCCATCTACCCAAGTCTGTCTCTCCCAAGCATGAGGTCATCTCCTCAGGGTCCCCAACACCTACTCTAAGACTAATGCCCTAGGTGGGTGCCAGGCTGTCATGGGTGACCAAAGCAATGTGAACACATGGCCCAGGGACCCAGATGTGGATCTGAACCTTATGTTACTCTCAAGGTGAGGGCCAGGCCAGAGCGAGTCCCTGCTTTCCAAGTCCAGGTCAACTTGTTCAGGACCGACAGGAGGCGAGGGGGCAATTTCCTCCATGCAGGAGGGCTTGGCCTAACCTGGAGCCTGAGTCGGAGAAGCAGGGGTCCCTCCCAGGCCCCAGACCCTGTCACCCACCTCTTGCCCCTAGGGCTCAGGAAGAGAAGGTCAGGCTGCAACTGCAGCTTCAGGAGGAACGATTGCAGCGGGCCAGAGCCCGGGCCCAGGCTGAAATCAAAAGGAAGGTAAGAGGTGGTATCAGGCCACTGGGGTGGGCCCTAGGCCTTCCAGCCAGGCCACTGGGGTTGGCCCCTAGGCCTTCCAGCCAGGCCACTGGGGTGGGCCCTAGGCCTTCCAGCCAGGCCACTGGGGTTGGCCCCTAGGCCTTCCAGCCAGGCCACTGGGGTGGGCCCTAGGCCTTCCAGCCAGGCCACTGGGGTTGGCCCCTAGGCCTTCCAGCCAGGCCACTGGGGTGGGCTCCTAGGTCTTCCAGCCAGAGCTCCAAAGCTCCTCTGCAGACATGTCTCGGAGCTGAAGGTAGAGGCAGCTGCTTTTAGAGACCACTGGAGTGGAACATATATCTCTCTAGAGCCAAGCCTTCTGGACCCCTGCCCAAGGGCTTTCCTCACGCTTTCCTGTTTTCTCTGGGGTGTCCTGTCCATTCATCCTTACCAGAGGCAGGCACTCAACTCAGAGCTGGTACCAATACCCAGTCCTGGGGTCCTGCCACTCTACCCACCCTCCGGAGAGACCTTAGGCTTCGCCCCACAGAAAATGGGCTGGATGTGGCAAAAGAAAGCCTGGTTCAGAAATGAGGCCTAAAGCCAAGCATGTCCCCTGGGGGAGGAGCCAGTGGGTTTTCTGTGAAACATACCACACATACTGTCCCTTGGAAAGGGTGAACACTGTGTTAAATGCAATAACAATGTAATGCTAAAGACCGTGAGGGCTGATTAGAAAAGCAGCTGACACATTAATTCCAATAAAATTATAGTTTATTAGGAAAAAGGGCCTTGAGGCCATGGCTGGGCCTCAGGAAGGAGGACAATTATTACAGAGAAACAATATGAGATTGAAACACGATGGAGCCTGAGAGGGAAAGGAGGGACACTGCCCTTTAAAACCTAGAGAATAGCTTCTTAAGAATGAGAATAAGGTTTGGAGAGATGGCTCAGTGGTTAAGGACACTGGCTGCTCTTGCAGAGGACCTAGGGTCAAATCCCACCACCCACATGGTGGCTAACAACCATCTGAAGCTCCAGTTCCATCCGACACCTTCTGTGGGAACTGCATGGCACATGTACACCATCCATGTAGGCAATACAGTCATACACATAAAATAAAATAAATACATGTTTTTTAAAAAGTGGGAGACAGAGAAAGAAAGGAGAAAAAGGAAAGGGAAGAGGAGAAGCAGAGAGGGAGGGAGAGAGCAGGGTAGAAAGGGGGGGGGGGGGAGAAGAGAGGGAGAGAGGGAAGAGGAGGGAGGGAGAGATGGGGGGATATGAGCTGTTGAGGGGATGCGGATGGGAAGGCCAGAGGGCTCCCTTCAGAGAACCTCCCCAGGCAAATCCCAAGGAAATACCAGAACTTTGTTTTCAGGGGCTGGTGGCAAGTTTCACATCGTCATTTAGTTCAACCTGGGACTAAATGGGAGCCAGGTTCTGGCCAGCATTAGGCCACAGCACACACAGCTTAACTCTGTCCCAGGAGACAGCTGCAAGGAGGCATGACTGATCGCTTCAGGCTCTTAGCTCTGGTCTTTTAAGTGACCACAGTCTTTTGGGGGCAGACCTCTGTTCTAACACACAGAAGGGTCTCCTGCAGAAGCCCTCCCTCAAAGGGTGTGCTCCATGAAGGAGTCAGGGAGGCTGTGGAGATGGCCCACATTCCAGATACCTTTGGTTGGTTTCATGCCCAGGTGGTGTGGGAATGACCAAAGTTCACTGGTGTCTTCCTGTGTCAGGGCAGGGCTTGGGGCACCATGTATCTCTGACCAGCACAGGCTCACCAAGTTCATTTCCTCCACAGAGGGGCAGAAGGCTAGTGTGCCGCTCCCACCCCCCCATCATCAAAATGAAGGAGGTGTCTGAGCACTTGGGGCTGGACAAGGAAAATGAAGAGATGCTGTTCTTCTTCACTTAGTGCCAGAGTTGGTTCAAGGCTCAGGAAGAAAGAGGTCAGCAGTCAGTGCAAGCCGGGACTGTGGGCCTGGGGGACCCTAAACCCTACCCTTGTGCTCTCTGTCAGCTTCCTAACTCAAAGGAAATAAATTCACGTCTCTTGGGAGTCTGGATGGCCTGTTTAAGGAAGAAGCAGCCTGTCACCCACTCCTGGCAGCCCACTTCCATCATTTAACCCAAAACATGTGCCCAAGGGAAGGAGCACCATCCTGCTTCCCATCCGAAACACCGCTCGGACAGGAGCCCAGAGCTGCCTCTGAGGGAGGGCCAGCGGGGCTGGCCCAGGAGACAGAAGAGCCAGTGACAAGCTGGGCAGGTGGTTAAGAGCACTACCAGCGGGAGAAGAGTCTTAACAGTGTACGCAGTCCTTGAATGAAGCCAGGGCAAAGCCTTTGGTGTGTGACAAACATTTTTATTCATTTGCACTAGGAGTTGGCCCCTGGCAGCAAGAAGCCTCAGTGCCCAGAACACAACAGCCAGTTGGTCCCATCACTTGGCAGACACTCACTGGGGGCCATGGGAGAAGGCAGGAGTTCTCTGTTGAAGGGGCCTCCTGGGGCAGGTGACAGTAGTGCCAGCCTTCCTGCAGAGCAGAGAGGGCTGGCGACAGGTGAGCAGGTTCTGCCTCTAAGCTTTGGCCTGTGACACAGTAGAGGCCTGAGCAAAGGAGCCTTATCAATTGAGGCTTATAATCCCTGGCCGAGAACAGCACCCAGGCAGATGGCACCTCAGAACAGGCCCAAGAGGACTCATGCTCAGACTCAGGGTCCTCCCCAAACCTAGGAAACAAAGTAACCCAGGTAGGGCAGAACCCAGACAGCTTTTGAATAAGCACACACTTAAAAGGCCTGGGGGGCGGTATAGAAAAAAAAGAGCATTTCTGAGTGACCCTGTGTCCTTTCCTACCAAATAAATATGTGCAAGGTAACCAACCCTCTCCTGGAAGACAGACTCACTTTGTAAAACACACATACCCATATTATATGCATACCTTCAACCTTAACCATAAAACACACATATTGTTACAGCCCTACACATAATTTACAGTATTCAGAATACCACTATAGAAACTGCTGTCTAATTACTATTTACTATTAGTACCCAAATATAGGATTTAGAAAAATTACTTTAAAAGTTTTAACTCTCCCATCCCAAACTATGAGCTACACTGTCAGTCTAGGAAGAGGGCTTGCCAGCAGGCCACCCCAGTCATCTTCCAGCTGTTTGCCCTGCTAGAGCTGACTGGAAATTGGCTTCACCACGGCTACAGTGTGGTGACACCAACACACACACCAACACCATCCAAGCAGCTGAGAAGCAGTCTGTCATAGAAGCTCTCAGAAAAGCAGAAAGATTTCTAGATCGCTCAGGCAAAATTCTAAAATGCTCCAACTGAGGCCTCATCATACCTGAGCAGGAAGCCAGTGCTCACCCACTTCCTGCAGAGAGCCTTTTAATGTAACAAGTGCTACCCAGCTCAGGCCCAGGGGGACCTGGGGAAGGGCTGTATTGCACACACGGGGTATGGACACGGTACGCGGCCCACTGATAGCAACCTGTAACGCTAGTTTCAAAGAGCACAGCCTGTGTGCTCCCCACCTGCACCAGTCATCTGAGGCCTTGGGCCACGCATCTGGACCACAGTCTCTGTCTGCTTAGGCAGCAGCTGCTGTCACTGAAGGTCCCGAAGGTTGATAGTGCTTCCGGGCACCTGCACAGCTTCCGGCCCAGCACAACCTCCAGGTGCTGGAAGCACCTCCTGAAAACCAAGCAGAGCAGTGAGGAGGGCAGATTGGGGAGGGGCAGGCTGAGGATGGAGGGGACCATGGAAGGCCAGGCAGAGGCCATCCCGTCCTGCACCTTAGAACGAAGCTCCCCATGGTGGACAGCTCTACCCCTGGGGCTAGCAGTCTTAGCGAATCTGAGTTTTCTTAATTAAAAACATTTGTCTATTTTAAATTTATGTCCCTTGAAAGAAATTTTTTTTTTTTTTTTTTTTTTTTGTGTATGACTGTATTGTCTGCATGTAGGTCTGTGCACCCATGTCGTGCAATGCCGTGGAGGTCAGAAGAGGGTGTCGGATTCCCCTGGAACTGGAGTTCTCCTGGAATTGGAGTTACAGACGGTTCTCAGCCGCCATGTGGGTGCTGGGGATTGACCTCGGGTCCTCTGCAAGAGCAGTCGGCGCTCTTAACCGCTAGGCCATCTCTCCAGCCCAAAAGAAAATTTTTTAAAAAATATTTTTGTTTGCTTTTTTGAGACAGGGTCTCACCATGTAGCCATGGCTGGCCTGGAACTTGCTATGTAGGTCAGGCTGGCCTTCAACTCACAGAGATCTGCCTGCCTCTGCTTCCCAGGTGCTGGGATTAAAGGCATGTGCCACCACTCCTAGTGGAAAAAGGTTAAATACTAAGAAAAAAAATAAACTGTTGTCTTTCCAGATTTTTTTTCTAGTCCCAATGATGGAATGACACGTGTTCAAGTACTGTGTACCTTCTTCAAAAAAGAGATTATTTTGTTTAGTGCTGTTAACCCTTCTTGACCTGGCATGCAGTAGACAGCCTGCCCAGGGAGCTGGTGCTGACTGGGCAGAGTGGCACCATCCTCTCCTGCGGGACTCTTGGGCTCCCGCTGCAGTGGGTATGTCTTGGTTTGCCGGAAGTCAGCATCTCACACATTTCCCCTCCCACCCTGTTTCTCTCTCCTTTTCCTTCTCTGTGGTTTTTAGAGATGGGGTCTTGCCTTGTAGCCAGGCTGACCTCAAGCTTAAAATAAATCCTCCTACTCTGGACTCCTGCATGCTGGGATTGTAGGCATGTGCTGTCAAGTCTGGCTTGGGTTTGCTGTCTCGATGTTAGGCTGTAAGCCCAGTCTAACAGCTAAGTCCTCTCTCCAGCCCTAAGGATTTCTTTTCTTTAAGAATGATGTGAGTGGCTTAGGGTAGTGTGGAACTGACATTTCTAAGGTGGGCTGGCAGCCCGGTGAGTGACATTCAGTATCCCAGGCCTGCATCTCAGTGGTCACCAACTCTCAGTATAACCACTTCCCGGTGTAGCTAGCACCCCACCCAGAGATGACCGAGAACTTGAGCGTAGAGTGCTCACGGACATGCGTCACCTGGTCCACAAACGGGAGCTGCACTTCCCATCAGCAGAGCTGCAACCCTGACTACTCTTTCAAAGGTACAAGGGAGCCTGGCCACTGACCCAATGGACCCCTGGGGTAGGCCTGCAGTGGCAACTAACCCATGTCACAGCAAGCCTCCTGACCTAGGGAACCCGGGAAAGTCTTACTGAGAAGAGCAAGAGTTGTAGACATCCAGACCTGGAGGACGTAGACAGGCAAATCCACGGTGAAGTAGGGATGGAAGGCAGACGGCTGTGGGCTGAGGGCCAACGGCAAGCCTCCTTCACCTGAGGAGTCATCCTGGGGAGGCAATGACCAAAAAGACCTTTCACACACTGGTGATGAGGGTGTGGGGGCTACCGGCCCCTGCCTTTCTGTCTCCAAGGCCCAGCAGATCGCGCTTGGGCCTGGAATCTTCTGCTGCCTGGCTCTTCTGCTAAGCTTAGTGTTCCGACACTCAAAAACCTTCTCCTCAGCCCTAACAGCATCTTCCCTCCTGCAAGTGTCCTGAACTCCTCCTGGGTGCTCCAGGGCCTTCTGTGTGCCCTGGCTCACCCACCAGCTAGGCAGAAGTCTAGAGCAGACAGAGGCTCCCTGAGATGAGCAGGCTGCCAGGCCCCCAGGATCCAGTCAGGAAACAGACTGGCTTTACCTTCTTTTCATGGGCACATTCAGCCACTGAACCCATTCTTCCACTGCCTCGAGGACTAAGTGTCACCGTTTCCATCTCATTACATCAAAACTGAAGCTGGGATGCAAAAGCAACTTGTCCGAGACAGCACTAGCTGTCAGAGGATAGGTGAGAGGTCAAACCCAGGGCTCCCGAACTTAAAGCTCTTTTCTCTGACTGAGCGTCTTGCTCTGAGGAAATAAGCCCTGTGCATGCTCTTTCCCTAAAGTCTAACTCCAGGCCCTGCAGTGCCCCCTGCAGGCTGACCTGCACATTGACCCTCAGTGCCCTCTGCAGGCTGACCTGCACACTGACCTGCAGTGCCCTCTGCAGGCTGACCTGCACACTGACCTTCAGTGCCTTCTGCAGGCTGACCTGCACACTGACCTGCAGTGCCCTCTGCAGGCTGACCTGCACATTGACCCTCAGTGCCCTCTGCAGGCTGACCTGCACACTGACCCGCAGTGCCCTCTGCAGGCTGACCTGCACACTGACCCTCAGTGCCCTCTGCAGGCTGACCTGCACACTGACCTGCAGTGCCTTCTGCAGGCTGACCTGCACACTGATCCTCAGTGCCCTCTGCAGGCTGACCTGCACACTGACCTGCAGTGCCTTCTGCAGGCTGACCTGCACACTGACCCTCAGTGCCCTCTGCAGGCTGACCTGCACACTGACCTGCAGTGCCTTCTGCAGGCTGACCTGCACACTGACCCTCAGTGCCCTCTGCAGGCTGACCTGCACACTGACCTGCAGTGCCTTCTGCAGGCTGACCTGCACACTGACCCTCAGTGCCCTCTGCAGGCTGACCTGCACACTGACCTGCAGTGCCTTCTGCAGGCTGACCTGCACACTGACCCTCAGTGCCCTCTGCAGGCTGACCTGCACACTGACCTGCAGTGCCTTCTGCAGGCTGACCTGCACACTGACCCTCAGTGCCCTCTGCAGGCTGACCTGCACACTGACCTGCAGTGCCTTCTGCAGGCTGACCTGCACACTGACCCTCAGTGCCCTCTGCAGGCTGACCTGCACACTGACCTGCAGTGCCTTCTGCAGGCTGACCTGCACACTGACCCTCAGTGCCCTCTGCAGGCTGACCTGCACACTGACCTGCAGTGCCTTCTGCAGGCTGACCTGCACACTGACCCTCAGTGCCCTCTGCAGGCTGACCTGCACACTGACCTGCAGTGCCTTCTGCAGGCTGACCTGCACACTGACCCTCAGTGCCCTCTGCAGGCTGACCTGCACACTGACCTGCAGTGCCTTCTGCAGGCTGACCTGCACACTGACCCTCAGTGCCCTCTGCAGGCTGACCTGCACACTGACCTGCAGTGCCTTCTGCAGGCTGACCTGCACACTGACCCTCAGTGCCCTCTGCAGGCTGACCTGCACACTGACCTGCAGTGCCTTCTGCAGGCTGACCTGCACACTGACCCTCAGTGCCCTCTGCAGGCTGACCTGCACACTGACCTGCAGTGCCTTCTGCAGGCTGACCTGCACACTGACCCTCAGTGCCCTCTGCAGGCTGACCTGCACACTGACCTGCAGTGCCTTCTGCAGGCTGACCTGCACACTGACCCTCAGTGCCCTCTGCAGGCTGACCTGCACACTGACCTGCAGTGCCTTCTGCAGGCTGACCTGCACACTGACCCTCAGTGCCCTCTGCAGGCTGACCTGCACACTGACCTGCAGTGCCTTCTGCAGGCTGACCTGCACACTGACCCTCAGTGCCCTCTGCAGGCTGACCTGCACACTGACCTGCAGTGCCTTCTGCAGGCTGACCTGCACACTGACCCTCAGTGCCCTCTGCAGGCTGACCTGCACACTGACCCTCAGTGCCCTCTGCAGGCTGACCTGCACACTGACCCTCAGTGCCCTCTGCAGGCTGACCTGCACACTGACCCTCAGTGCCCTCTGCAGGCTGACCTGCACACTGTGGCTGTGCTCCTGTGGGCAGGCCTCCAGTTCCCTTCACTGACCCTAACTCTAGGGAGCTCTCATGGACCAAACCTGCTTATTTTTATACACAAGCCTGAATCCCAGCCCTCTAAGACCTCTCTCACTTCTGTTTCACTCAAGGACCCCTTCACTGCCTGCCTCCCAGATCACCCTTTGCCTCACGTCACCCACCCATCTGAGCAGCACAGACCCTTCCCAGCCACCTTGGGCTGCTTGTTTCCTTCACAGGCCTCCCCAAGATGGATCTTGCCTGTCTTCGAGCTCTCTGAAGCAACAGGAACCAGGGTGAGCACTACCCTCAGATGGTCTCTAACACCTGCAATTGCACTGGCCTGCGGAAGAGCCATCTACAGACCCAAGTGACATGCAAGAAGGAGGTGTGAGTGACTGGGCCAGATGCCAGCCAGAGCCCCCAGCTTCCACCCACTTGTTCCTATTCCAGATCCTCAGAGGTGAGCTTGGAAGTACAGGTGTGTGGGGTGGGGGGAGGCGCTGCTGAGCAACTGCACAGAGGGCTCCCACGGTCTGGCTGCCAGCTGCAGGTCTGTTGAGCCTCAAAGGTATCTGGGCCTGTCCTTCAGTGGCTTAGAGAAGTGGGAAAGGAAGCAGGAAAAACAAGGGAAGAGGCCCTGTCACCTTCGCACAGAAAAGCTACATCAACTGGTGTGTGTGTGAGCATTGCCTGAGGTGCCCAGAGGGCCTAAGGAGTGCCTACAGAACTGGCTGGGGGGGGGGGGGTGAGGAGCCAGCAGCAGCTGTGAGGCCGCCACATGGCCAGGCTGGGCAGCCTTAGGCAGACTCCATCCCTCACAATAAGGCCCCCTTGGCAGGACAGAGGCATGACTGTCTACACCTTTAAGGGAGGTAGGGAAGATGGACCAGGTTGGGGGGACTAGACACAGGGTAACACAGTGCCACAAACCTGATACGTCAGTCCTAACAAAGGCAAGGGCTTGCACAGATGCAGTGAGACAGGCTGGGAAGAAGAGAGAGGCTGGGGTTATTAAGATCCCTGGGATAGGACATTGACTTGGGTAGTTTACTGAGAGGGTGGTGGCCACCCTCACCATCCTGCCCCCGAAGACCTCAACATCCACATGGCTGATTCCTACCTGTAGTACAGGAATCTGGACGCACTGTACCCCGTTCCCTGGAGCAGGTGCTGGCAGACCTCCACTGCGGACGGAGGGGTTCCCACACAAACAACTACGCTCCTCTGCATGGATCTGAGGCGGGCTGACTATGTCACCTTTTATTTTCTTGTGAGCAGATTCGGAAGTTCCTAAAATGAAACAGACAAAAATGGCACATCTAAGACATGCTCCACTAGGGGGCTCTGGGCCTGACCAAGGACACGCTGCAGGTAGCTGACTGGAAAACGCAAATCCTATAGTATATCTGTCGCAGACAGCATCCTGACTCAAGGTGCTTGTGGTCTGAGCTGAGCTGAGCCTTGCCTCAGCTCCCATAGTCTCTGGCAGGTGAGAGACTCAGAATAACTAACAATAAAGCAGCTGGAACCAGAGCTGTAGGGCAGGGAAGGAGGCGAGTGGCCGGCACGTGGCGGAGTGATTCCCAAATCACTCAGACTGTTTTCTGTCCAGCTTTCTTGTCAGAAGTCAGCATTAATGAGTTTTAGGACTATGTCCTTTAAGAAAATAAAATAGGAGGAGGAGGAGGCTGGGGACCTGGCTCAGATCAGATAAAGCCCTTGCTGAGCAAATGTGAGGATCAGAGTCGGGATCCACAGCACCCATGTAAACACCAGAAAGGCATGGTGGTCCACCTGACACTCACAGGGCAGAGACAGGTTATCCCCAGAGCAAGCTGACTAGATGACCAGTGAGCTCCAGGTTTAAGTGACAGACTATCTCAGTACACAAGCTAGAGAGTGATGAAGGAAGATAGCTGACATCATCCTGAAGCCTTCATGCTCACACACACAGAAGAATGAATACTTGGACACACACATGTACATGCAGATGCACATAAATAGAAATATTCACATACAAAAAAAGTATGACAGAAGAGAAAAACATCCTTATACACAGAAAAACCCTGTAGACATCAGAAAGCCCCTGATGCAGGCTAAGTGCACATATCTACGGAAGAGACAAAAGGGTTAGTTCAAATCATGGCCCACTAAGAACTCTGGGCCATGAGCTTGAACAAGTGACTTAGCTGTGGATCCCAGTGTCTCTCCCTGTAAGTGGCAGTAACAGACCCCAGCTGAGGGAGGTCTGCCAGGGCTGAGCACACATGTATTCAAAAGCCTGGAGTAAGGCTAGGCTCATGGCACACTTATGATCTGCACAGCACACATACCTATAGATGGGTAAACATATCACTGTGCAAAAATACTACTCAAGGTATTTTTAACTGAAGAATTTGATTTTGTTGAACTTAAAAAAATAAAAAATAATGACACAAAGTACTGGACTTCTGAAGAATATTTCCTGAAAATTTCTAGACCTCAAGTTAAGGGGAAGAGGCAAACCATAGAGAGCTTTGATTCTTTTTTTCTTTTTTCTTTTTTTTTTTTTGTCTTTTTGAGATAGGGTCTCTCTGTAGCCCCAGCTATCCTGGAACTCACTCTGTAGACCAGGTTGGCTTTGAACTCACAAAGATCCGCCTGCCTCTGCCTCCCAGTGCTAGCTGTGCAGCACCACGCCTGGCTGAACTTTAATTCTTTATTTAGGGCTTGAGTACTCTACTCAACACCTGGTCAAATTTAACCCACAGCAGGTGGCTCTGACACCAAGACCAGCCTTCTAGTTGTCGGTTTGACTACCTGTCTCTTCAAGGATTGCTGTTGCTGCAGACTCTGATCTCACACCTGAGGAGCCCCAGCACCTTTTGAGGGCTGCATCCTGAGTGTGTTATGCTCATATCTGTGGCCTCCACAGAACATACAAGCTGGCTGGTATGACAACCTAGGGCAGAAGGCACAGGGCCTTCCTCTGCCTCTCTCAGCTCACTGCCTGCTTTCTCCTGGGGGCCTGAGAACACTTTCAATAACTAGGTTGATGGCCGAGGTGAAGCCCCATTTGGGGAGTGCGGACTGAGCTCCCCTCTGTACAGGGAGATGTGGTTCCACTGCATTTTGGAGCATTTCCTTTCTGCTGATCTGCTGGGTTCTCTGTTCCAAAGTCTCTGGCTGTTTTCTTCCCATTCTCCTTTCTGTGTTCTTTGCTCTCAGCAGAGCAGGGTTGGGGCTGACCTAAGGCAAGACAAGCACCCAGAGCCTGCTGAAGTGAGGAACTTCCTATCACTTCCTTTTCTTCTTGGACCTGTATGTTACCCTATTCAGCATCAGAATTATACACGAATGTATTCTTACAATGTTGTCTTTTATTACCCCAGCATGTTTCCTTGAAGTAAATATAGGCATAAGTTGAAATTTTATTTTTTAAAAATTTCAAGTCTAGGAGTTAAAAATGAATTGCCAGTGCAATTACTAGTAACTCAAACCAAATCAAAAGATGCCAGGTGCACCACCACCTGCACCACCAGGTGCACCACCACCTGCAGGCAAGCCTCACTGCTCACAGAAGTTACTATTATTATTTTTGAGGTAGGATCTTATCGACTGGGGCTGGTCTGAAACTGGATATGTAGCCCAAGCTAGCCTCAAACTTGTGATCCTCCTGCTTCAGCTTCCTGAGTGTTGGGATTACAAGCATGCACCATCATACATGGATCAAAACAAAACATATTAAAAACTTTGAAAGTTATATTCAAAGCAAAGTTGCACTGAAAATGCATTTATAAAGAGGGAGAATAACTTTTCCCCTTCCTGTGTTTGTTACTTATGGAAAGAATGAGAAATGGTCCACATGTATCTCTGGTAATTCAAAGAACTTTTAAATAAAATGCATATGAGCTTTGAGTATAATTTCATCACAACTTTCAGTTGAAGAAGGAACACATTCAATGCGGAGAAAGTGTTAGGCAGGAAGGCCAAGGAGCAAGGCCAGGCCTCAAGATCACAACTTTTCTGGGTGTTTATTTTCTGATTAAAGGCTGACTTTATTTTTTAATTCCAACAAACACACTGAAACATGTTTCAAAAAATCTTACAGAAACCTCTATAGAATAGGTTAAGGCATCCTACAAGGATAAGGTATCTTTTCAAATTACTTTCAAAAAGCCTGATTTAAAGAATGTCTATTAGTATGTACTGTTTAACTCTGTAACATAAAAACAAAGGAAGGGGGCTCAGTTGTATTTGGGTGGGATCAAGTCCCAGAATCAGAACTCCAAAACACACCCAAAGTAACAGTTCAAGGCCAAATGTGTGGGGCATGTTCCAGGCTCGGGTCTCACGTTATCTGTGCAGCAGATGCTGGACCTTGCACTCCTCCTCTATTCCTGTCAGCACAGAGGACGATCAGCATCAGTCATGTGCACACAATCAGAAACAATCCCAGCGGGCGTAGTGGCGCACGCCTTTAATCCCAGCACTCGGGAGGCAGAGGCAGGTGTATCTCTGTGAGTTCAAGGCCAGCCTGGTCTACAGAGCCAGCTCTAGGCCAGCTGGGACTGCAGGGAGACCCTGTCTCAAAAAGACCAAAAAAAAAAAAAAAAATCCCACTAATTCTGCAAGGTAAGAATACAAAACATACCTTCTTACAGCCTTTACTGAAAGACCAGGGCATATGTTGCTAAGAGAATTAATTAATAACTAGATTATGATTCTATTTTTGTTAATAGGATGTAGGGGCATTCATTTTGTAACAGGATAAGATGGACTGCAGCCAGAGCGCTTCCTGATCTGATAAGCTAGGTGAGTCTTAACTTATTAGCACACACTTAACCTGGATGGAATCATGTTTCTCTTTCATCTGTGAGTTTCCTGTGAAGCCTCTGGGAGTTCTGCGGACAGCAATGCTCCTTTCAAAGGAGCCATCGCTGATCACGTGTACTGCTTTGGTACAGGATGAGTTCTCATTCCAGTTACTCACTCCTGGGATGAATGGCCAATAGCTGACAACAAGTACTCCTGTCCATATATGACCTCTCCAGAAAGACACAGTACTCTGACAACAGTGGAGAGTTAGGGGAAAAGGGGGACTTGAAATGAAGGCTCCCCTCAGGCTAGGACTTCTCAGCACCTTAGAAGAACCCCTGTGCCAAGGGCAGGTGGATGAGGGCCTTATAGGAGTTTTGAGGCCGATGCTAATCTATACAGAATGATTGATTGAAAGGACTTTTTGAATTGTCCCTGTTTGGTGTTCGAAAGGTTGTCACCTTACATGCCAGGGTGAGATAACATGGTAAAAATCTGGCTGAGATCTGAAGATGGTCCCCCCACCCCCATTAAGGGGAAGGGAAATGGAAAACTTGAGGCAGCTATCCCAAAAGGCATCTTTCTCAGGTGAATCAATTTTGGGAAAGACCACACATGCAAAAGATGGCCAGAAAGTCATCCTATCAAAGACTTCTCATAACCTGGGGTCCTGGTTGAATACCACTCATCAGACAGTGGGATAAGTCTTCAAGAAAGGGGGGAGTAAGCTAAGCCACCCATCAGGCCTGGCAGTAAATCACATCCCTGCCCATGAAAGTTGTTAGGCCAGACGCTCTGCTTCATGGTTCCAACAGTACTCCTCTGCAAGGGCTCAGAACCAACCACAGTCCCGAGCTAATAGGCTACGGCTAACTAGGGATAATTAGGGGCACACTAAGACAAATGGTCTCCGTGCTGAATTTTCAGGGGCCACAGAACTCTGCATCCCCACTAGGAATGCTGTGGCATGATCATTTAATCAGTGTACCAATCACAATATCAAAATTTCCTTTAGAGTGTTATGGAAATCCCTCCCCAAAGCAGTCGATGACTGAATTCTGCAGAATTCACTTTTTCCAAAATGCTAATTTGTGTTGGAGAATCATGAGGTGTGGGGAGAGAAGAATGGTGAAGACTCAGCAGTAAGCAGCCTCCTGTAAGGAAGTGAGAGCTGAGAAGACCCTTCCAGCAAGTACTCAAGTGAACTCGAGTGGAGAGACAAGGCCTGACGCTGGCTGACTCAGCCATCTGTCCTTGAGCTTCCATGGGCCTGCTGTGATTGATGTGGCAATTCTACAGTCACCTCACTGAGCCAGTCAGGAAGTCTGTGAGGCTAACGGCAGAGAATGACACACTTTAACCACATAGCCATCTCCCTGGGAAGGCTGTGCAGTAACCAAGGCAGGGCACCGTGGGCTTTCCTTTTAGCCACCTCTGCCACACCAGGCTGTCTCTACTGGGGATGTTCACGTGAACCAGAGCCTGGCCCAGGATCAGAATGCCCATTTTCCCCAGCTCCTAGCAATGGAGGGTGGACTCCACATACGATGGTGCCACAGGGCACTGGGGCATAATTCTACAGTCCCTGTGTGTTTAGCCTTATACAGCTATTAAAATGAGATAGTAAGACATTTATGTTAAAAATAAAAAGCAGGGGCCGGAGAGAAGATGGCTCATCAGTTAGGAGCACTGGCTGCTCTTGCAGAGGACCCTGGTTCATCCCAGCACCCACATGGCAGCTAACAACCATCTGCAGCTGTAGATTCAGGTGTCCAATGCCTTCAGACCTCCATGGGCACTGCACGACATGGGTGCACCTATATGCAGGGAATACACTCATACACATAATATAAAAATATAAAAGCAGACAAAGGGCACATCCTTAAGAAAAAAGGCAGTAGTATGGGCAAATGCATTACAATGCAACATTCTAAGTGCCCTCCCCCCTTCCCTGGGTGATAGACATGTAAGGGAATGAGCCTAAGAAATGCATGTTTATTTTTCCCAGAATGAACCAACATGGCCAATCCCAGCTATGCTGAACACTCCACCCTGCGTTAAGTAAATCCTGTTGTGGATGATAGCATCTGGGCCATTCAGTCGGGCTCTGCAGCCTGCCTGGATCACTTTAATCTTCCTGGTGAACTTCAAATTGATAGGTGGCTGTTGGGAGTATGCAAATTATCAAGATTTGTGTGTTTCCAGTTAAGAATTTGGCAGGACCTATCCTTGCCTAGAGCCTTATCCACACCCAACAGACTTGCACTAGGGACCCTGACATTGACCATTTTTTATCACAGTTACTACCTGTTTTTTCATTTTCTTCTCCCAGTCCACCACCCCCCCCCCTTGGTCTTTTTGAGACAGGGTCTTCCTGTAGCCCCAGCTGATCTGGAACTTGCTGTATAGACCAGGCTGGCCTTGAACTCACAGAGATCTACCTACCTACCTGTGCCTCCTGAGTTCTGGGAGGCATGAACCACCATGCCCAACCTAGTCCTGTGATGTTTTTAAAATCACCCATAGACTGAATGTTATCAACTGCCTAGTTTGACATCTCTGGTCTTTTTTTTTTTTTTTTTTTTAAATTTTTAAAATTTATTTTGTATGTGTATGAATGTACTGTCTGCATGCAGGTTTGTGCACCCGTGTTGTGCAATGCCACGGAGGGAGGTCAGAAGAGGGTGTTGGATTCCCCTGGAATTGGAGTTAAAGACGGTTCTCAGCCTCCATGTGGGTGCTGGGGATCGAACCCAGGTCCTCTGCAAGGGCAGTTGGCCCTCTTAACTGCTAGGCCATCTCTCCAGCCCAATAACTCTGGTCTTTTATCGTGGTCAGTCATACTGACAAGCTGCCTAACTAACCAGGGCCCCTGAGTCCCTGGGTGCACCTCACCCATGGACAGTCCACATGCTGGGATCTCTCTCAGTATTTCCATGTCCACTTCACTTGTAGGAGGGCAGGCAGGGCACACGGCTACCAGGTTCAGGAGTGCTCCAGGGCCAGTCTGCCTTGAAGCCCTAGTGTTAAACCTTGCTAGCTATTACTGCTTCTAAGATCCTCATCCAGAAAAGATTAACAGTGCCTATACCTGCAGGAGCTGTAGGGAGGACTAAGGTTGGATAACAGTCACAAGGGGCTCAGATGCATGCCAGGTACACAGAAGGCCTTAGATCTGATACTTCTGTCAGGCTTTTGTATTAGGGGTATGTGAGCTTTGTGCATCAAATTTAACTCCTATTTGAAACATGTTCAGTGGCTAGTGGTTGGAGCATGTTTTATTATATATTCAGCAAGTGTTTCCTACATCATCATGTGGCAGGCTCTGTACAATGGTGACTCTTCCCATGTATGACTGGAGTGCAAACCTATAATCAAAATTACATAGTAAGCTGGGAATGGTGGTGTAAGCCTTTAATTCCAGTACTCAGAAGGCAGAGGTAGGCAGATCTCCGTGGGTTTGAAGCCAGCCTGGTCGACATAGCAAGTTCCAGGACAGCCAAGCTTCCACAGTGAGACTGTCTCAAAAAACAACTAAGCTGGCATGGTGGTAAGCTGGCATGGTGCTTCATGCCTTTAATCCTACCACTTGGGAGACAGTTAAGATGAACAGTCTGAGGCCAGCCTGGGCTAGATGATGAGACCCTTCTTTAGTGTACCTCTACCTCCAGTCCCCACAGAGGTAAGGAGATAAAGACAGAACACTATAAAGAAGCTGGCTTTAGGCATCAGGGTCACTCTGGCATTCCAGGCAGACATCTAAGCAGAGATGAAGTGACCGTGGAAGGATTATCACAAGAGTCTGGAAGAGGGACACTGCAGAGAAAGACAGGTCCGGCTAAACATTCCCACCACAGCAGCAGCCAGCCTGGTTCCCGCCCACCTGACCTTCATCTCCTTGTGTGCTGCTCGGGGAGCCTGAGGAGTCTCCAGGGACATGAAGCCCAAAGGTCATGACTGCACAGCAAAGCTCGGCAGGCCTCACCACTCATACCAAGGCTGGGGAGGAACTGCCAGTGCTCGTGAGATAGGGACACTGCACAGAGCTCAGGAACGTCCCAGTGGAATGACGCACCTTGATGGCCCAGGGCTCCGGGGTGGGCTGAGGCCTAGGCACAGGAGAGCATTTAGTCCTAGACTGAGAGTCTGCTGTACCATATGCCTAGAACCATGGCATATTTCTGCTTTGTTCCAATACAATGTTAAATCAATGTGAAGTAGCTGTGAATAGAATATACATTTAAATCAATCCTAGCACTGTTCAGTCTGCTTGCCTGAGTGTTTTATAAGAATTCCTGCTGAAATGCCAGGTATGGTGGCTCATGCCTTTAATCCCAGCACTCAGGAGGCAGAGGAAGGTGGATATCTGTGAGTTCAAGGCTAGCCTGGTCTATAGAGCGAGTTCCAGGCCAGCTGAGACTAAAAGAAGAACCCTGTCTCAAAAAAAAAAGAAAAAAAAATTCCTGCCGAAACCTCACACACCCATCCTAGGAAGCCAGGCTGCTTCCTTTCCCCATCATACAGACAGGGGTCACTAAAGCGAGTCATCAGACTGCATTCAGTCAGCAGCTGCCTCTCCACCCCCAGCCCAGACTCCATGAATCATCTCCTTTTTAATATGTGTGGTTTAGCTGAAAAACAGTGATGCTGTTTTTCAGCTAAAGAGAGGCTGGGACCCAGCCACTGAGCACTGCTTCCATCCTCAGCAACCAACAGCAAGGAGAGGGGACCAGAAAGGATAGTCCTCCAGAGGACAGGTGTCATGGAACTGGGGGCACATTCCAGTCCCAAAAGGGAAGCAACCTTAGAAATGGGCTGGAGAGACAGTGCAGCAGTTAAAGAGTGCTGGCTGCTCTTGCAGAAGGCCTCGGTTTACCTCCCAGTACCCATGTGGTGGCTAACAACCATCTGTAGCTCTAGTTTCAAAGAATCAGATGCTCTCTTCTGGATCTGTGGGCACTAGGCACATACATGGTACGCTTACATACAGGCAGGCAAAACACATTTAACATAAAAAAAATCATTAAAAATGTGAATAGAAATGAAAGCAACAGCTAGAAACTGGTGTATAGGCTCATGGGGCAGATGGAGAGCTCTACCTTTGGTCCAGAGGCAGAAGAGGTCCCGGCTGTGGGCTCATCTCCACCAGAGTGTTGAGTTCAGTGCTACCACTATCATTCCCTCCTCAGATAGCTTCTTCCAATGTTAACCCCCAAAGCCAAAACTGTACTCCAGTGACTGAAGGACCCAGGCCCAGAACACCAGCCAGAGCCTGTCCGAGAGCCTCCACAGCCAGGCTCCCAGAGAGAAGCCATCCAACAGCTCCCAGAAGGCCACTGCCAGAGCTCCACCAGCACTGGACACATCAAGTTGGACTGAGAAAGCTCCATCACAGGCCTGTCTGCAGGTGTGTCCATGGGGCCCACACGGAGGGAGGGATAAACCCCCACAGCCCAATGATGTCCCCATGCAAATTCACCTGGAGCTAGCTAAATTTCTAAGAGGAATTATGTGAATGTCACTAATCCTACTCTAGAAAGAGACGTGGCAACTGTGTGATCCCTGGGCTGACAGCCCCCACTTCCTCTCCCCTCCCCTCCTTCAAGGAGCACACACATTACCTTAAAGATCAAACCACTGACAATTCAAGGCTCAACTCAGTCAAGCAACTCACTAAACATTTCAGCCATATGCAGACAGCACAGCCACGCAGCTCTCTACCCACAAGCCAGGTTTTTGCTGGGCCCAGGACACCCCACTGTTTCTAAGCCAGGGGAGGGTGGTGGAGGTGGGAGGCACATATACAACCTGGTTCCTTCCCTTATGCCTCTCTTAGAAGGAAGGGATCATACATTGTAGTGTACAGGAAACACCAGAGAGCATGGGCAGGGGGGTTCTCCAAGCGGTCCAGGAGGAACAGCTACTCTGTTGCTATTTAAATGGTAGATTTAATACTAATTTTTAAAATTACAAGTCAATGTATCCTAAAATTAAAAAAGTAGAAATGGGGCTGGAGAGATGGCCTAGTGGTTAAGAGCGCCGACCGCTCTTACAGAGGACCCGGGTTCGATCCCCAGCACCCACATGGCGGCCGAGAACAATCTGAAGCTCCAATTCCAGGAGAACTCCAGTTCCAGGGGAATCAGACACCCTCTTCTGACCTCCGCGGCATTGCACGACACGGGTGCACAGATCTACATGCAGACGGTACACTCATACACAAAGAAAAATAAAAAAAAAATAAAAAAAAAGTAGAAATGACCACCGTAAAACATTCATAATCTGAGCAGCCAGCAGACTACCCTTGCATGGTTATGTCCTACATTCTGCTTCTATGTAAATATAGAACAAATGTTATCTACCCACGCATCAGATTTTCTGCAGCTTTATTGGATGGATAAACCTTATTACAACCTTTGAGTTACAAAGGCTTCATTATAAACAGTTCTGCACAGAACAGTAGCTGGTACATGGTCCTTTTACACAGATGCCTGCGTATTTCCATAAGGTAAACCAAGGTGCAACTAACTATGGGTATTACGTGGATTGGTTTTCTCATGGAAGCAGGTCACCAGTGACCCTGCAGACACAGCGGGCTAGCGCCTGTGCAGGCTAGGGGCCTTCAGCCTGCCTGTCAGCACTTGTTCATCTGCCTCGGCATGCTCAGTTCTCATCAGATGGAGACAAGGCATGTGCAAGAAGCCTCTGCTCAAGCACCTTGATAATCACTGTCCCTTGGCACATGTGTAACATGATGAGGAAAAATAGACTCCTTGCCCAGCTTGCCTAGGTGATGTTGGGAAATTGGCAACATCTGAGCCTTAGTGACCCAACTGCAAAAGGGGGGGACTGTGGGGATGAAATTGAGCTCATCTGCTGCAGCGTAGAGAGCAGAACACAGCAGTACTAGCTATTGTTAGTTTTTCAGAAACATACCTTTTACCTCCACTCTGTAGCCGGTATGGGGCCTCTTACTTTCCCCAGAGCAGCATTCAGTAGTCAGAAAAGCACAGGGGCCTCTGGCACCTGTGAGGATGGACCTGGCTCTGGTCCGTTTCTCTGTGCTGTGCTCTGCTGGCTCTGCTCATGGACACCAGCACCGTGCCCAACTAGGCTGCTGTGGCCATGTGAGTAGCTCTCTCCTCCACAGTCCATTTATTTCCTGGCTTGCTTGGGATTCTTACCTGTGGGTCCTCACCCTGTCCTGAAGCCTTGGACTTTCAAGTCAAACAGTGTCACTGTCCTGTGGGAAAAGTGTCAGGCTTGTAACAGACTTCTTTTCCTCATAGCCAGTTCTGTGGGTTCTATACTTGAGACAGGTCCAGAATCCTTCCACTGTTCAGCCATCATTGAACCCAGCCACTCTCGTTTCAGTTGGATAACCATAAAAACCCTACCTGTTCTCCCTACATCTTCCCATGCATGTCACCTCTTGTCTGTCCTCAAAGGAGCAGGTGGAATGGCTGTTTAAGACAGCATGTTCCAGGGCTGGAGAGAAGGCTTAGCATTAAAAGCACTGCCAGCTCTTGTGGAAGAACTGGGTTCAAATACCCACATAGTGGGTAACAATCATCCATAACTCCAGTTCCAGGGGATCTAATGCTCTCTTCTGATGTCCATGGGCATTGCATGACGTGGCTGCATTTACATACATGCAGGCATAACATTCATACACATCAAAAAAGAACCATGTTCTTTTTCTAATGACACCCTCTGAGGTTTTCCCTTCCCAGTGAAGGCCAGAGGTATGACAATGACTTATAAGACCTAAATAGCTGGGCAGCCTTAGCTGTGCTCTCCTCCAGCCTAGTTACAATCCTGCAAGGTCAGTCTGGCTTCTCTTTGGACAGAGGGAAGTTCATGGCAGCCTCGGCGCTTCTCTGAATAGGCGTGCCCCACTGGCCAAGGGAGCCCTCCCTCTGGATCCATCCCTGCAGCCTTCTTTCCCCTTCCTTAAACTACAGCCTTTCTCAGACCCTTTCCTGGTTCTGCTGTCATCAAATTCATCTTTTGGTTTATTCAGTCTTTGCTTATCAGATACTCCCACCCCACTAGTGATATGTTGGGTGTCTGCAGCTCACCTTTCTCTGATACATGGGAGGAAAGAGGCCACCCCACCAGGGAGCTATCCAACTCTTCTGCTCAGTCAGGTTTTGTTGTCCTCTGCTTAGTTCCTGCATCCTGGTGGGCTTTCTTCCTGTAGAGCTGTTGTGAATGAGATGTACTGCCCGTTTCCTCATCGTCCACTGCTACCACATAGCAAACTCCAGATGACAGGCATTTATTTTTTAACTGGACACCATATATCTCTAAGTTTTACTAATTTTTCAGTTGAATCTCTTGGGCTTTCCAACCAATACTCAAGTCACCTACAAATTATCATCTGTCACCTTCTTACAATCCACCTTAATTCTATCTCTTGGTTTATTTCCACAGCAAAACCCTGTAGAACAACAAATACCCAGATAACAAGGGGATGAGTAACTCCTGCATATGCCCAGGCCCATGTGCAGACTGCCTCTGGAGTTCACCACTAAGTATCATGCTGGCTGTTGGCTTGAGCTGCAGAATCAATCACTTTACTTCTTTCCTTCCTTTTTTTAAAAAGCGTCTTATGTAGCCAGGTTGGCCATGAACTCACCATGTACCTAAGGATGACTTTGAACTCCTGCCTCCATCTCCCAAGTGTTGGGATTACAGGAGTGTGTGACTTTACATCCAGCAGAATCTTTATTACATTCTTGCTTTCTTTCATCACTGATAGTTATTAACTTTAAAAACATCAAACTTAAATCTTTTAAGCACTGGGGAGATGGCTCAGTAGATAAAAGAGCACTTGCTGTGCCCAAGTTCAGATCCCCAGAACCTATATAAAAACAGCTGAGTGATGGCTGAGTGTGCCTGTAACCCCAGCATGGGGTAGACAGCCTTGCTTGAAAATGAACTCCCGGTTCAGTGAGAAACCTTGTCTCACTTGTCTCAAAGAAATAAGACAAAGTGATTAGCATGGGCTATCTGATGTCTCCTTTTCCTGCCTCTACACACACACACACACACACTGAGAAAACAGTAAAGTTCTTCACTGACCTATAACTAAGATAAATCGATCAATGGTTTTCTTAACATGAAGTAATCTCCAAACCCTATTAAGCTGTTTTTGTAAGCCACCCTCTTTTTCAGGAAGCTTCCACGCCACACTGCTTGTGACACCATTCACTGTCCATCTCTTTGTGGGAGAAAGAGTGTGTGTGACCATCTAGCAGCTGGACATTCTGATGCCCCACCTTCTTCCATGGTTACAAATTGTTCACACTCAGTTTCAGAATGAAGCTAGTGCATTTTGTTACAAGTGTAACAATTTGTTATCATACAATGTGTTTATTTCTGTGTAGTCACTGAATGTGGAATTCACTATTGCTTTCTTTTTTGTTGTTATTTTGTCTTTTTTTTGTTGTTGGAGTGCCTCTACAAGAGGAAAACACCGGCCTGGAGCTAAATGCACTTCAAAGTGCTTTGTTCCACCCACACCAAATGTTTCTGTCGAATCTGAACAGGTGGGTTACACAGGTGGCATCAAAATCTGGACCAATGCAGAGGATGCATGCTCAGATCTTCAGATTTTCTTAGCAGGAAGGCGTCTGTGGCATGTGCATGTAGCTTCAGCCACACTGTTTCACTCAGCCACGTGCAGTCATCAGCTTATATTCTGAGTGCTCTGTGTGCATCATCTCATTTCATCCCCACAGGAAACCCCAAAGTGCTTCTTATGGTCAGTTTACAAAGGAGAAGACAGGAAGCAGAGAAGCTGTTAGTTCAAGAGGTCAAGTTAGTAACTAGGTGACTATCAATCTTTCCTTGTTTACAATTAGTTTTTTTTTTTTTCTTGTTACTCAATGCTCAGCGGGCTTTCTTTTGTTCCCATGTGTTTTACCTTGTAATTTATATATATGTATATATGGCCAGAAAACAAAGTCTTGCCAAGCCTTTGTTCCTCTCATGAAGACTTTAGCTATAATCTCCCTCGTGTCCTTCTTTCTTCACTAATTTCTACGCACATCCCACGGACATAGAATAGAATCTAGTAAAAGGCTTTTAATTAACCCCATCGTCGAAGACCTTCAGAGCTTCAGCTTCTCTGCTTCCTCTGCAAATAAGCTAAATTAGTCACTTTCAATAGAGCCAGGTTTCCTATCTAATCCTAGATTTCTATCAGGTTTCCCTTTACATTATTTGCTATTTTAAGTTTTCAAAATATTCGTACACATGCTCATGAGGTTTCTAGTCCTGCTGTGGGTTATACATGAAGAGAAACCAAACAAAGGAGATGTTTGCTGTCCTCGTTCTTTTCCTTGCAGTCTACTTTTCCACGTTACCATCAACCCTTTGGATCTGTTGGGCTCTTTCACTCCCTCACTGCTGGCCTTCCCACACATTTCATAAGGTGTGCTTCATTTAGCTAGCTTGTAGTTGGGCTTTGCTCTTTGACTCATTCAGTCTTTGTCTCCTGGGAAGGCAGTTAAGAGTTGTTTGTGCTTTTATAGTGTCACAGATGCCCTCCAATTTTGGTGACACGTGCCTTCTGTTCACTGTCCAGTTCTAAGGAGCACCATGCTCACTTTCCTTTTCCTTAAAGCCATTTACAGCTCTGAAGTGAGTTAATTTGTGTTTCAAAAGCCTATTTTGAGCTGGGGGTGATGTCACATTGTAATCCTGATGCTCTAGAGTCAGAGGCAAGAGGAATGCTAAAGTTTAAGGTCAGCCTGTCTATACTTTTGGGTTCTAGACCAGTCAGGGGTACATAAAAATTGAAGCCAAGCCTGATGGTGCAGGCTTAAGAGACTGAGGGAAGGAAGGTCCTAAGTCCAAGGTTTGCTTGGGTTACAGAGTGAGTTCAAGGCCAGCCTGAACAACTTAGCAAGACCCTGTTCTCAGGGGAAAAAAGGAAAGAAAGAAAAATAATGATTACTTTCTCTAAGGATATTCTTACATTGGAAAATCCTTGGGCTACTCTGCTGGGACCTCAGTGTCTAAGATGAAGACCCAGCACTGATCCGATTTATCTGTACTCAATCAATGGCACCACAAGGGGAGTGGCCTTGTGGTCTGCACATCTGAGAACACAAATTTAGCTTGCTCTCAGGACTGACAGCAATGATGTGTTGCCTGTGTGTAAAAGCTCTGGTTCCACCAACGGCTATACTGTGACTTCAGTTCTCGGTCCCCCAGTCACAATTTCAAAATGGAAACACCTCAGTAACCTAAATTTTCCCTTCAACTGTGGTCCCAAATTAGCAACAAAACCTGACCTGATGTGAAGCTACCTGATCTGACCTGTTCCCACATACAGGAATAGGTTTTGCTGTTAAGTACTCATTAAGTAACAAGGAGTGCTAAATAATGTATGGACAGCATTACCTTTCTAAAACCAGAAATATTTTGAATAGAAAACACAAATGGCAGGAACATAAACATTTCCTAGCACTGACCACTGAGAACTCAGGATAAGAGCTCACTGGCAGCTAGCACAATTTTGCATTCAGGTCTCAGCTGGAAACACCACTTTCCAGTTAAAGGGAACTAGGGCTCTCTGGAGAAGCAGCTGGCTGAAGGCCCTGCCAAAATGACCCTGGTCATGCCAGAAAGAGAAATGCTCAAAGAATAATGCCAGTATAGGGTGTGCCAAAAGGGCACAAGAGTCTACCTGTGGGAGCTTCCCACAGCCACAGCTGGGACACTCAGCAACAAAACAAACACTGGTAATACTGTGAGAAAGTACTGAGCTTAATCTATGGGACACATACCTGAGTCCCATTGATGAAGGGAAGGCACAGGTAAGAGGGGTAGAGCTCTTCATGGAGAAGAGCTCTAATTCATAAACACCTAAGGGACCAACAATCAATAGAAAGGTATCACGATAATACCACACAACCCCAGGCATTCACTACCAAGAACTAAATCTGCAGAAAATTTAACAAGAAAAAAGGGCATGTGCATCACATGGTAAAGGGTGAGCTTTGCTGAGCACCTGGGAGGTAACCTAGGGCCCTAGAATGTCTTGCTTGAAGGAATGTTCCTATTTCCCTGGGTTTGGGCCATCTTAGACAGCGAACATCAACTGTGTGATTACGGTGAAGTCCTAAGTCTTGCAGTTCCTGCCTGACCTCTGGAGGGACTGGTCCCACATAACTGCATCTCAATGAGTACTGTAGATGGCATGCTTCTGGTGAGGGCCTCTGGTCAGCAAATGCTGTGTGTTGTCAAGCTCTGGAAAAGGTCTACACTATTCTTGTCACATACAACTTCTCATGGACCCTGTTCTTAGTCTCATCCTGAGCCAGTTAAGTCTGTCCTTTTACTTCACTAAACTGACTGTGAGTCCAAGAGTTTTTCCTGTATTGTGAATTCCAGAGAATGACTGAAACTTGGGGGCACACAACTGTAAAGAACCTACCTCGAGTTAAATATTTACAACTACAAAGGGGGAAATGGTTTGCTTACAGTGTAAAAAGCTAGCCAACACCACCTTTGCTAGCAATCTGTGTCAACACACCTCTGTCGGCATAAGGAAGGAGGTGGACACCCACCTTCAGCTCTAATAGACCTCAACCCCAGTATGATCATAGAGAGCTTCAGGAGATGAACACAGAGGGACAGTCTGCAGAGCGAGGAACCATCCTCTTCAAAAGTGTCATGGTCCCCCCCCCAAAAAAAAAGCCAGGTGTGGTGGTGCACGCCTTTAATCCTAGCACTTGGGAGGCAGAGGCAGGCAGATCTTTGTGAATTCAAGGCCAGCCTGGTCTACAGAGTGAGTTCCAGGACAGCTGGGGCTACAGGGAGACCCTGTCTTNCTTGGGAGGCAGAGGCAGGCAGATCTTTGTGAATTCAAGGCCAGCCTGGTCTACAGAGTGAGTTCCAGGACAGCTGGGGCTACAGGGAGACCCTGTTTAAAAAAAAAAAAAAAAAAAAAAAAAAAAAAAGTGTCATGGCAGGCAAGGGAGAGCCAAGGCCCCAACAAAGACTTCGAACCAGGGAGACCTAACAACAGAGACCAAGTGGGAGCCTGGTCTGGTCTGGGTAGAGAAGAGTGTCAGCGGGCACCTGGTAAGAGAATCAAGTCCCTGAACTCCCAGGACTGTGGCAGTAAAAGCTGTCAGCTAACAGACTCTCCAGGGCTATGGCAAACACTGCCACAAGGGGAGTCTGGGTGATGAGTGTCAGAGCTGTGGACAAAGTGTGACAACAAATATGGAGTACTGCTATCTAAGGCAACAAGTTTTCTGCAAGTCTAAAATTACAGTACATGTTGGGAGAAAACAGTTGTCCGCAAGGATTTTTTAAAGGGATCCCCTCTTGGCTGGTCACAGGATTTCAAGAGTGCTTTTCATCGACAACATGTGGTGCAGAAGGTTAACCCATCTGCCCTTCTGGGGACATTTTCTTACTGCCTTTATACACAAAGCCTGCATACCCTGTAGAGCCACATTATGGTTTCCTTTAAAAGTCTATAAAATGACGGGGCTGGAGAGATGGCCTAGTGGTTAAGAGGGCCGACTGCTCTTGCAGAGGACCCAGGTTCGATCCCCAGCACCCACATGGCGGCTGAGAACTGTCTTTAGCTCCAGTTCCAGGGGAATCCGACACCCTCTTCTGACCTTAGTGGCACTGCATGACACAGGTGCATAAACCTGCATGCAGACATTACATTCATACACATATGAAAATAAATTTTAAAAATTAAAAAAAAAGTCTGTAAAATGTTTGGAAGAATGAGTGCCTGAGAGCACTTTGCTGGTCATGGAGAATGCCCAGAAACCAAGTCTCACTGAGACCTGCCAGACTCAAGCATCCTGACTTTGTGTGAACTGTACCTGGGATAATAGACTGAGAAGCTGCCCTTCAGAAAAGTACCTTGCTAAACAATAAAAGGGGGACAGAATCCATACTGCCATCTCTGCAGACCCCAAGGACTGGCTGGGCTCTCCCAGCACCACTTCTAAGAACTTTACCAACTGCCTTCACCCCAAAAGAATCCATCAGGTAAGGCACCAAGATACAACTATGAATGAATTTGTAGGAAATATAACCAGAGGGCCTGCTATACACAGTGAAGCAAGCAGCAAGAGCCACCAGTAACTCCCAACAGACCAACCTGCTACCCTCCATCAAATGTGGGAGAGTCAGAGTGAGCAGCCTAGGGCTCTAACCTGTAAGGGGAGCTGCGAAGCACAGCCCCCAAGCCTATGCCCTGACTTTTCCACAGTCTAATGCCAAAGGGTATAAAGTAGTATTTATGGCTAAGTATGGAGACCAGATGCCTTTAATTCCGTCACTCATGAGGCAAAGGCAGGAAGACTAGTCTACACAGTGAGTTCTGTGCCAGCTGGGGATACAGGGAGACCCTGTCTGAGACAACAGAAAACCCTAATTAGGTTTAAGGAAACACTGTTCTAAGTATTAAGGAAATAAATGAAGTGAAAATGTATAGCTGTGAATTTTTTAAAATGTCCTTAATTTTAAAATGATAATGGTGAGAGCTGTGACTATCTCTGTGAGTGACTATCTCTGTGAGTGACTATCTCTGTGAGTGACTATCTCCATAGGTATCACCAAAGCAATGAACAGAGCACTCTTTAATTCAATGTTTGCAGTGCTCCTTTTCCTTCAAGTCCACAATTACCTACTAGGTCCCACAAAGGCATTTGGCTTCCTTCATGAACTCTGCTTAGTAGATGGTCAATTTTTCCTACAGACTTTCACTGCCCCTTTCTTCTGTTTTCCAGAGTTCTACACTGGGCTCTTGAACCACAGAGGTATCTTTCCTAAGTCATAAGTACAGCTCTCACTATGGGGAAATATCTGCTTAAAGAAAACTGATTAATGGAAAAGTTATTTTAAAGAAGCAGCCATGATATTAATAACAGAAAGACATAAAATTGCATCCCTGATCCTACAAACACATTTAAAAATAAGCCTTTAATTGCAGCACTCGGGAGGCAGAGGCAGGTGGATCTCTGAGAGTTCAAGGCCAGCCTGGTCTACATAGCGAGTTCCAGGACAGCTGGGGCTACAGGGGACCCTGTCTTGAACACACATGCACACGCGCGCGCACACACACACACACACACACACAAAATTAAAAAAAAAAAACTTTAAGTAAATATAAAAGATAAATGGACACAAATAAGGAAAGAATTTCGTCAATGTTAAAAAAGGATTTACCAGGGGTGGAGATGAGATGGCTCAGTGGTTAAGAGCACTGAGTACTCTTGCAAAGGACCTGGGTTTGATTCCCAGGACCCACATGACAGTTAGCCAATGTCTGTAACCAGTTCCAGGGGATCCCGACACCCTCTTCTGACCTTCATGAAGATGGTACAACACAGGTGCACTTATATACATGCAGACAACACACACACACACACACACACACAAATATTTTAAAAAAGATTAGAAAAAAGGATCTGGGGCTGGAGAGATGGCCTAGTGGTTAAGAGTGCCGACTGCTCTTGCAGAGGACCGGGGTTCGATCCCCAGCACCCACATGGTGACTGTCTTTGACTCCAGTCCCAGGGGAATCCGACACCCTCTTCTGACCTCCGTGACATTGCACGACACGGGTGCACAGACCTACATGCAAGACAGTACATTCACACACATAAAAAAGAAATAAAAAAATTAAAAAGAAAAAAGGATTTACCCATTTTCTTTAAGTATCGTATCCCATGATTCCATGTTCAGAAGGCATGGCACAAATGACCACAAACTACCATGTCTGAATTGGTCCATGTGTTTTTGTTTCTTTTAAATCTAAGGTGAGTTGCTGATATTAGAGATTTCAGCTTAACTAAACCAGATGCTACTGTATATAGGCTGGCTCCACACAGTGCTGGCCTTAAGAGACAGTACTACCCAGGGCTCCCACATAGTAGGGTCAAGGCTGGCAGCCACTCATGGGGCACCTTTACTTTCTTGACTCCTGGCCTGCTCTGCTCATCTACTCAACAGCCTTCCAGGGCACTGACACTGTTCCGGTTTTTTTGTTGTTGGTTTTTTTTGAGACAAATTCTCCCAATAGCCCCAGCTCACCTGGAACTCGCTGAGATCTGCCTGGCTTTGCCTCCCAAGTGCTGTGATTAAAGGTGTACACCACCGGGACTGGAGAGATGGCCTAGCGGTTAAGAGCACCGATGCTCTTGCAGAGGACCCGGGTTCGATCCCCAGCACCCACATGGCGGCTAAGAACCGTCTGTAACTCCAATTCCAGGAGAACTCCAGTTCCAGGGGAATCCGAGACCCTCTTCTGACCTCCGCGGTATTGCACGACACGGGTGCACAGACCTGCATGCAGACAGTACATTCATACACTTAAAAAAAAAAAAAAAAGGTGTACACCACCATGCCAGCAAGTGAAACTGAACCTGATTTTTCCAGAGCCTTTTCAATCAGCAAAGCATACTCCAACATGCTGGGATGTAGTTACTATGTTTTTTTTTTTTTTGTCTTTTCGAGACAGGGTCTCCCTGTAGCCCCAGCTGTCCTGGAACTCACTCTGTAGACCAGGCTGGCCTTGAACTCACAAAGATCCACCTGCCTCTGCCTCCCAAGTGCTAGGATTAAAGATATGCGCCACCAACATGCTGGGATGTAGTTACTATCGTTTTTTTAAGAACACAGAAAACTAAGGAATTGATAAAAGGGCATTTTCAACATAAAAGACAACACAGAAACATCTGTTCTGTGTGCTTCCTTTGCCTGTGGCTGTGACACAAGAGACCTCAGCCTCCTGTGCATGGGCACTGTAGCACACACACTCAGCCTCCTGTGCACGGACACTGCAGCACACACACTCAGCCTCCTGTGCACGGGCACTGCAGCACACACACTCAGCCTCTTGTGCACGGGCACTGCAGCACACACAGCCTCCTGTGCACTGGCACTGTAGCACACTCAGCCTCCTGTGCACTGGGACTGGAGCACACACACTCAGCCTCCTGTGCATGGGCACTGCAGCACATACACTCAGCCTCCTGTGCACGGGCACTGCAGTACACTCAGCCTCCTGTGCACGGGCACTGCAGCACACACACTCAGCCTCCTGTGCACGGGCACTGCAGCACACACAGCCTCCTGTGCACGGGCACTGCAGCACACACACTCAGCCTCCTGTTCATGGGCACTGCAGCACACACAGCCTCCTGTGCACGGACACTGCAGCACACTCTGCCTCCTGTGCACTGGCACTGCAGCACACACAGCCTCACCTGCTTCGCTCCCAGTTCCTTTCTGCTTTATTTTCTTGACTAGTTGAATGGCCCGGTAATCAGTTCTTGCTGAGCCCCCACTTTCCTGGGACCAAAGAAAAGTGTGTCAGTTGCTTGATCTAGACAGCAAAAGAAGGTACAAGGAACTACAGAAGCCCTACATCTGCTTCCGGAATGCCTCAGAGCATAGTGAGCTTGCCAGTCTCCAAGAAAGACACAGAGGAAGCTGCACACTCTGTTGAGTATACAGAGGGACAATGCACATAGCTTCATTATCTGGAGAAGCAAAGTTCATGCCGACAGTCTAAATGTACTAAGTATTGTACACAGAACCTGTTAGGAGTTGCACACCTCCTGATTCCTCAAACACCCAGTTTCCCCACAACAGAGTTATATCACAGCAGACCTGGGCAGGGCTGGCAGCAAGCATCACAGTCATATATGAAAACAGGAAGTATGTCACTGAACTTAGCAAGCTTACTGACAGCCAGGGAAAACAGTATTTAAATAGGAAATATGTACATTCGTGAACATTTTATAAGAAAAAGTTTCATGCCTAAAACTATGGAGAGGAAAGGAAAGCAGCTCCCAGCACACTGAAGCCCATTCACCAACGCCACACAGTAGCAAGAAAATGAACAAGGCTCTCACTGGCTCCTTCACCCAGAGCTAGGCTCTGGAGACACAGCCAAGGCGCAGAGTGCCAGGGACCAACTTCTTACTGGCTCTTATTTGTTGTTACTTCCAATCCCGTCCAGTCACCTGTTGCTATTTCCAATCCCATCCAGTCACCTGTTGCTACTTCCAATACCTGTCCTGTCACCTGTTGCTACTTCCAATCCCTGTCCTGTCACCTGCTACTTTCAATCCTGTCCAGTCACCTGTTGCTACTTCCAATCCCTGTCCAATCACCTGTTGCTACTTCCAATCCCATCCAGTCACCTGTTGCTACTTCCAATACCTGTCCTGTCACCTGTTGCTACTTCCAATCCCGTCCAGTCACCTGTTGCTACTTCCAATACCTGTCCTGTCACCTGTTGCTACTTCCAATCCCGTCTAGTTACCTGTTGCTACTTCCAATCCCGTCCTGTCACCTGCTGCTACTTCCAATCCCGTCCTGTCACCTGCTGCTACTTCCAATCCCATCCAGTCACCTGTTGCTACTTCCAATCCCATCCAGTCACCTGTTGCTACTTCCAATACCTGTCCTGTCACCTGTTGCTACTTCCAATCCCGTCCTGTCACCTGCTGCTACTTCCAATCCCGTCCTGTCACCTGCTGCTACTTCTAATCCCATCCAGTCACCTGTTGCTACTTCCAATCCCATCCAGTCACCTGTTGCTACTTCCAATCCCGTTCAGTCACCTGTTGCTACTTCCAATCCCTGTCCAATCACCTGTTGCTACTTCCAATCCCATCCAGTCACCTGTTGCTACTTCCAATCCCTGTCCTGTCACCTGTTGCTACTTCCAATCCCGTCCTGTCACCTGCTGCTACTTCCAATCCCGTCCTGTCACCTGCTGCTACTTCTAATCCCATCCAGTCACCTGTTGCTACTTCCAATCCCATCCAGTCACCTGTTGCTACTTCCAATCCCGTTCAGTCACCTGTTGCTACTTCCAATCCCTGTCCAATCACCTGTTGCTACTTCCAATCCCATCCAGTCACCTGTTGCTACTTCCAATCCCTGTCCTGTCACCTGTTGCTACTTCCAATCCCTGTCCTGTCACCTGCTGCTACTTCCAATCCCATCCAGTCACCTGTTGCTACTTCCAATCCCTGTCCAGTCACTTGTTGCCACTTCCAATCCCTGTCCAATAACCTGTTGCTACTTCCAATCCCATCCAGTCACCTGTCGCTACTTCCAATCCCGTCCAGTCACCTGTTGCTACTTCCAATCCCTGTCCAGTTACCTGTTGCTACTTCCAATCCCGTCCAGTCACCTGTTGCTACTTCCAATCCCTGTCCAGTCACCTGTTGCCACTTCCAATCCCTGTCCAGTCACCTGTTGCTACTTCCAATCCCTGTCCAGTCACCTGTTGCTTTTAGCATCTGCTGTGGCTGCCTAAGCAAACTCTGGCAAGCCCAGCTTTATAAGCCAGACACCAGAAATGGAGATAGACTGGGCTTCTCCCACATTGAGAAATGCAAGTTGGCTCTATTAGATGGTTACAAGTGAAAGGAGACCCTCACATTTGATCACAATTCAGAAGATTTAGTACCTTAAACTGTAGTAAAATATGATGTATGATTTTGAACACAATAAATATCAAAAGCAAAATTTAACCTGTGCCACAACAGAAACATATAATCATTCCCATTGTAGATTGAGGAAATCAGACTTTAAGAATCTTTAAGTTACTTTAAATTAAAGATATAATTGATATAAAATACAATAACTGTCCAGTGTCAAAACTGGAGAAGTATCCTTATAATCCTTCAAGAATGAAGACTCAAAAACCACTGTTTAGTTCTCACTAAAAAAGAGATCTTTTGGCATGGTTTTAAGGTTTCCATCAACCTTAAAGATAATTTATGCTGGCATTCCTCTTCTAAGACTTGTCATTATGTGAAAAGCACAAAGACAAAACATTTCAATAGTATGAAATGTCTCAAGTTTTCTCAAGGGAGGAAAAAAATAAACTGCCACAAAACCACAGAATTCCAAAGAGCCTTAGAAGTCGTAGCCAGATCCCCTTGTTCTAGGAATGACTGCGACTTAAGGCTCAGATAGGTTAGGTGATTTGCCCAACGTTGTTAAGAACATCAATTCCAGACTCAAGATCAGATTCAGACTTCCAGACTATAGCCCAGACTCCATCTGTCCACTTGCAAACCAGAAAGAGCCGTCTGCATAGAAAGGATTAATTCCAAGCATCCTCCAAGCTGAGTTAAGGGAAGTGAGCTAGTGGTGGTGACCGAATAGAACGCTTCATACCAAGTAGAGGTTGCTGGCACTGAGCTCTGAGTCCTTCTGAGCCCCAGGCCTCTCTGCAGGGCTGGACAACACTGACTGCGGTAGCCCTTGGCTTTCTTCCTGTCCCTGGACCACATCAGGGACAGGAGGCAAGTCTTGTTCCACCTTGATTGGAGCCAGCAGTTCTGAGACACTGGCAGTTTCTTGGGAGGCGCCTGAAGAAGTTGGTGTAGTGTCAGGTGCTGTGAAGTTACTGTTGGGAGTCAAGGTAGGTGGGTCTTGACCCAAGTTCCTCACTGGCAGAGCCACCAGACAGCCTACTGTTCCTGTGCTCATGGTCTGTGTATCATCTGCACTGAAGGTGCCTGGCTGCAGGACTGCAGCTGATGTCCCAAGAACAAGAGGACTGTCCAAACTTGGAGGAATATCACCATGGGCCACCAGAACCAAGGGGTCCATGGGGCCAACGGAGTTACTAGCAGGGAGGTTTCCTCCCAGAGAGGAGCTCACAGAAGTGACGTCAATAGTTAGGATCCCAGAATTCAGTGCTTCATCTGATCCACCGGATGCACTGCTACTGTTAGCAGGTGTGTCAGAGAAAAGTGCTGCTAGATCTATGTTGGTGAGCTCACTCTGGCCTGGGCTGCTTAGTTCACTGCTGGGTGTGAGAGAACTTGGAGCTTCCAGTCGGGGTACCAGATCTGCAAAAGCAATAGATATTCCAGTTACGATCCTTCAAGACCAAGAAATCTTCCTTCTGCTCAAGACATTGATAGACAACCCCATGAAACAACATTTACTATCCTGCTGCTGGGTCACACAGACTGGGACTCCCTGCTGCACATAGTGAACAACGGATATGAAGGGAAGGGATGGTTTGATGACAGGCATCTAGAGCTCAAGTCCTCACGCTTCTCTGCTTCAAAGCCTGCCCCTTCCTCCCATGCCACAGCAGCTAACCATGAGGACTGCTGTAAGATATCCATCCCATGGGCACAGAACCTCCATAAGTCCGCTGTAGCTGTAAGACTGACTCTGGCTCTGAGGGTAGTTTTGGAATGAGCCTGAGTCAGTGCAGGTCTTGTCAGACTGTGCCCTGCTTCACAACTTCTCAAAACTTGAGACATGTCATCCTCAAACCAACTGAACTATTTGGGGGTAATCAAGAGGAATAAAATTGTGTCTGGGCTGAGCTAAAAGCTGGAGCCCTAGGCAGATGCATGTAGCTCAGACACTGAGTCTGAGAGGTGCTCTGAAGCCATGTCCTCCCACATTTACTGTGGCCTCCCAACTGCTCTAGTGTGTGAAGCACAGGAAGGGGCTCCCTGGTGCTGTTCCTCCCACGCTATTTGCTAACCATGAATTCACACTTTCCAAGGATGAAGGCCATGTCAGAGTACACACTGCACTTTTAACATAATGCCATTTAAGAGATCTAGTCTAGACAAAAGGCAAAACAAGACAGAAAAACAAGTGCAGATGGGCATGGTGGTACACACCTTTAATCCCAGCACTCGGGAGGCAGAGGCAGGTGGATCTCTGTGAGTTCAAGGCCAGCTTGGTCTACATAGTGAGTTCCAGTTCAGCTGGGGCTAAAGGGAAACCCTGTCTCAAAATGACCAAAAAAAAAAAAAAAGAAAAAGTTCAGACTCTAACTTTAGTTTTTGTATCACAGGTTTCTTCAATCAATATCTTAGTACTAAGGAAACATTCTGAAAAGAAATGGGAGTGGTTCTTTTCAGAAACTGAAATTGGAAAAGAAGTATTACTTTTTCAAAATTAAGAATCATTGTGAGGATTCTGTTCCTTGTGAAAACAGTGACTGTACTGTGAACAGATATCAGTTCTAAAACTCATGTTTGGCATGTTAATTCCACAAACATCATGAAGAAACTGATGTGAATGGATATACATAAATAAAACCCACAACATGGGTGGTAAGGACTGGCTCTGGGAGGTGAACCACCCCAGCTCAGATCCCAGCTGGCACACTGCCTATCAGTATTACCTTGGTAAGTCTCACTGCATATTGAGCAGTGGCAGGACCACTGTGAGGGTGAGACACAAGCCAATGGTCATTAAATGTCCCTGAGGGCCCAGTCCTCTACTCCTGACAATCGCCAGCCACTACACCATAAATAAGGACCTACCAAAAAGGCCCCACACCCAGCTGGAATGAGGAAAACTGCTGAGGTAACTTGAATTAGCCAGCTTAGGAGAGGGAGATGCAGTCTAAGAGAGAATGACAAGCTGAGAGGCCTCCAGGCAGCGGTGTCACGCTCAGGCTGGAGAGTGGCTGTGCCTCTGGGAGCAAAGGTCACACACTCTGGCATGCAGTAAAATCAACAGCTCTTGCCAGGCTAGCAGAAGGGCGCCAACTGCTGTGATGTGGGTGGTCAGAGTACCTGAGATCCAAAGGCCAGCCTAAGTGACCATTTCTGACAACAGCAGACGCAAGCAGAAGATTGCACAAACTGTTAAGCTCCAACTGCTCAGAGATCTGAGCACTGGAACCACGAGCAGTTCACATAATCTCCCATCTTTTCAAAGCTGAGGGAAACAGGGCCCAAAGATCTATATCCTGCCCAGGATCCGAATTGGAAAAATGGTATGTCCCAGGGCTGGGGATCTTCTGTCACCCTGGTGCTGCCGATCTCACAGGACACAATGAGGGGGAACTGTTCGGAAACACACAAATGGCCTCCACAAACTCACCTTAAGATTAACAGAACCCACTGTGCCCCAGACAGAAGCAGCCCTGTGAGTACTCTAGGAGAGGGGGGTGGCCGCTGCTGCCAACCCTAATCCTGCCCATATGTAGATAAGGCCCAGATGGGGCAGATTTCTAAGTGCCATGTCCCAGATGTCACAACAGGCTCTCGCATGCTCAGCATCCACTCCTCCACATGCCCTAGACCACTGTCATGGTTCCTCTCTTGCCCTAGCTCATGCCTGAAACACAATTCTACTCGGCTTGGAGGGCTTCCTGCCTGCTGCAGAAAGTAGTCCTCTGTGTAAGATCCACTATCCCATAGGACCAGGAGAAAGAAACAAGCTTGAGTACTCAGGAGCCATGGGACAAGGCATGACAGACAGACAGAGGATGCAGATGCAAGGCAAAGGGCTCTGTGGGAGGCAGGGTTAGTACAGATGCTAGGAGAGGCCTGCAAAGTGAAAGCTGCACTTGAAGGGAAGTACTTAAAGGGAAAGCAGACAAAGGGAGGCAAAGGCAAGAGGTGGCAGAGCAGAGTGCAGAGGCCACAGAGCCGCATGGTGACCCACAGGGCCGCAGGGTGACCCACAGCTCTGACTGCATGGTTTACACATGACTGAGAAACGAGGAGCAGTAGCATCTCTGTCCTCTCACAGGCTCAGGCACACACATCTTTGCGGTTCTTAGGGGCCTCAACTGCAGACCTTGGCGTCGGCTGTGCTGCCGCACCATGTGTGCCTTCATGCTGTGCTTGGAGGTGAACAGTCTGTTGCAGCTGGACACTGGGCAGCGGCTTTTCGGAGCATCCACATCCTGCAAGTGCTTCTTAGAGTGGATGTACAGACTGCTGCGAGCCGAGAACCTGGCACAGCACCCTGGAAGACAGAAGGGACCCAGAGTTACACCCAAGGATGACCAGGATGATGGAGGGTACTTCCTAAAACATCATAATCACAACACAATGGCGAGATGCTCAGGTCAAAGTGTATGCCACACAAGCCTGGTGACCTGATTTCTGGAACCCATGGTAAGGTAGAAGGAGAGAATGAACTCCAAAAAGTTATCCTTTGATCTCCACACATGCACTGTGATATGCTGTGCCATGTTCTCTCATGTATACACACATACAAAATACATAAGAATAATTAAGAATCATGACACTATGCTCCCAAGCACTGGCCACTGACAAAGGACAGACACCAAAACACCTCCAGAACAACAAAAGGAATGCAGTAAAAGTTATAAGGGAATCTCAGACATGTGACTGGGTGACCTGCCCCTGGTGACAGGGCCACTCCTTAGAAGGGCAGAAGGGGTCAGGTGGAGGGAGCTGCCCAGTTAAGGTGTTGAGTGTCTTCACTCTGACTCTAGCTCAGTCCCACCAGCCGCGGTCACCACCAGCCGCGGTCACGGTAAGCGTTTGCTCTTTTGCAGAGCTCCTTTTTAGTCGTAAAAAGGAAAATACCTCACAGGGACAAAATAAGGATCAAATAAAGGAATACCCATCTACAGAGCTTGACCTAGAAAGAAATTTGAAGCTTCCTGTGAGTATGAAGTGAAGTTCAAAACTGCAGAGGCAGCAAGGGCCCTTCCTCATGTGACCCTTAAAACAGCCAATCTCTAGGCCCTGGGAGCTGGCAGCCCTGCCCAATGCCCTGAGGATGTGTCCAAAGTCACTCTTTTAATAGAGGACCTGGATTTTCTCAGTCTACTGGAGAAGGGGGTCTGGAGTCTCTGTATCAGGATCCCCAAGTATGCCTTGCGTAGAACATCTTGACCAAGACCTGCCACTCATGTCTCCAAGTCTTCACCAGCCTCTACTGGAACCTTGTTATACTGATTGCTTCAATCCCCTTGAGAACTTTGTAAACACAAATGCTCCTTCCTCTGCAGTGAGCTCTTCCCTTCCAAATGAACTGACAGGATAAGCAGTCCCCTACCTTCCACTCAGCAGGGCTGAGTTACTATCAAAATTCACCCACCAACACTAATGACCCTAGTGGGCCTTAGCATCGCTGACCCTTCACAGACATCTTTCTGGCTCAGTATCCTTCCTTCAGACTCCTACCAAGGATCCTTTCCATTGTTCTACTTCCATCTCTGGCTATCCACCAAGGCTATCCTAGACTTAAAAAAATCAAAACAAGCCAGGCATGGTAGACCATGCCTTTAATCCCAGCGCTTGGGAGGCAGAGGCAGAGGCAGAGGCAGGCAGATCTCTGTGAATTCAAGGTCAGCCTGGTCTACATAGTGAGCTCCAAGCCGCTCTTGCACCTTTGTGAGATTCTCCCACAAAGAATTCTTCCCACATCCATCCCCACACACCTGGCTAATTCTTCCCCCTTTAGTTGACCAAGGCATTTAACTTCCTCAGTAGCAGTGTTGATTAACCTCTGGCACCCCATGGCAGCCTGCATATTCCTGTTCACCTGCTGGTTATCTACAACTGGAATGCTGATGGGAGGGGGTGCTGTGCTCAGTCATGGCATTTGCTATTATGTTCATTACAGTCTATGAACTGGTCTTGGCATTAAGTGGGTCTTTCTTATAGCCCCTTCTCCAGCTAAGGTAACACTTAGGACTGTTTCCTTAGTAAACCTGAAGCACCACCTTGGATGAGCCACACATAATTTTGTCAAAGAAACTATACCTTTAGCATTTTAAAGAAAAACAAAAGAAACAAACAAAAAAACCCTACCATCCCTTTAAAAAGTCAGACAGGCTTTATTGCCGTCAGGTGCAACAAGACTAGCTACTCCTATTTAATGAGCCCTAGCCACATGGCAGATCACAGGTAAGGAAGCATTCTCCTCATCACTTCACCCAGTCCTCATAACCACCAGGTTCAACAGGTAGCAGAACTAGAGCCAAAGACCGAGTGGCAGAGTATTGCTTTTTCCAATATACCCCTGTGACAGTGTGCATGAAAAGCCAAATGAATATAATGCTGTAACCAACAATTACCTTAGTGTTTACGCAACAGAAACTTAACAGCTTAACAGGAATGTTGGTGTAGTACTTAAGTCTACAACTCAGTGCAATGTTTTAAATACTACCTTCAACGGGGCACTCAAATGGCTTTGTGCCCAGGTGGGTAATACTGTGGCCTTTCAGATGCTCTGCTCTGGTGAACGATTTGCCACAGCCTTCCACAGGGCAGGTAAACCTCCGGTCATCGTCATGTTTCCTGCAACGAAAACAAAAGGGCAGTGACCACTCACACTATCCATAGGCGTGAGGCCCTCCGGGTGAGAGCTGTGCAACAGAATGATCTGTGCATTTCAAGAAAATCTACATGAAGTTTGTGACTTAGCCACTCCATAATCAGAACTCCTACTTTCAGACACAGAACAATGAGTGCTATAAAAACCTAGGAACAGAAGAGTCCCAAGTGAACTGACGAAGCTATTTCTATTGTTTAGAAACCTCTACTGCCAACAAGCTTTCCAAGCCACAGAAGGCCATGGGAAGTGAAGAGAGCACAGCAGCAATGTGAAAAGCAGTTCTTAAGCCATCTAGTGAAGACTGGCTCTTCCTATATAATGCTTATAGTCCAGGCACCTTGGACCTCAGCTATGCAAACACAAACAAGCCATTCATCCTCTCCGAGTCTCACTGCAGAACATCAGTGTCAGAGGTGTTACAAAGATGTAATTAGACCAAGTGGTGAACATCCCTTGGACAGAGGCCCCAAAGCTGTCATTATCAACAAAAATTTGAAGAAAGCTATTTCTACAATCTTTAGAAGGGGAAAAAAAAGAAGAGGGGCTGGAGAGATAGCCTAGCAGTTAAGAGTGCCAACTGCTCTTGCAGAGGACCTGGGTTCGATCCCCAGCACCCACATGGTGGCTGAGAACCATCTGTAACTGGAATTCCAGGAGAATCCAACACCCTCTTCTGACCTCCATGGCATTGCACGACACAGGTGTACAAACCTACATGCAGACAGTACATTCATACACAGAAATAAATAAATAAATAAAATTTTAAAAAACAAGAAGGGGGAAAAAAAGAAACTGTATTTAAAGTATTAAGCATTAACCAAATGAAATCAAGCATATACATAGGAAAGAAAGTACAGCTGTCAGGGGATGAGACTAGAGTGACCTTACAGTTACTGATTTTGTAAGATGTCTACATTAAGTTCCTTTTTAAATAATTGAAAAAAAAAATCTTTATGTAATTCACTTGTACCTTTCTGTTCCCATATAATTCATGTATTTTCAGAGTTAACTCCATACCAAAATGTAAGGGTTACCTTTTGTGCCTTAGAAGTTTGGACATGCTGGTGAAGGTCCAGCCACAGCTGTCTGAGTCACAGATAAACGGTCTTTCACCTTGCAAAAGAAAAGTTAACACAGGGTAACTATGAATGCAATGGCTACCTCAAAGACAAAGCTTGGGTCCACACGATGCATCCTCTGGATCATTACCTGTATGACTTCGCAGGTGAATTTTCAGTCGACAGGCTTTGTCATATTGTTTATTGCATCCAGGAAAGGAGCAAGAAAAGAGCTCTTGTTCCCTGAAGTGGGCTCGGTTATGGGAGAACAGGGCACTCACTGTGATGAACGTCTTCTCACAGCCTGAATGAAGAAAATACAAGCTCAGCTCACAGGATGACAAAATCACACAGTGCAGCGAACACTGCCACATCCCTGGGACATGCTCACAATGAAGCAGATAAGGAAAGACAAGACTCTGAAGCCATGTCTACAAAGCCCTGTCCATGAATACTTAGCTCTCTAATAGCTACAGCAGGGGAGTCAGACGTAGCTCACAGGCACACACAGGCCACCTGATGCAATGTGACTTGGAATGGAGCGAGTGACTGAGAGGATGTCCTCCCATCAGTCTTCTGCCCGTCAGTTCTACAGAGTACCAATCCTGCATACTCTATGTGCATCTTCCACAAACTCAAATGACAATGCTGTTTGGGTTAAAGCCAAGAAAACACTAAGTGAAATTAAAAACTAATGAACAAAATTTTGTCTGGTACAGCTGACAGGGCTTTGTAGGGTCACAAGCCATTCTGCTAGCTATCCGTCACACTTCAGTTTCCCTACCATAACCTCTGCTGCAATGTACGGCCTCACAGCTTATCATCATCATCTTCTTCTGTCCATTTCCTCAGGTTCCTGCTGTCATAGTCACCTCTATCCTCTGAGTCCCTCCCCACCTAGCTTCTCTTGCAGCCCAGGCAACCTATACCTCAGCAATTCCCAGAACAAGAACATTTCTCCTTTGATAAAAATGTCTGGTATTTGGGGCTGGAGAGATGGCTTAGCGGTTAAGAGCACGGAGTACTCTTGCAGAGGACCTAGGTTTGATTCCTAGCACCCACATGGCGGCTAAGAACTGTCTTTAACTCCAGTTCCACGGGAATCTGACATCCTCTTCTGACCTCTGTGGCATTGCATGACACAAGTGCACAAACACACATGCAGAAGGTACATTCGTACACATAAAAATTTTTAAAAATGTCTGGTATTCAAACAGGATGGAAAAGAAAAAGATGAAAGGTGTGTAACAACTACCTTTGCTGCAGCTCTTCTCAGAGCCTTTAACATGCTATCTTTGTGCCCATGAAACATTATACATCCCTACACAACCAGGTTATCAGCCCAGGGGATCGGACTTGTTCTACAAAGTCCTCTTTGGTTTCAATCTGTCTCCTTTACTTACTTAGGATTTTGAAGTGTTCCCATAGTCAGGTGACTCTAAGCACAGCATTCCTTCCCTTGGCAATAGCCCTTCACACCCACAGTCAATAACCATGCCTCTGTGATGCCAGAAGCCCTTCACCATTTTCACTATCACTTCTTGGCTCACAGCTGTCAAAAACCCCTCATCAGTGGGACACTTATTGCTGCTTCCCTCACAGCTTCTTTGGTGCTCCTCTACCAGGGCGAGGCCTGAAGCCACTTTCTCACAATCAGTGAACGACTGAAGGCTTTCAGTGGCCTGATGCTCCCCACAGAGGACTATATACATGCACAGTCGACAGGCATGTAAGAAGAAAATACTGAAATCTGTTACTATTGTCCATGTTATCCCCAAATCCTAGTTTGAGTATACTTTACGACGTATATGTTATGAGGAAAGCAGTGTGTGTGCATGCTAGATGCTAGCTGGCTGTATGCTTTAACAAACAGGACAAGTAAGGCCCTCCATCCCATATTCAATCCTCCCAAGTCCTCCCCACCTTCCCTCCCGGAATGTGCAGTTCATCTATTCTCCTCCTACTCCGGCTTCTGACTTGCAGGACAGGAATGTTCTCTGAGTTCCTGCAGAGGAGCTAGAGAAAAGTGCCTACCCTGTCAACAGTTGCCAGCCACTACAGTAAACACAGCAGGGGAAGCTTGGCCGGTGGATTTTACATGCATGGCGCTACCCCAGTGGGCTCATGAGTGCATGAAGACAGGTTCTAAACAAAAGGCTAACTTGTAAAACTCCTCCAAACTGAGAGATCGAACAAAAATAAAGTGTTAAGAGACACAAAAACAGACGTGCCACACATCTGAGGGTGGCCGCCGGGCCTCACCCTGGAAAAGGAGCATCATTCTATGACTAGGAATGGCAGAGGCTAACCCTAACCCTGAGGGCCATATGTCGGCTAATCAGTGTGGCTTCCATAGAAGCTGGAGAGAGCCAATGTGTGGTCATCCCCTCAATGTGTTGAGGTGCTGAACTTGGCTTTAAACCATCTTGGATCACGGACCCATCAACGTGTCATACGCCAATATTCTTGAATGTAAAGACGGAGAAAAAGACCCGACCCAAGGAAACACTCTGCGCGGACCTCTTATCACTTCCAATAAATAAACGGACGCATCTCAACGGAGATCTCTATCTGTTGTCCCCTCCAAGGACGCCTGGGATTAGGCATGCCGCCTCGCTGTAGAAAGCCCAGACTTCACACCGAACTACTCGGAAGGAAGGAACTGAAGCCCAAACGCGGGGGAGCTTCTCTGCTCGCCTCCCTTAGATCAGGGCATCCCCTCCGCAGCGAGTTCAGCACTCCGGGCTGGGCTCCACCTCCCCGGTCCCGCCCGCCCGGCCCCCACGCTCACCGGGGAAATCACACTTGTAGGGGCGTTCGGGCTCGAAGTGGCTGCGCTGGTGGGAGTTGAGCTTGGCGTGCGTGGGGAAGCGCTCGGCGCACACCTCGCACTTGAACAGGCTCTCCTGCTCGTGGCCCTTCATGTGTGCTTTGAGGTTGTACACCGTGGTGAACTTCTTGCCGCAGCCGCTCACTGGGCACCCGAACGGCCGCAGCTTGTCGTGCGACTGCAGATGCCGCTTGAGCTTGTACGAGGTGGTGAAGGCCCAGCCGCAGCCGTCCAGCGGGCACTTGAAGGGCCGCCGGCCCTGGAGGCCTCCGTGCGTCAGCAGGTGCACCTTCAGCTGGTGCTTCTTGGCGAAGGTCAGCGCGCACTGCGGCTCCGGGCAGCGGTAGCCCGGAGAGCCGGCGCTGGCGGCCACAGGCCCGCGGCGGGCCGCAGCAGCGCTCGCGGGTTCCGGGCCCGGGGTGGCTGCAGGGCGGAGGCCCGAAGCCGCGGGCGCGGGCGCCAGCGTGAAGACGCCGTGGTCGAAGCGCACCAGCAGGTCCTGGTTGTGGATGGTGACGGTGCCCGCCAGTGCCGCGCTGGGGGCGGCGGCCCGGCCCTGCTCCGGGCGACTCGCGGGGCTCGAGTCGGGGCCTGGCTCTGCCTCCTGCTGCCCCGGAGCCTCGGCGGCGCGCGGCACCTCCAGCAACACCACGAACGCGTCGCTGCCGTCCTCCGGGGGCGACGGACTGGGCCCCGGGGCCTCCTCCGGACGCGGCCCAGGCCCGCCATCTTCCGGGCCCCTCATCAGCAGCAGGCGGCGGCGCCCCGGGGCTGCGCTGAGGGACGGCCCCGCGCCGTGGCGAAGACGACCCGAGCCATCGCCATGTTGGTCTCCGCGCGCTGTCGGTGCGGTCAGCACCGCAGGGAGGTCCATCTCCGGCCCAGGAGCGGTGTCCGAGCCCCGGCCTCCGGAGAAGAGCGGCCCACCCCTCCCAGGCATGCGCACTAGGCCGCGAGTCCGCCCCACGACGAGTCGCTGTCAAATCCTGGCGCGGAGTCCGACCTGGACTCTCATCTGGAGCTGCGCGTGCGCTAGAGTAGTGGGCGTGGTGCGCGAGTCTTGCTGGGACTATAGTCACCGGGGCGCGGCGCCGCGGGGGCGGGGCGCCGCGGGAGTTCTTGAACTTCTTTCGGCTTTACTCTGATTCCTTGCTAGAGAAGAGGTTCCTCAGTCCTTGAATCTTGTTTTGGTATCTGAGTAGTACAAAGGAATGAATGTTAATAACACTTAAGGGATCACGGCGCCTTTGCAAAGATGAGTTAGTTTAATTTGTGTGAGGAAAAGAAGCAGTTTGTTGGGAGGCTACACAGCCTGGAGACTGGAAGTTAGGATTTGGATCTCTCTGCGGTTCCGGACACCTCTATGACCTCGCTCAAGTGCACACCCATCTGCCACTGGGCCACAGCCCTGGCTCGCACTGTCAAAAAAAAAAGTCACAAAGAAGTACATATGCGTCTGGAGAGATGGCTCGGTTGGTAAGAGAACTGGCTGCACTGCTTTTGCAGAAGACCCAGGTTCAATTCCCAGCACCCACATGGCAGCTAACAACCATGGGTGACTCCAGTTCCAGGAGATTCAATGCCCTCTCTGATCAGCGCTGGCACTGCAGGACATGGGTACCATACAGGCAATACACTCATACTCATAAAATAAAAACAATAAAATATTTTTTAAAAAAGAGTACATATTATAGAAATGTCTATGAGGTATCCAGAAGAGCTAAGGCCATACAGACAGTAGATTACTGGCTTTTCGTGGATGGAGGGCGATGGGGAATTAGGATCGTCTGCTAATATCAGTGGGTTCCTGGTGGGGTGCGGTGGCTTGTAACTAGAAGTGCTGGCTGCATCGCTGTTGTACAGGACTGTCCTTCCCGTCAGATGCCATCTTCCTGAGCTCAGCTGTGTCCACTTGCTAAACATCATAACATCTGGGCTTGCTAACTGTTGAGACCCCCACAGAGAAGGGGCAGAGAGAGTCAAGAGACCCTCACCTAAGTATCTACCCATACCTCCCAAACCAATTCTGTTCTAGCTGCACTTGACCTTGTGGAAGGACTGAAGTGTATAGGCTGGGAAAGACTAAATGGCAGGGTACTCTATTTACATGGCTATGGGGAAGCCATCATCCATTCTTGGTGAAGACTCTCCATGCACCCTTCTGGGGGAACACCCACATTCCTTTGCTTTCTATACACATTGGTTCCTAGGAAGGGAGGGGAGTGGATGTTTTCATCACTCCCGGAGAAGGAATTTTAGCAACCACAGCAGAGGGAGTATTTAAAAAAAACTATTGACTTTAAGCTTTAAAATGATGATCTTAAGCATATTTCTATTCAAAAATGTCTAAAAATCAACAAAGAGTATTGTTTAGGAAGATCCTATTTATAAGAAAGAACACTGCATATGTGTGCATGCAATGTGTACTCTGAACATTTTTTTTTTTCTAGAAAGATCCTTTAGCTACTTATGCAGAGGAAGGGGCTTTGACTTCACCTGTGGTTCCCTTCACCACTACTGTGTCTGGTTCATTCATTAATTCAGGTTGGTGGCTGTGCATGCTGCAGCGTGTGGAAGTCGCAGGATAGCTTTCAGGAGTCTGTTCTCTCTACCATGTGTGTTCTGGAGGTTGAACTCAGGTCATCAATAAGCCACCTTTACCTGCTCACCCATCTTGTTCACCTTATTGGATTTGTTTTAAATCTCAAGCAAGTGTTTTAGAATTCATTTCTATTTTTCTGGATAGCTTCAGTTGTCAGTGTAACAGGTCTGGGAAGAGGGAACCTCAGTTGGGGAATTTTCTCTATTGGACTGTACTGTGGGCATGTGTGCGAGCCATTTTCTTTTCTTTTCTTTTTTTTTTTTTTTTTTTTTCGGTCTTTTTTAGACAGGATCTCGCTTTAGTCCCAGCTAGCCTGGAGCTCTCTATGTAGACCTGGCTGGCTTTGAACTCACAGAGGTCCGCCTGCCTCTGCCTCCCAAGTGCTAGGATTAAAGGTGTGCACCACCATGCCCCACTCTGTGAGCCATTTTCTTGTTTGTTGAGTGATGTGGGAGGGATCAGCCCACTGTGGGTAGTGCCACCCCTGGACAGGTGGTCCTGGATTGTATAAGAAAGCAGGCTGGGGGGGCTGGAGAGATAGACTAGCGGTTAAGAGCACCGACTGCTCTTGCAGAGGACCCGGGCTCAATCCCCAGCACCCACATGGCAGCTAAGAACCGTCTATAACTCCAATTCCAGGAGAACTCCAGTTCCAGGGGAATCCGAGACCCTCTTCTGACCTCTGTGGCATTGCATGACGTGGGTGCACAAACCTACATGCAGACAATACATTTATACACATACAAAAATAAATAAAATAAGAAATAAAAAAAAGCAGGCTGCACACAGGCCAGAGGAGCAAGCCAGTGAGCAGCTTTGCACTGTGATCTCTGCTTCTAGGTTCCTATCCTTCATTGAGTTCCTATCCCAACTTCCTTCAGTGGTGGATTATGATCTGGGACTGGTAAAATGAAATAAACCCATTCCTCCCCAAGTTGCTTTTTGGTCATGATGTTTATCACAGCAACAAAGAAGCAAACAAACACAACTTGTGAATTCATTTTCTGCCATGGAAAATGTTTTGGTATTTCCTCAAAACATTAAACATAGAATTATCATATGATCCTCCAGCTGAGTTCTGGGTACAGACCCCAAACAACTGAAAGCTGAGACTCAGGCAGATACCTGCACACCTGGGTTCACTGCAGCAGCATTCAAAACAGCTTACAAGTCCCTCAATGATGGATGGCTATGTGGTTCAGCCATGCAGTGCAGTCCTACTCAGCCTTAACAAGAAAGGGCACTCCATGTGGCTGGACCTCGAAGACAAGCCTCTGGGTAAGCCAGTCACAGAAACACAAGTACTGCATGACTCCCCATCTGTGAGGTCCCTGGAGCACTGGGATTCACAAAGGGTAGGCTGGTAGATGCCAGGGACTGGGGGGACAGGACAGTTTCAGGAAGATAGGAAGGTCTCAGTACTGAATGGTAGGGACAGCTGCTCAGCACTTCGAAGTGCTTTTTGTCCCGCAGCTGCACCCTGAAAAGGGGCTAGGATGGTAAATTTTATGTTCTTTCTATGTGTTTTACCACAGGAAAAGGAAAAAGTGTGTTGGAAAAGAGTTGATAACCTATGGACATTAGCCTCTTCTATTTTTTTTCAGCTCTTCTTGACAGTGATGAATATAGTAGATTTTAGGACATCTTTCATTGGGTAGATTCCACCTCTTAGTTTTGCATGACAGCACCTTGCCTGTCCTGCTCAGCCTGCTCTCCTCTGTGGCTTCTGCAGACTCCCTTCCCTAGGTCTCCCTCCTCCTCCTGCTGAACTTCACTAACTGCAAGGAACCCTGCTTTTCTGCTACTCCTTCTGTATTGCAGTCCTCAGAGCCTAGGGCTCTGGCAAGGGCTGGGGGCCCATTACGGTGTCAGGGTTGACGTGCTGTCATTGGATTTTGGAAGGATCTCCCTGAGGGCAGTGTCTCCAAGGTGGAATTGGGCTGGGGATGGAGGGAGGGAGACTGCAGAGAGACCACCGAGGGAAAAGTCTGAGCAAGACCAGTTTCACTGGTAACAAACGTGGCAGTGGGAGCCAGCCTTGTTCTGCCCTGTCCAGCGCAGCCTGAGCTTCCCTGCCCACATTGCTGTCTTGGTGAACACATTTCACATGTCTGTCCACAAGATGAAGGCTCATGGGTATTGAATGTTACCATGTGTGTTTGCTGTGCTGCTACATTTTAGTTTATTGTGTGATGTGTGTGTGTGTGTGTGTGTGTGTGTGTGTGTGTGTGTGTTTGGTGAGTGTGTACACACACACGCTCGAGATGGAACCCAGGGCCTTGTGTGTGTCAAACACATGTTCTACTACTGAGCTACCCCCAGCCCCTTGTAATTGCTGTTTTTATAAATGTGTTTCTAGTGTTTAGGAAAAGGAAAAAGAATAAGTTCTGTCTAAACTATGTATTTAATTGTAATTCTCATTGTATTTCAGATATAAAACGGAATTAAATTTACTTTAAATGAATCAAAACGCCAAAAATTTAGGATTCAGTTTCCCAGTCACACCAGCCCCATGAGAGTGCCGGGATGGCACGTGGGATATCCTTTTTCCTGGCAGAAGACAAGAGCTGGCATCTCGTATTGGCTGTTGGCTACTTCTGCCCTTCACAGTGAGGTCACAGAGCGGGGGAGGACTGGAGCTCCAAGTCTGGACAGCGCATGCGGGTGGTGGAGATGCTGAAGGGCTGATCCCGTGCCAGCCTCTGCCTGATTCCCTGCTGGGGTACTGTGAGTGAGAATAAACAATACAAAAATATAACCAAGGTCATCTCTCGTGGCTGTGCTGGACAGAGTTGGAAACTAAGGCTCAGAGGCCCTGGCCTCCACCGAGGGTGTCTGGCCCTGTATCCACTTTGGATTTAGGGAAATTCTTATTTTATGCAAGAAACACAGACAGAGATTCCAGAGAGCAGGGTTTGACCTGTGCTGAGGCTCAGCCCTTGGGTAAAGGCTTATCTGAATGTGTATGGGAGGTGGTGGGATCTTTAAAGGGCAGGGCTTCTCGGAAGGGCTTTAGGCTCTTGGGGGCATGCCCTCGAGGGACTGTGGGGCCTAGGTCCAAGCTCCCTTTGTTTCTTTCCATGATGCAAACTCATGTGTGAGCGGTTTGCTTTGCCATGTTCCCTGGCACTGCTCTTTGGCACTGCTGCCAGAGGCCCAGGGAGCTTCCTGATCCTGTTGAGGACATTTAGAACTGAGCCAAAATAAACCTTTTTTTCCTTGGGTATTTAATTATGGTAACATCAAGCTAAAGTGTCCTTTTTTGGGGGGGGTTCTTTTTGAGACAGGGTCTTCCTTTAGTCCCAGCTGGTCTGGAGCTCACTATGTAGACCAAGCTGGCCTTGACCTCAGAGATCCTCTGAGTTCACTTGGGAGAGCCTCTGCCTCCCAAGTGCTGGGATTAAAGGTGTGCACCACCATGCTCTGCACAAGTGTCCTTTTCTATTTGTATCAGACTTAATTACAATTTCCTAGGGCTCAGTGTCTCCTTCAGGCTAATTAACTGCAGAGGAAGGCTACTTAGTTGCTCAGAACAGGGCAGTAGGACACTTTCCCACCTCAGTCTCTCAGGCCTGCTCCCACAGCAAGGGGTCTAGTCTGTTCTGGATGGGGCTCACCGGTCGGCCCTTCATCATACCTAAGACACCTGCTCCGTGGAAAACAAAGGGTTCCACCTGGTCTCACTCCAGTGTGAGCCAAGTCGGGTAGACCAGCAGGCAGCACAGCCTTCTCTGAAGCCAGGCCAGTCAGGTGTCCCTGCCCCCTCTACTCTCATCCACCTTCATGTAGTCCTCTTGCCCTGGCTCAGCTCAAGAGAAAACAAAACTAAAAAACAGGCCTGTAGTGGGCAGGAGGGCAGGCCTGGGTGAAAGTTGAAGAAGGGACCCAGGACAACAAGGACAAGGGAGTAGAAGGGTTCCTGAAAGGGGAGGGAGACTAAGAAGTAGTGACGTCTTCAAGGTAAAGGCCTGGGAAGCATGGCTACCCAACCCCCTCTGCCAGGGTACTCGCTCTGGACTAGGCCAGGGGCTGGGTGCAGAGCTGGTGGGGTTGCAGGGCCCCAGTCTCAGGTTAATGCAGCTCCTCCAGGATATCAGGCCTGAAACAAGCTTCTGGGGACCTTGGGTGGTGGACGTTCTAGTTTTCAGGCTGGCCAGGAAGGCTTTCCTCTTTCCTTGTGTCCAGGCCCCTGGCCACCTTGCCTCAGGCACTGTGCTGTCCACTCTCACCAGGCCAGGGGTGCACTCCAGTACTCTGCTTCATCCTTTATTTCCTGTCTACTCTCCTCCCTGGAATCGTCCACTGCAAAGGCCCAAGGTGGGTCCTTTGTATACCCATGCCTGGGGCCCTGGTGAATAGGAAGTGCTACAGATGGGCTGACAGCCAGAGGGGCCGTGTGGGGACAGCTGTGAGCAGGAGGTCGCTAGATGGTACGGGTCAGAGAGCACCTTGGGAGACCAGTGCCAGCTTGGCCAGCGTCTGTTGCTCCGTGCGGGCTTGGAGACCTGCCCCTTGAACAGGCTAGGCCCTGTCCTCTGAGGGCTTCTGCCCCTTGAACAGGCTAGGCCCTGTCCTCTGAGGGCTTCTGCCCCTTGAACAGGCTAGGCCCTGTCCTCTGAGGGCTTCTGCCCCTTGAACAGGCTAGGCCCTGTCCTCTGAGGGCTCCTGCCCCTTGAACGGGATAGGCCCTGTCCTCTGAGGGCTCCCAGTCCAGTGTGTAGTCAGAAGCAAGCAGCTCCACCTCTCTGGGCCTCTGTGGCTCCCAGTGTGGGACACTGGGAAGGCCATGTGGGGGTGCAGTGGGTGGAAGGGGACAGGAGAAGGAAGGAAGTGGTAGAGAGGACAGTGACCCTCTCAGGGCCGTAGGGCCTGCTGCAGGACTTGTTCATCTGCCACGTCATGGGGAAGTGTCACCACCAGGCCGCTGTTCTCCTGCATCGTCTGGCAGATGATTTCGTAGGCCTTGGGGTTCCCAGACCAGCAGCGCCGTGCCACCTGCAGAAGTCAGGCAGTTGGTGTTAATGTTAGCAAGCTCTTCGAATGTCCTGGCTCCCAAACCATGTCTCCTCCTCGGTATCTGCCTGCTCTGAGCCCTGCTCTCTTACCTGGAACATATAACTCATTTGCCCTCTTTTCAATATCTGAAACCAGATGTAATCCCCGCCCCCAGCCCTACCTCCCATCTCTAAGAACAACCTGCCATCTGTAGAGGGCACCCCCTGGCCAGAACAGGCTCATCCTCAGCACCCCTCCCCTCTGCCCCCCCTCGGAATCCTAACCACCAGGAAGATCCCTCTCCAGCCCACTTCCTCCTCTGCCCTGAATGATGGCCAAGGTTCCTCCCCACCTTAATGCCACCTGTCACCTCCATGCCTCCCCTAGCCTACCTCCACAGCCAGGGGGCCTCCCAGAAGGAACCCCACCATGGCTGCCCTAACTCCCACTGTGTTGGGATGCAGACTCTTGCTGAAGCATTAAAGCCCTGCAGCTCGTGGTGAGAGGCCCTGCCAGAATTCCTTCCCATCTCTCCTCTAGGTCTAACCTCAGCTACCCGGTGCCACTGCCTGCACTCTGGCCCTTAGTTCTTGAATCCCTCCCCACTTCCCCCACATCCCATATACTCTTCCCCATCACCACCTGACCTCTGACCTCTAGTCTGAGGTGCTTCCTGGTCTGGGTCGCCTGTGTTGGTCTGGGAGAGGAATCTACCTCCTTCCCCCGACCCCCAGGACTCTGTGTTACTGTAAAGGCGGGTCACAGTCGCAGGACGGAAGACCAATCTAGCTTAAGAACTGCACTTTGATCAGCTTCAAAGATGGTGGGGAGGGCTGATGTAGCTGGGGTAGAGCCTGTGCCTGGCATGGGCAAAAGTCACCCAGGACAGCAGAAATAACAAGTAAAACAAAGCAGGGAAGATGAGCTTGAAAACAAGAGGCCTTAGGGGTGAGGGAGCAGAGGGGCCAGCCGAGTGGTGGGGGTCAGCTCGCCTGGAGTCCTGGGTGCATCCCCAGCCCCCAATCAGTGAGGCCTCAACATTAGCATGGGGGGCAGTGTGAGAGGAGGGACTGAGCCCACCAGGGGCCGCCTGTGGACAGAAGTGGCAGAGAGACCCTCAGCAGAGTTTGGGAATGGTTGGGAGGGGCTGGAAAGGGAAGATGAGCCCCTCAGAGCCTCCCAGGTATCTGCCTGCTCAGAGCCCAGCTCTCTTACTTGGAACGGGTAACTCATTTGCCCTCTTTTCAATATCTGAAACCTGACCCTAGAAAGGGACTGAACTGCAGCTGAGACCTCCAGCCCAGACAGACAAAGCCGGGAGGGGAGGGAACAGGAAAGATCCGGGGGCCCTGGGGACTTACACCATTGGCGACATCCCAGGTGAGCATCGTCTTGGCTTTCTCCTCCGCCGCTGGAGTCCCATCTAGCAGGAGGCCAAATCCCCCATTGATGACCTCGCCCCTGCAGGAAGCAGATGGTTCCCAGCTCACTCCCAGAACTGCCTGGCTTGGAGCAGGCGGACATGCATGGGTTACGTCATTAGCTTGAGATGTCAGCATTGGGGAAGCCTTGTCACATTGGCCTCTGCAGCCCAGAGCCACCGGTAGGGGAACAGAGTGGCCATATCTGGCCTGCTCTGCTGCTGATGCTCTGAGCTGGTCCAGTCCACCATATGTGCACCTCCAAGACCTTCTCTGTCACCTCCTGCTTGAAGCCTGTCTCCCCACCAAGGAGGGAAGAAACCTTCACCCTTCTGAGAACACTGTCCCAGGCCAGGGGTGTAGCTCAGTGGTAGGGCACTTATGTAGCATGTACAATTCCCAACACCGGGGAAGAATACACACACACACACACACACGCACACAAAAGCATGCACACATGCACAGATTGCTGTCCTATAACAACAGAGAGACTCCGAGTTGCTCATCAGTTTGTACCCCCAAATCTCCCTTTGATCTTTCTCTCCTATTTCTTCTTGCTTGCTATGAGAACTCTTCTGAGTGCCTCCCCTAACCACTGGCTGAGCTCTTTTCAGTAGCTCTTGTTTTCTAGCTAACACATTTCTTTTTTTTTTTTTTTTTTTTTTTTTTTTTTTTTTTTTTTTTTTTTTTTTTTTTTTTTTTTTTGGTCTTTTCGAGACAGGGTCTCCCTGTAGCACCAGCTGTCCTGGAACTCACTTTGTAGACCAGGCTGGCCTTGAACTCACAAAGATCCACCTGCCTCTACCTCCCAAGTGCTAGGATTAAAGGCATGCGCCACCACGCCCGGCTAGCCAACACATTTCTGAGCACTGCTTTTACCACTGGGTTCTGGCATGTTCTCCTAAATAGTTAGTTATAGTTCAGACCTTAGACATATTAGCACCATTCGATTTTTGTGTGCTTGCCCTGTGGCTGTTCTCTGGGATGACCTTCATCCTCCTCTGAGGAGGTCATTGCCAAGCTCACATGTCCTCCCTCGCTGGATGCAGCCTTGGTCCCTGCTGTATCTTCCCTCTCAGTCACACAAACTAGAAACGCCTTTGGGTTGCCATGGCTGCCACTGCCTGCTGCAAACCCTTCCTTCTGCCTCAGTCCTCCCTGGCAGCAATTCTGTTCCATCCTCTTATTGCCCCTCGAAGGTTCATTTGGTTCCCCACATCTCTTCAGAGCTTCCTATCCATCAGTTTTAGCTGCTTCTGTGCCCAACTTGGAACGTCAGTTAGGTTCTCACCAGGCAGCTGCTGGGGTGGCCTGTGCCCTGGGAGCCTCCTGTGACCCCCACTTCTATGCACTGAGCACCTCCTGTGAGTGGACCAGGCTAGGCCCCTGCTCTGCCCTGCCCTTGATCTCTGCCTTTGGAGACTGGAGCAGGAGCTCTTGCTGAGGATGCCCCAACTGGGTCCCAAGTCATCACCGTCACCCACTGGAGGTTGATGCCTCGGTCCATCAGAGGGGACTTGGGGAAGATCTACAGCTTTGTTTCAGGAGTCTGCATTTCAGAGGGTTAGATACCAAGGGTGTTGGCTCCAGGTGATATCAGCAAATGGACCTCAGAGGACTGCTGAGAATGTCCAACCCCAAAAGGCAGAACTCGTAAAGCACTGGGACTTGAGGCTTACTCACCAATGTGGCTGAAATAACTATCTGTACCTCCAAGGAAAATGAAGTTAGAATCACCCAAGATACTCTGGAATCAATCTTTCACACCTCTTCCCCAAAGCAGAATTCCATGTCATACATAAAGAACAATAAAATAAATGCTCGATGGAGTAACATGATGAGTTCCCATACATATGACCCTCTGTATAAGCACTGCTTATTAACAACACGTTTCCCTTCACTGCTGGCACACAAAGCCATTGCGGCTAGTATACCCATCTTGCCAATGTGAAACAGATGCCAGTGTAGCTTCAACCCCAGAACCCCGGCTTCCAATGACAATGTTACCATGCCGCCCATGTGAGTGTGCTCCCATCCGAACCATGGTGGGAGGTTGGAGGGACATGCAGAGCCATGGAGCCTGCAGGCCCTGGCTCTCAGCGTGGTCCTCAGGCCAGGAGCATCGGCATCCTTTAGAGACTTTGGCACCCCACCACCCTAGGCCTGGATTTAAACCACATCTAGGCAGGATTCCTGGGCACATTCAACTGAGGTACGTTCTGAGACACTGGTTAACTGAGAACGAAATGTCAATGTCCTAGCAAAGGCAGTGGGTGAGATATAGCACTGAGTCTCACTTCCTCCCAAACTCTGCTAGCAGCACTGCAGGGAGTTATTTAACACACTAGGAAGAAGACGAAGACAAAACGAGGGAAGGGACCCAAGCCGCAGAAACCCCAGACTCGAGGTGGCTCAAGGGCCACTGGGAGACCCACTGACATTCCAGAACCCTGAATCCTGAGGTGTGGGGGAAGCTGGAGAGCTCTGTAGCAGACATCAAGAGAGGAGGGAGTGCCGGAAGGCTGGCTGGAAGCCACCTTGCCCTGGTATGTTCCTACGCACCTAGCTGCAGACTCAGGAGGCTGCCTGAGCTCACTCACCTTGTCTCTGAGGTGACTCTGTGACACATAGTGCCTCACTGCCTAACAGCAAATCTTATCCCCCTTGTAATCTGCCCCACAGGAACAGGACACCACAAGGGTCTTTGCCGAGGTAGGACTTCTCCCTTTCAGTGACCTGGCTTTGTCCCGCAGACATGGCCCAGCAGTCCGCACAAGCACACTGAGCTCCAGCCAACTGATTGGTGCCCTCAATAAGCATGACCATCAGTCATACAGCACAAAAGCAGTCACCAAGGATGCACTCCAAAAGAGGGTTGGGAGGACGCCAAAGACATGGAGTGTACTGAAATGGACACACAGCCGGTGACTGGTGACCTTGGGCAGGGAAGTGCCCTCAATATGAAGCCAGTAGACTGTCCAGAAACTGGATATCAAGCCAGGAAGGCTCAGAACACTCACAGCTCTGAAACACAGATTCCTGTCAAATAAGGAAGAAAATACAGCCATAGAACTGGGTGTGGCTTATCCTTGGAGAGGCAGCAGTTCTGCAGTGATGGCAGAACCCGGGGCTTCCCACCCTCCCGTGTGCACCCCAGCCCCCCTGCTGGGCACCCAGGCCCCTGCTGAGCACCCAGCCCCACTCCTGGGCACCCAGCCCCTCCTGCTGAGCACCCAGCCCCATTGCTGGGCACCCAGCCCCCCTGCTGAGTACCCAGCCCCCCTGCTGAGTACCCAGCCTCCCTGCTGGGCACCCAGCCCCCCTGCTGGGCACCCAGCCCTCCAGCTGTTTTTCGTCTGCCAGGGCTTTGGACAAGCCAGCTGCTCAATCTCTTAGGATCACATTCTTCCCCTCCAGATTTCACCAAGGACTTGTGGCACTGAAATACCAGGCACCCGGATGATAATCAGGGACTTCTTGTCTATCCTGCTCTTTTCCAGCCTGTGCATTGGAAACAACATGCCCTGTGGCGACATTTTCCATTAATTAAAGCCACCTGACTAGGGTGCAGCTCTCGACTTCAGCCTCTGTGGGCATGAGGCCAAGCGAGCCACCTAAATGCTCTGGGAAGCTCATTTGTGGAAGGACTTGGCTTTGTAGGGCAGAGGATTATTTGATCTAGTCCGTGCTGGCTGGCTACGAGTTGAACTTTGAAATGACCAAGGACTAGGGTTGGGGAGCAGATCTTTGGAGCCATCCTCCCTGTCTGAGGCCACAGCCCTGCCTGCTGCTCAGAGCAGCTAGGAATCTAGCTTTGGCCTGGTCTGGTGAACCCAGAGAGGAAACTCTGAGCAGAGGCAAGCTCGCTGTGCCTCGGTTTCTTCACCTGTGAAACACATTTCCTTTCTTGGATTTGTGAGAGTAGACTGAACAAGCTTGGTGAATGTTGCTGCGTGGTCCATTGCCAAGAAATTGGAGTTATTATTCCCAGCAGTGGAAGAACTGCCAGCAGCAGGCAAAACCAGACCACTACGTTGGATCCTACATGTTCCCATAAGCCCCTTGCGTTCAAGGCTTTGTCTTCAGCTTGGTGGTACTGGGAAGGGGGGGGGGATCTTAAAGAGGCAGGGCTCGATGGGAAGTCTTCAGGAAGGGCCCTTGCAGGATCATGTGAGACCCTGGTTTCTTCTTTTCCACTTCCCTGCCACTAGTGAATGGTTTTGCATGCCGTCCCACCCCCAGGCTCCCACTGTGCTGTGTTGCCTGAGAGCACTGTGGCCAGCTGACACGACTGAACCCTCTGTGCCCGTGAGCCCAGACAAACTTTTCCTCTTTAAGAGCTGGCGGTCTCTATTTGATAAAGGACAGAGAGCTGACTAAGGTTAGAAGACCCAGTCCCTCCATCTTCCACCCCTGTGTGGTGACTGTAAAGTGCTCTGGGTGAACGGGGCTGTGAGCTCGGGATACGGGAGCTCAGCCCCCTGGCCTGGGAAACACGGCACTCCAAATCTTTTGAGTGAGATGGTTACAGTGGGAATGAGTGTGCAAACAACTGTGGAAGGAGTGGCTGTCTTCACGGAGCCTCGGTCCTGTATGATAGGTATGAGCTAAACTGCTGGACTGCTCTCTGCAGATTCCCCCAGACGTTCTGTCCCTTGGTTCCCAGGGTTTACAGCTCCCAGGAGGAATGCATTTACACAAAGCTTTCAGTACAGAAAGTGTTTACAGAGGAGAGTCCCAGAACTTCAGTGCCCCCAGGCCTGGCTCTGTTCCAAAGGAATTCTAAGCCTTGTCCATCAGCCCACAGCCCGCTCTCTGATGCCTCTTACCAGCCCACACCGCCTCCGTTGTGAAGAGCGACCCAGGTAGCTCCACGACAGGCATCTCCTACGAAGTTCTGCACAGCCATGTCTGCAGAAACAGGCCAGCATGAGCCATCGTTCCTTGCACTAGGTGGTCCTGAGGGCCAGACCTGGCTCATGCTGTTTGTAGACTGAAGGGCAGTGTGACTGTCGCCGAGTGGGGAACAGAGTCGGGCCAAGTCCAGAGGCAGCAGAAGCACGAAAACCCAGGAGGTTATTGAGAAACCCAGTTGTTCCAGGCACCCTTCCCTACAGTCACACCCTGAATGCCCCGTGGTGCCTAACAGCAGAAAGAGCAGAATGGAAGACATGCAGCTCTGCTGCTGGCTCAGAGATTCAGAAAGCACTTCTTCCAGTCTTTTAAAAAAACTGGGAGTTGGGGCTGGAGAGATGGCTCAGTGCTTAAGACCACTCACTGGCTGCTCTTACAGAGGATCCACATTCAGTTCCCAGCACCCAAATGGCCCATAACAACAGTCTGTTACTCCAGTTCCAGGGATTCAATGCCCTCTTCTGGCCACTGTGGGTGTTGCTCGAATGGGTATACTTAAACACATGGGCAAAATACACACATAAAATAAAAATAAATATTTTTTAAACTGGGGGCAGGTATTTTGACTATTCTTCTCTATCAGAGAAGTCAGGCTCCCATCTTGGCTGCTGGACAGATATCTGGGTTACTTACACACACACAGTGTGTGTGTGTGTGTGTGTGTGTGTGTGTGTGTGTGTGTAATGGTGGTGCTGCCACTTTAAATATTGTCAACACTCCTTCAAGGGGTATTTTTGCTTCAGATAGGGTTCTCAAGAGAAAGCTGCAAGCAGTCAGCCCAAATCATCATGGCTCAGTCTTTTAGATGACTTAGAGGAAAAAAAATCACTGATTATCATAAATTGTCCACCCAGGAAGCATTTCTGTCCAACATTTTTTGAATGAGTGAAGAACCATGAGCTTCAACTGAACATGCTCAGCTGTGTGGAGTCTTTCTGTATGAACATGAACACGTTTCTCCAGTAAGAGTCTCCGCTTCCTGCGTTGGAGGGACGGTGCCTTGTTGGTGACCCCATTGCTTCCTCACTGGCTATAAGTAACTGTTCTTCACTATTTCATGCCTCATTTCTCAGCTGCTTTGCTGTGACCAGGCGTGAGCCTGTGGTTGCAGGACAACCACGAGGCTGGTAACTAGGGAGCAAGGTTCCTGGGGGAAGCAGAGCCCAGCAGGTTGCCTTCAAACATTTAGCAGGTCCAAGGATAGGCGTGAGCTGGCTTCGGGCCTGAGATCTGCCTCTGTGACGTCCTGATGATGCAGCATATGGCAGGCAGTAGCTCTCTCTTCTGGCTTTCCCTCCATCCACCCCACTCCTGGTACTTACAGAGATCAGGGGAACCCTAAGGATGCTCTTCTGCTCCTGGTGCTGAGCTATGAGGAGGGGGTAGAGAGCCTGCAGCCCCAGAATCTGTAAAAGACAGGGGACAGCTTCTTCCCTTTAAGACGGGGTCTCTCTGTATTACCACAGATGGTCTCTAATTCCTAAGATCAAGTGATGCTTCCTGCTTCAGCCTCCTGAGTCACTGGGACAGTAGGCATGCACCTCCACAGCCAGCTAATGAAGATACTGCCTTGGTCTTCCTCACCTGCACAGAAGGCAGAGCCGTCGTAAATGTTGGACGTCTCCCTGAAGGGGCTGTCAGTTCCACTCACGTCATGGTGGTCCCGACTCAGGACCACAGGTGCCTGCAGGGTGGGAGGATAGGTTAGCCAATAGTGTCCACCAGGGATGCACAGCCCAAGGTAGAGGATGAGGGTCAGGCCACCGCAGATTCCCTTTGGATTCCTGTCACCTCGAAGAGACTTTCTCTATAAAGAAGGAGCTGCAGCTGTTAACGGGTTCCTGTGAGCCAGATGGCACCTGTGTGCTGCACCACTGTTAGAACACAGAGCCTTCACACCAACCCCATCCAGACAGCGACACTGCTACTGTGCTCACTTCGTAGCCAAATAAACAGGGTAACAGAGAATCTGAGGACCCAGGCCTATGCCATAGAGCTTGTTAGCCGGTAAACTGAGCCATAAACCTATATATCCTAAACCAGGTCTGGGCTCTACCCTTAGGAAGGTTTGTCCCTGAACTTTTGCACTGAGGGAGGAGGCTGGCAGTCAGCCCTAGCTGTGTGAGTGATGGGCACAGCTGGGATGTCCCCTCTAGAGACCTGGGAAGCAGACATCTGAACAAAATTCCCTGGGTGGTGTTGAGTAGGTCACCTCCCCTCTCTGGGCCTTGAGATAATTACTAGGAACCTTTATGTGCTGCTACTGTCTATAAGGACAGAGACTTGTCAGGTGTTGAAATCAGTAACAACTGGAGTACACAGAGCTTAGATGGGGATTTCCTAGGACCACGTGAAGCACAGACTACCTGGGCTTGGGCTAAAAACAGGCATACCCTTCCCCCCCAACTGGAATTGCCAAGGGAGTGTCCAAGTGGATTCTTTGGAGAACCTTCAAAACAGAAAGGGAAGAGTGAGTTAGACTTCCAATAGAAAGCTTAAAACTTAGACAAGTCAACACTCCATAAGCAAGGAGAAAAACAAAACAGACAACAAAGGCACCTGAAGGAGGCAAGCAAAGCAAGCCTTCAACACAGTGAAGAGGCATTTGGGATTAGAATACATTAGAATACAGGCAAAGAGAAACCCAAATGCCAGGGACATGAAGAAGGTACAACATGGGAAAGGTGCAGGATAATTCCACACCAAACTCTATCAACCCTGTGGGAGATTCCTACAGTGGGATCCCCCTGAAGATGGCCCAGGACACAGATATTAGAGGAACAATTGTGGACATATTCAAAGAAATCAAACAATATAAAGAACAAGTCAGAGAACTAAGAGAGAGAATGGAAAACTCAAGAAGGACCTAGAGAGAGAGAATGACAAATTCCAGAAGGAAGTGGAAACAATGAAAAGATCCCATGGTGAAAAAGAAAAGGAAACCAACCAGCATGCAAAGAGCTACAGGAAGAGATTGAGAAGCTCCAAAAGGAAGTGGAAATACTAAAGAAATCACAAGACGAAATGAAAAAGGAAATCAAACACTCATACAATCAAGAGGAAAGGAATGGAAAAAGCCTCAGAAGTAGAATGGAGGAAGCAGAACAAAGAATATCAGACCTGGAAGATAACACAGAACAACTAAAAACCTCAAGTAAAGATTATGAAAAATTTAAAAATACACAAAAGTGGAACAACCAGGAACTGTGGGACACTATGAAAAGATCAAACCTCCACATCATAGGAATAGAGGAAGGAGAAGAATCCCAAGAGAATGGTATTGATCAGATCTTCAACAGAATAATAGATGAAAACTTCCCCAAACTAAAAAAAAAAAAAAACAAAACAACACCCAATACAAATACAAGAAGCACATAGTACTCCAAACAGATAAGATCAAAAAAGAAACCTCCCACCCATATCAAATTAAAATGCTGACACCCAAACAAAAACAAATATCTGAAAGCCACAAGAGAAAAACCAGTTACATATAAGGGAAAACCCAAAAATACAACTCAACTCAGTGCAAAACTATGAAAGCAGAATTATGTGGAGCAAAGCATGTCCCAGTGTTAAAGGACTATAGATGCCAACCAGTACTATACCCAGCAAAAATGTCCAAGTTATAGTTGAAGGAGAGAGAATACTTCCATGACATAAACCAAGATGAAAAGAATACAGTCTGGAACAACACAACCGCAGAGAATACTCGAAGCAACACAAGACAGAAGAAAGGGCGACTCATCCTCAGCAAGCTAGAAAGAGAATTTAATAAAAGCAAACTGCAAGAATGTAGAAAACTTAGACCAAATTGCAAGGATAAATAGGTGAAAGGAAAAAGGGCAATCATACATCTTCAGTTTATAACTTAAATATTAAATGGACTAACAACCCACAATCAAAAGACATATACTGGGAGATTGGATTTAGAAACAGAAGCCCATCGATATCTGTCTACAAGAATATGCGATCTGTACCTCAAGGTAGATACCACTTAGAGTGAAAGGATGGAAAAAATATTCCAAGCAAGGTAACCAAAAAGAAAAGCAGGTTGTTGCTATGATTATTCAAAAATAGATTTAAAGGTAAAGAAAACAGAAGAGACCAAAGAAGGCCATTACATCTTATCAAAGGGAAAAATTACATGAAGATTTGCAAACATGAATAATATGCACCAAACTCTGGGGACACCAAACTTTATAAAGACCTATCTCCGAGCAAGGACACAGAGTTCCACCCACAAAGTACACTCATGTGGGGATAATCAATATCCCATAGCCCTGGACAGGTCAACAGACAAGAATAAACAGAGAGAAATGACTGAACTGAATGATGATGACACACACAAATGGCCTCACAGACTCTGACTGAAGATTCCACCCTAAATCCGATAGATACACTTTCTTTACTAAGCACCCCTCATGGAACTTCTCCAAAATTGGAACCGACAACTTGGACACAGAAAGAACACTACCAAATACAAGATATTGAAATAATTTCATGCATTTATCAGACATACAATCAGCGAATAATAGCTCATTATCAACCAGGATAGATCCTACTATTACACATGAAACTATGGAGACAACACACACTCCTGAATAATAAAAAGGGTCAGAAAGAGATAAAGAAAGAAAAAAAAGCATTCTTGGAATCTGAATGACAAATGATAATACAACACAAACAAAACCTTGGCGATAGTTTAAAGCAGTCCAAGAGGGAAGTTTATACCCTGTGGTGCCTACATTACGAAAAACAGAAGAGCACCAAGTGAACAAATCTAACACTGCAGCTAAAAACACTGTGCTAAGACAACAGATGAACGCCGATAAACGCAACAGGAGGAAGAATACAAAAAGTCAGAGAGAAATCAAATAATAGAACAAAAGAAAACAATACAAAAAAAAATCAAATGAACCAAAATTGTTTCTTGAAAAAATAACAGAAGTAGACAGAACCTCTAGCCCGTTAACCAAAGAAAGAAGGAACAACCTCCAATAATGCCAATGTAATCCTGTGATGAAAAGGGGAATATCACAAAAGACAATGCAAAAGATCCAGGACAAGCATCATGGAAAATCATCAAAAACCTATACTCTGACTGAAGTTTGAAACCTCAGAGAAATGGATTGAATATCTGAAATCCGGGAATCACAGAAGCTCAACCAGAAGGAGGACCAGCACTTAAACAAACCCATAATATATAAAAATTGAAGATGTAATAGAACTTCCCACTAAAAAAATCCCACGGCCCAGATGGTTTCACAGCAGAATCGCTAAAAGCATTACAAAAGGACTGGACCGATTATTACTCTCAAATTGTTCAAAGGATACAAACAGAGAAGTTCTCCCAAATTTCTTCTCATGAAGCCAGCTACAGTCCTATGATACCCAAACCAGCAAAGATACAACAACCAAAAAGGAAGAACTATAGACACCTCATTAATTAACATAGATGCAAAATTGATCTCAACAAAATACTGTGCAAATAGCATCAGACCCACACAAGAAGATCATCCACATGAAAAGTTGGATTCATACCAAAGAAATGCAGGGATGTTCAACATAATATAAATCAGATAAATAATTATCACAACATATATAATGGCTGAAAGACAAACCAATGGTCTCCTCAATTGGACATGGAAAAGCCCTTGACAAAATCCTAGCTCCCTTCAATGCTGTAAAGGCCATAAAGGGAACTTGATTGGAGGGATCATCCTCAATGTAATCGAAAGCCAATACAGGAAACCCACAGCCAATATCATCCTAAATGGTGAAATCGACAGATGCCCCCTGTTAAAGGTGGAAGACTGCAAGGCTGCCCTTCGGTCACCCATTCCTCTTACCAGTATATTTCTTGAAATGCCTTGTCTAGGTCAATAAGGCAAGAAAAGGAAATTAAAGGAGTACTAACGGAAAAGTGGAAGTCAAGTTTATCCCTTCTTGATGATGAGGATATGATTGTTTACTTAAGGATGCTAAAAATCTCTACCAGAAAACTCCTAGAAATGATTAGAGCTTCACAAAGTGGCAGGACTTTCTTTACAACCAAACAACAAGCAACCAAAGATAAATAGGCCTTCCACACTCACAATAACCCTCAAAAACAATAAATACCTAGGAACAAACCTAACCAAAGACACCAAAGATCTCTACAACAAAACATTTTAAGCCCTGAAGAAGGAAATTGAAGAAGACATCAGAAGATGGAAAAACCTCCCTTGCTCAGGATTAGAAAATAATTTAGCAAAAATGTCCATTCTATCTACTCAAACTGTTGTACAGATTTAATGCAATCCCAATCAAAATCCCTCAAGAGTTTCTTCTTCACAGGACTTGGAAAAAAAGTCCTTAATTCATTTGGAAAACAAAAGAACCCCAATAGCCAAAGCAACCCTGAGTGAAAAGAGCATACAGGGGGGATCTGCTATACCAGACTTCAAACTATATAACTATAAGGGCTATAGTCATAAAAACAGCTTGGTGCTGGCAAAAAAACAGACCTGTTGACCATGGAAAAACTGAAGATCCAGCCACTCATATTTGGCAAGGGGGGCCAGAACACCAAGGGAGGAAAACAGCATCTTCAGCAAGTGGTGTTGGCAAAACTGGTCATCACCACTTGAAAGAATGAAATTAAACCCCTACCTCTCACCCTGTACAAAAGTCAACTCCACAGATGGATCAAAGATCTCAATGTGAAACCCCAAACTCTGAAGGTGACAGAAGAAAAAGTTGGCAGCAGACTTGTACAAGAAATAGGTGTAGGAAAAGACTTCCTACAGCAGCTAGGCAAGAATTAAGGTAAACAATTGACAAATGGGACCTCATTAAACTCAAAAGCTTCTGTACATCAAAAGAAACAATCAAGGAAGTGAAGAGAAAACCCACAGAGTGGGAGGAAACCTTCACTGCAGATACATCTGACAAAGCATTGATTTCCAGAATATATAAACTACTCAAAAAACAAAGAAGAAAGAAAACAAATGACCCACTCAAAAGATGGAGCAAAGAGCTGAACAGAGACTTCACAAGTGAGGAATTATAGATGGCTGAGAAACATCTTAAAAAGTGTTAAACGTCACTAATAATTAAGGAAATGCAAATTAAAACCACTTTAAGATATCATCTCACTCCATTAAGACTGGCTAGGATCAAGAGAACAAATGATGCCAAGTGCTAGAGAGGTTGTGGGAAAGGGGGAACACTCATCCACTGCTGGTGGGAATGTAAATTCATACAGCCACTATGGAAAGCAGTGTGGAGAACCCTTGGAAGACTTGGAATGAACTTGCCACTTGACCCAGCCATACCACTCCTGGGCATGTACCCACAAGACTCATCTTACCGCAGAGATACATGCATGGCCATGTTTATTTCAGCTCTTTTCACAATAGCAAGGAGCTGGAACCAACCCAAATGCCCCTCAACTGATGAGTGGATAGAGAAAATGTGGTACATCTACACAATGGAGTTCTATGCAGTGGTAAAGAAAGATGACATCATGAACTTTGCAGGTAAATGGATGGAGCTAGAAGATATCATGTTAAGTAAAGTAACACAGTCCCAGAAAAACAAATGACGAATGGTGTCCCTCATCTGTGGATGCTAGTGCCAAGTACTTAATTGTATGGCAAACTGAGCAACATTAATGTGATCTGAAAACAACTGTGCTCTTATATTGTAGAATCCCTTAAGAAAATAAACAAATAAAAAAACAACAAAAAGACATCAATAACAACTGTGTGGACAGAGCTCCATCTACTCCAAAGATTTCAGAACCCTTGGGGATCCAGTAAACACAGTGGGAGGGGTTGCTGCTTTGTACCCACATAGTGGAACCCTGTACCCTGGGGGTACAGCAGGTGGGGCTGTACCAGGTCTGATTAGGCCACTGTGCACAGCTTGGTCCCATTATGAAAGTAAGTTCTTTGGAACCTGTAAGATCAGAGGGAAGGAGCCACGCAGAGGGTCCCCTGAACTAGCAAGCTGATAAAGGGGGAGATATGGGCACCTTCATATTCAAGTTTGGTCCTGGCTCTGGTCAGGAGGGGACCAGTCCCCAGTGCCCACAGAGACTGGCACTTGGCCCTAGCAAGGTAGTACTGTTCCTAGCCTTGGCCCTGCCATCTTCCTCCAGGTGTCCCAAAAGAAGGAGCTTCCTTTCCCAACCCTCCACACTGGGCCCTGGGATTTCTGGGGCTCCCAAAATATGAGGATGCAACCTGCTGCGAGGCTGGGAGACCGCACAGAACTCAAAGGCCCTCCTGACTGTCCTTTCCTTCCTTGAGCAGGCCATGTGCTCACGACTTCAGCTCTGCAATGAAATTGCCTTCCAGGGCGCAGCTCATCGTCTGCCATTCAGAAGGGCTTGTTCTGACCACCCACAACTCTTCACCTCACCACCTTCGCTCATGTACTTCCTGGGGCTCACCACTACCTTGAAACATCTCCTAACTTACACCTGCAGTTGTGTGGTATCAGCCTCCTTCATTACACTAGGCCCATGTCCATCTTGCCCTTTGTAGTGTCTCCGCACACCAGCACAAAGGCAGAGCTCCATCAAGCATTGTCCAATGAGAGATGGAGGGAGAGAAGCCACACCAGATCACCAGCCGGCTGCTGGTGGCCAGGCAGCCTGGATGCCAGCCCGGGAGGCCTTCCCAACATCCCTCACACACACAGTGGGCTTCCTGGAACTGCCCAACAGCCATGCCCGCTGGCCATGTCCCCTCAATAGCTGGGGACTTCTGTCTTTGATGCCAGTGCCACACCGGCCTCTGACCCTGAGCCATCTGTGGAGATGGTCTTCTACACTTGTCTTCAGTTCACCTTCACCTCTGATTAACAAACATTTCCAGCACTTTGGTCAGAAATGTGATCAGGACCTGTGGGGCAGGGAGTAGGAGGAGCAACCGCCTCCTGCAAGTCAATGTACCTGGGGTTCTGGGTTCTCTCTGTCCCCATTTTCCCCACCAATGAACACACTCTGAGTTGGGGGTCCTAGGAGGACTCTAGACCTTCTAAGCACTCTACCCTCCCAAACGGGGCCCAACTTCGGAGCAGCTCCTCTCAGAGGCTGTCTGCTCCACAGAGTCCCAGGCCTTCAGGAAACCCAGTTTCCCTACAGAGGTAGTATTTGGGCCTCAACCTGGGGAGGGTTAAAGCTCCCTGGCAGGGGCCCACCCACTATTTCTGGTCACTGAGGCCAGAGGGCTGGGTCTCTCCCAGGAGGTTGGGGAGGTGAGGAAGGGTAGGCTAGGGCACAGGTGGGAAGCACCAGGCAGGGCTTCTGTGATGAGAAAGTGTCTATGAGCCCCTTCAACACAGTCTATGTCACCTTGATCTTCCCACAGGCGATGGCCTGGTTAATGGCCATAGCAATGGCCACGCGACCCCTCTGGTCTGAGTACAGGATCCTCGCCTGGGAGCCCACCACCTGCAGGGAAAGAATGAGAAAGCCCCTGACTCAGTCAAGACACAGGCACGCCAGGAACTGTGGGTGTGACGGAGACATGGGTGACATCAGGGCCACGTGACTCAACTAACTGCAGCCTGATGGCCCATCTAGGGAGGCCCTGCTTTAGCATCTCTAAACCCTGGGGCCCTGGGGCACCTCTCACATCCAGCATACTGGACAGTGACACTGGTGGGCTACTGCATGCCTAGAAGTGGACCTCCCATGAGGTCCAGGTCACCAGATTCTTCTCTATCCTGTCTATTACCCTTAGCATTTACCCCTGGAGTGGACTCAAAGACCGCCTGCCCCGACCTCCTTGTGTACATGAAGGTTACCTGTTGCAGGCCCTGCTCACCTCCGCCCCCCAGTCCTTTTCATATCACAACAGCACCATTGCCGTGAGCCTGGCTCCCTCTATGTGCTGTCCCCATAGTTCACGGCTGTGAGTGTTAGGGAGGACACTGTATTCTCATCACAAGCTCCATCTTACAGATGAGGAAACAGGCCCGGACACGAGGGGTAACCAGGACCCCACTTGGCATAGCTGCAGACATTTTGGGATGGTGTTGGAAGGGATGCTGCCAGACATCCCACAGTGCCCGACCCTATAGAGATTAACCCAGCCCCCGGGGCGAAGGTATCTGTGCAGCCCTGAACATGGCATGATTCACAAGAGCAGGATGTTGAAACAACACAGGTGTCCAGCAGCCAAGGGTGGGTGGGTAAAACACGGTCTCTCCACGCAAGCTCTCCGAAGATGCCAATCTTGAAGTTACCAATCAAGAATTTAGGACGGGCTGGGAAGATGGCTCAACAGTTAAGAGCACTGGGTACTGTTACAGAGGACCTGGGTTCAGTTCCTGGTACCCACATGGTGGTTACCAACCATCTACAACTCAGTTCTGGGGAATCTGATGCAATGCACTTTTCTGGCCTCCTTGGGCATTGTATGACATGGGTGCACTTACATACATGCAGGCAAAACACCCATACACATAAAAAGAATGTTCAGGAAAGGGGGTTGGGGAGATGGCTCATGGATAAAGTGCTTGCTGTGCAAGCATGAACACTGGAGTTGTGATCCCCAGCACCACGTAAAAGCTGGGCAGCCAATGGCAGCCCACCCCAAACCCCAGACACCTTTCCTGACCCCACTCCTCTCTCCCCTGCTGGTGTGCTCCCTCACCTGTGTGCTCAGCTCTGGGCCTGGCACAGCTGTGCCCAGGGAAGGCCACAGGGGCCTGCTCTAAGATGCAGCACCAGCAGGTGCTACTTCACAGATGGAGGTTGAGCCACTCATCCAGGACACACAGCTGAGACCGTCAGGGGGCTGACTTGGGCTCCTGCCTCCTACAGGGTCACCTCTCCAGAGAGCTGTTTGTGGAGTGACTGGATGAAAGACAACCCTGCTCACCTCTACAGACCACAAGTCCACCTTTTCTCCTCAACATTAAAAAAATTGGTAAAATACATGCATATAACAGAAAGACGACCATCTTAATCAGCTTTGGGTGTGCAGCTTGGTAACATGAAATGCCCGGCTACCCCTACCATCCCGATCCAGGATTTCTTCATTTTCCCAAACTGAAACTCTGCCCCCATTAAATTCTGCCCCGGGTCCCCTCCTGACCCTGGCACACGCCCTGCTTCTCTTTCCCTTCCTGTTCTGGGGACTGCACGTGGGCTCTTTCCTTCAGTGTCTGTTTTCCATGCCTGACTTATTTCACTCAGCATTATGCCCTCTGGGTCCATGCAGGTTGCACTCACTGGCAGAATGGCCCTCCATGCTGCATTGTAAGGAGAGGCTTACTACTGAGCATCCACTCATCTACCCGTGGCCCCTTGGATTGCCCTGTTGTTTCAGCTACTGAACATTGCTGCTGTAACCATGTATGCATAAACAAGACCTTGAGATCTGCTTCCAGTCCATTAGGACTACAGGGTAGGATGGGGGATCATATGGGTTTACATTCCCACCAACAGTGCCTGAAGGTTCCAGGTTCTCCATGCTGCCATGAAGGTGTCCTTTTACAAGCCCTGGCTTATTTCTCCATCTGTTTGGACAAGGTGGCCACCATGGGTCTGCTGTTAACAGTCACATGGGGTGCAGTCTGTACCTCTCAGGTGTGGCACACTGGTGGTAGAGTTGTGCTGAGACCCTTCTGGCTGCACCTGTTTGGGGCAGTCTCTTGAGAGCCCAGCCTCCCCCAGCACTCTGCAGTATGCCCTTGCCCTGAGGCAAGCTCTCACCAGCTGGTGCTTGGCAGCCTCCTGGATCCAGCGGATGTTGTCTGCATACTGCAGCCTCACAGAAGCCTTCACTGCCAGGAGAAAGGGAGGGGTGTCACAGGCCCTGAAGTCCACCATCAGGGGCCCCTGCTGTCTGTCATACGGCTTTGGAACCCACAGGAGCCCCTCCGTACTAGGCTCCCCAACTTCAGGAACCAACAGGGCTGATGATAACATGAACTAATGTGTGGGTCTGTGCAGCCTACCAATGGTGCATTCATTCCCTAAATAAATAACTCTTGAGCACCTACTGTGTGCCAGATACCCAGCCAGGCATAGGAACAAAAACTACGGTTGGCAATGAAGAACATGAGAGGGGGTGTCTTAGGGTGATAACCCCCCCCCACATACACAAGAAAGGGAAGGTGAGTCATCAATGCTGAGAAGCTCTGTGGGACAGAATTCCAGGTAGAAGGAATAGCCACCACAAAGGCCCTAAGGTGGGAGTGGCCTGGCCTGTCTGGGGAGGCAGGTGGAGGAAAGCTGCCCCTGTGGTACACAGCTGCCCTCACAGCAGCTGGACAGCAGACCAGCGATATGGGAGTGGAGAGTCAGCAGCCAACACAGCGAGCATTCATATCTTACTCAAACTTGCCCTTTCAAAATTACATTCAAAATGAGGGCTGGAGGGATGGCTTAAGCAGTTAAGAACAGAGCCAAGAACTTAATGTTCTTCCAGAGAACCCAGGTTCACTTCCCAGCACCACATGGCAGCTAATGCCCTTTCCTAACTCCAGTTCCAGGGGGGTCTGATGCCCTCTTCTGGCCTCTGTGGCACCAGTATGCACACAGGATGCAACACTCATACATATAAAATAACAATAAATAAAATCTTTACCAATTTATATTAAAATGAAGGAAGCATTTGAACTCATCACTGCTTGTCATTCTGTGGCCCTTTACTGAGTTCTCTGCCCTGGGGGTCCTTGGCATCTCTTGAGTTGCCTGAGGGAAGCTCCATAGACTGGTGTGCCCCTGTTCCAGGGAGAACAGGTCCCACATGGCTGGATGCCAGCTGTGCTGAGGCTGTTTATGCCATGGACATCTGTGGGTGGTACAATGCTGGGCTTCTTTGTGGAGGACGGTCACCAAGCAGATGCTCGGTGGCACCTGCTCAGGGCCAGGCTGAGCTAGGGAAGCCAGGGAGGCAGTAGGCTGGATTTTCCAGTGTAAAACCACAGCATCTTCTTCCACTTGACCCGGCTCCTCCCATGTAGGTTTCCCTGGCTGCCCTCATCTGGTTGGCTAGGTCTAGAACTGTGTGGTCCAGACCCCGAACATAGTTCCTTGACCCTAAAGTGGGTAGCAGGGTGCAAATGTACTCCAGGAACTTAGAGGAAGCAGCAAAGGCTGACCAACTCACACAGGGGACAGGCCATCCCGGGCCTATAGGAAAGCCACCAAGAAACAAGAGTAGGTGCCGTGATGACAGAGGACGTGTCTCGCTTTCTTTGCACTTGACCAGTAATGGCAAATGCATTCCGAAGGACAGGACAGGATGTTCTAAGAAAGAGGCGGGATCATCCAGACTCAGAAAAATCACAGTCACTCAGCTAGAAGAGGCAGAACCAAACCTCTGCATCTGTGACCCAAGATGACCTTGGGGGCTCAGAGAACCTGAACAGCAGGTGGATGTGGACAGAGTCAGGCATGGGGGCAGCTTGCTCATAAAAGGCAGCTGAGGTGAATAAAAAGCAGCAGTGACACATCACACAAGACCACGCTTGAGTGCCCTCTCCTCCCCTCCCCAGAGTCAGGAAGACACAAGAAATCAGCTGGGCCAGAGAGGTCTGCAGTTTGCCAAGGGCTGTCCAGCAGTGCCTGTCCAGCAAGCCCTGCTTGTGAGTGCTTGGTCACCCAAGTCTGCTTCAGCCACTTTGAATGTTTGCTGTCGCTTGGATCTGAAATGTTCCTCCAAGGTCATGTGTTGCGGGGTTAGTGGCCAGCCCACGGAATTACTGGCAAGCAACAGAACCTCTAAAGGGTGGGAGGAAGTGAGGCGATTCTGGGTGGAGCCCCTGAAGGGGGTGCTCAGACTCTAGTCCTTCTTCCACCTAGTGCTCCCGCTGTGCTGTGCTGCCTCACCACAGGCCCCAGGTAATCGGAAAAGTAAGAGGCTCCCCTTCTGAAGTCTCAGAAGCCAGAAGCCCAAAAGAGACTTCCCTCCTTTAAAAGGGAGGCTGTCTCTCCTGGTGTTGATCTTATCTCAGTGACAAAACTGGCTGACTCAGAGGCACTCTGTTTCTTGAAACCAGCAGGTGCTGAGGCAGAGCTGAGCACAGCCTGGAGGACAGAGCCTGGAGGGCAGAGCCTAGAGGGTAGATGGGGCTGGGGCTCTGTACTCAGAACACATTCAGGGAACAGGGTCTCCCAGGGTGGCATTCTCTAGCATAGCCACCTGGGGCTCAGAGCCACTATCCACCAGGTGGCCTACAGATGTAGGGGATTTGGGAGGCTACCCTCTTGTGAGCACCGCCCACCCAAATGTCACCTCCATCTGCAATAGCCTTCTTCAGCACAGATGTGGCCAGCTGGTCTGTGATAGCCAGGTCCTGGGGGTCTCCCGATGTGCATACCCAGCGGAATGGCCCAAACCCCTGGGAGAATATGTCCCTGCAAGGATAAGCACACCCTCAGCCAGGGCCCCCTGGGCTGCTGCCACCTTCTCCCTGGGCTGGGGGGGGGGGCAGCATGTGGGCATGCCCAGCCAGGAGGGGCCAGAATCCAGAATGGGCTCAACATTCTTGGCGTTTAAGCGCCGCAGTTCACAGAGGCCCCCCCTGCTCCTCTGCCTCCTCCCAGACCTCCACCTCCCTCTCCAGCTTGTACCACTTTTCATCTAGCGGCAGGAGCAGGGAGGTAGGACAAGGACAAGCTGATCTTTTCTCAAACTATTCTGTTAAAGACTATGTGAAAACCAGCCATTAAAGCTAAATATCTGAGAGAGAGAAAGAGGTGCATGTGAGGACTCAGCCCGGCGGCTTCATGTCGAGGTTGCTGAGCTTTCTGGGTAACACGGCTTTCGTGACAGGTGAAAAGGGGCGGAGGGATCCTGTGGCCTGGCCCTCACTAGCTCCAGACTTGACAGTCCAGGCTAGGCGCATCCCTCTGGTCTCTTTCCGGCTTCTCTTCCTATGGGGAACCCAGCCACTTTGTGCCCTAGAGCCCTAGCCTACCCTCGCCCTTGCCTCTACCCCACAATGAACCTCGGAAGGCAATCTCTGCCTCTCTGGTCTCCATCCCTCCCTGGCCTCCATCCCTCCCCAGCCTCCATCCCTCTCCAGCCTCCATCCCTCCCTGGCCTCCATCCCTCCCTGGCCTCCATCCCCCTCTGATCTCCATCCCTCCCCGGCCTCCATCCCTCCCCGGCCTCCATCCCTCCCCGGCCTCCATCCCTCCCTTGCCTCCATTCCTCCCTGGCCTCCATCCCCTTCTGATCTCCATCCCTCCCCGGCTCCATCCCTCCCTGGCCTCCATCCCTCCCCAGCCTTCATCCCTCCCAGGCCTCCATCCCTCCCCGGCCTCCATCTTTCCCTGGTATTTGTCTTCATCTGGCCTCCTCTGTGCACACTGAGACCTGAGCTTGAAGCCCAAACTCCTGGGTTGGTCCCCCTCCTCTCCCACCTCTCCTGGGCTGCTGACCCTCCCAGACCTGCCCCGCTCGGTCAGATAGGTATGAACACTCTGGGGTCATGGTAGCTGTTGGTCTTCAGGGTGGAGCCACCATTTGCTCTTTGTGAACACTGTTTAAGGCTGCGGACACCTGGGGTGGGAGAGGCCACAGGGATGTGGTTTGGCTGCCTGGCACCTTTGTTCCCTGTCCTCTCATTGAGGCCCAGCTGAACTCCTCCATACTTTCAGTTTCTCTGCACTTCCTGGCTATGTGAGGTCTCAGCATGTGGCCCTGTGATAGTCAGCGTTGGAGGTGTTTCCAGCCTGAAGGCTGGATCCTAGGCCCTGAGACAGACAGGGCTGTAACTAGGCATCCCACAGTGGGGCCACCCGTCACTCACCCCATAATGTGCTGGACGTAGGAGGGGTAGCGGAACTCTGTCTTGTTGGCTCCTTTCTTCCCCACGTCTGCTCCTGTGTCCAGAACCACATCCCCAGATGAGCGCCTTCAACCACGCAGACAGTGACCTAAACAAGGAGCCCTGGGAAAGGCTGGGAAAGGAGCTGGAAGGTCTTTCCTTTGGCAAAATAAGGGGAGGAAAAGCAGAGTGCAGGCCTGGACCACACGCTACCATCTGTGTGTTTGGGATGTGGGGCAGACACGTTGGCCTGAAGATCCGGTATCTGCCACAAAAGTACAGTTCACAGTCCTCCAACCCCCAAGGCAGCAGTAGCCCAGGAGGAGGGCCTGGAGGGAGACCACCCAAAGTGGACTGTGAGCCTTTTATGTTTTTACAACACAGGGAGAAACTGAGGCCCAGAGAGGCCTGGACACTGGCAGGACCAGGTTCCAGAGGGAAGGCAGACACAAAGTGAGACCTATCAGACGCTGGGTGGCCATGTGGCCAAGCCGTGGGTGTGAACAGGGAAGAAGGGAGTCCACCCAGGGGGGTCCACATAGGCCCCAGGCACCACTTCCCCAGCCTTCCCATCAGCTCACCTGCTCTCTTTGCCTCCAAGAGGAAGGCATTACCGTAGTCCCAAAAGAAGAACTTCTCCTGGGCCAGCCTGTTGATGGCTGAGACGTGCCTCCTCAGGCTGCAACAAGCATGTGGTCAGATCACCGAACTGTTTTCCAGCCCCAGCCTATCATGTCTCCCAAGGCCTTCCAACCCCAAGGTCTAGACAGTCTCTGCTCTTGGAGTCGGCCTCCACCAGGCTCGGTGGCTCCCCTGTCATCCCCTACTTAGTACCCTCGACTGCCTCCTACATTTATTTAAAATTCTGGCCCCTCAATCCCTAGCTGGTGGCCCCCTAAACAAGCATTCTCCAGGGACCCTGGGGAAAAACAGATGTACCAGACAGGTGCTGTGGGCACCCCAGCATTCATCTGGCACCGACTGGTACTAGAAGATGCCCTGGGAATTTTGCAAATACCCACTTCAGTCTGTCCCCCCTTCCCAGAAGTTCTGCTCATAACGCCCTCTGACTGGAGGAGGCCAAGGCTCAGAGACGACAGGATCTTGTTCAAGTTCGCATAGCTGTCTACCTGGGACTGGATGGATCGCCCAGGCCTGCAGCTCCTACCTCGTCCCAAGCAGCCTTGTCCTGCCCTCCTACCTTTCCTGTACCAGGTGCTTGAAGGCATCTGGGTTGGAGGCCATGAGACTCTGGGCCTCTAAGAAGCTGAGCTGCACAGGGTAGTAGCCGCCATTGAATGGGTTGTGGCAGGATGTCTGGTCTGACCCAAGATCCACCAGGAGTTCCCCTGTGGTGTCCAGTTCATGGACCAGGCGCTCCCTGGAGAGGCATGCATGTGTTGGAGGTAAGGAGCAGCCCACGTTCCTGCCTATACATGCTATAGGCAGTGCCTACTGTCCCTTTGTGGAAGGCATGGACAGGAAGGCCGCATGGGCTTGGGTGGGGGCGCGGACCATCCCAGCAGGGACAGAGTTGGGGCTTGGAGCTTCTGTCTTCAAAGCACTTGGTTAGGCAGAATGGTGCCACCTCACCAATGGCCACCTACCAAAGATCCACCACATTGCCATGGTAACCGAGGCTGAGCACCTCCTTCCTTTTCCGTGCCTCCCTAGAAAGACACAAGAACAGAACAGATGCCTCACACCTGTCCAAAGCTGCCATGACGCAGCTGCCCTGTCCACCTGCAGGAGCTCCGTGCTCACCAAATGTGGCAGATGTAGGAGCCCATCAAGGGACTGAGTGTGTGAGTGTGAGTAAGGGAGGGCCAGTGTGTGGGTGAGGACCTATGTGAGTGTGAGCCTGTGTGCATGAGAACCTATGTGTGAGTGTGAGCTTGTATGAGTGTGGGCCTGTGTGAGTGTGGGCCTGTGTGAGTGTGAGCCTGTGTGAGTGAGAGCCAGTGTGAGTGAGAGTCTGTGTGAGTATGAGCCTGTGTGAGTGTGGGCCTGTGTGAGTGTGAGCCTGTGTGAGTGTGAGCTTGTGTGTGTGTGAGCCTGTGTGAGTGTGGGCCTGTGTGAGTGTGGGCCTGTGTGAGTGTGGGCCTGTGTGAGTGTGAGCCTGTGTGAGTGAGAGCCAGTATGAGTGAGAGTCTATGTATGAGCCTGTGTGAGTGTGGGCCTGTGTGAGTGTGAGCCTGTGTGAGTGTGAGCTTGTGTGTGTGTGAGCCTGTGTGAGTGTGGGCCTGTGTGAGTGTGGGCCTGTGTGAGTGTGAGCCTGTGAGTGTGTGTGTGTGTGTGCGTGCATGTGTGCATCCCTGCCTGCCTGTGTGAGCATGGGCCTGTTTATGTTGTGAGCTTGTAGGTAAGGTATATCTTTGGATCCCAAGACAGAAGGAAGGGGCTGGAATGTCCCAACTGGTTGACGTGAGCTGCAGCGGCAACCATTGTCCCTCAGGTGATGTCACTGGGACACGGTTGTTTCAACCCTAATCATAGAACTCACTCATGTGAAATTGTAGGACTTACTAACAAGGACTCTGACATCATTTGGAGAAATAGAAATAGACAAGAGGATGTTTACAAGCCAGGCCTGGTGATACCTGAAATCCCAGGCCTTGGGAGGTCCAGGCAGGAGAATATCAAGTTCAGAGCCCCCAGGCTGCCTGTGAGGCAGCAGCAGCAGACTACGTCTCTAGAGAGCCCTCCCATGAGGCTTCCACAGTGGGACCTTTGTGTGGCACCTGGGGTGGGACCCATCCGTGTCAGGTGTCAGGCATGGAACCGGCCGGTGCCAGGCTGCCTTTCCTCACAGTTTCTCTCCTGATGCCAATGCTCAGGGCTCTGAGTCCAACAGAGCCAGCTGTACCTGAGTCTTGCAATGCAGTGGTCCAAGCTGTCAGTCACCTCCATCAGCCAGCCTTGCTGGTGGCGTTTTGCAAGTGCAGCTTTGTCAACCTGAGGCCGTGAGACACAAGCTACCCATTATACATCGATCCAGAGCATAGCACCCCACCTAGGGAGGGGGTGCTATGCACCACGCTCTATGCACCACGCCCTGCTGTCGTGGCACAGGCTCCCACCTCCCCCATTAATGGAATCCGGAGAAACCAGGATGACACTGTGCTCAACCAATCTAAACACAGTGTCCATCCATGACTCCATTGGTCCAAAACAGCAATGAGAAGAATGAAGGGGCTTCCGAGACTCGAGTTTGCTGCTGAAGTAGTCAGATCTAAGACATCTCTTCTTGCTTCTTCCTGCTTTGTAAGTGGATGGCATGGCTGGGGCTTGGCCAGCAATTTTGTCTCCATGTGGGAAACCCAGGAGAATTCTGACACTGGTATCACCCAGCTGCTGAACTGATCCCAGCTGTTGGCTACATGGGAAAATACAACCCAATTTATGTAAACTGCCAAATACATAACATCTGGCCAGGCATGGTGGCGCACCCCTTTAGTCCTAGCACTCAGGAGGCAGAGGCAGGCGGATCTTTGTGAGTTCAAGGCCAGCCTGGTCTATAGAGTGAATTCCAGGCCAGCTGGGGCTACAGGGAGACCCTGTCTTGAAAAGACACACACGAAAAAAGATATAATATCTGACACCTGCAGCCCAACACGGTCCCATCAAGTTCAGATATGTACAACACTGATCGTGTCAACTAAGTCAGATCCTGAACTGTCCCCAGGCTTGTCTCAAAGCTCTTCTCTTCTACCCCCTACTTCTGAACTTCCTGTCTTTGGCATCTCCCACACAGGTGTGACAGCCACAAGGCAAGCCTCCTGCACACCACACGCTCTGCTGAAGAGTCACCTGTCTACCTCCTCTGCCTGACTCTGAGCCGCTCAAGCTGGAGGGTGGCAGTCTACAATGAATTCATATATATTCATTCTCTCTCATCTAGGTTCCTCATCTGCTGGGATACAGGAAGCAATGTCTGTAAACACACTGTTCCAGCTTCAGTGCTGCAAGTCAGCAGGCATGGAACACAGAAGGTGGTGGGCACCATGCAAGGAGGGACCCTCTCAGTGGAGCAAGGCTTCGTGGAGGAGGTGAGGGCGGAAGAGAAGTGAAGGGGGATGTGCTATGTGTGGTATGAGCAGCTATGGAAGCCAGGAAAGAAGAAAAAGGAGTGAGCTGGAAGAAGGATAGAGGAGAAAGGGAGGGGTACAGGGAGGGAAGAAGGAAGGAAGGGAGGGAGGGAGGAAGGGAGGGAGGGAGGGAGGGAGGAAGAAGGAGGAAGGAAGGGAGGGAGGGAGGGAGGG